>JAHWFO010092203.1:249523-365880 GCA_023313115.1 Rhysida immarginata
AAATAAATAAATAAATAAATAAATAAATAAATAAATAAATAAATAAAAAATTCTCCATTTCTTTCATTAATTGAAATGGACTGTATCTAAATTTCACACAACTATTCTAAAGCTGTGTTCACACTACGCTTTAAACATGGTTAACTCTTGATCACGATTAAGCAGAACTGTCCGGCCTGCCTCAATTACCTAACCGCGTTTATAGCTCTGTTAACTAATAATGTTTTAGAAACCCGGTTAGTGATGTTGTATTCCAGTTAGCACCAACAAATAGGAAAATTAAACATGGCGGCACAACAGCAATTGGTCTGATGAAGAAACCAAAGCTCTTATTAGGGAGAACAATTTTCAGACTTGAGAAAGGCTAAACGTAACTGCTAAGTGTATGAGCACATTCTGCTCCATCTATCATAATTTCACTAATGGCAAGCCTGTTCACGTTGACGCCTGTGGAAGCCAGTTGCTACTTTCACCAACTGCAAATCGGCCTTGGTGGCTCAGTGGTTGCGTGATCGCCTCTGATGCCCGAGGACGACGGGGATTTTTTCAGGGGTAAAATCCTGAGATCACGCACTTCCTTCGGAAGGGAAGTAAAGCCGTTGGTCCCGTGTAGTCGTTTGCCGGCTGCACGTTAAAGAACCCTTGCGAGGCAAAATTTGCAGCCCCTATAACGCCGTCCTGAAATGACCATAGCAGTTGAAAAGGATGTTAATAGCAAACAAACCAAACCAAACCAGCCAATCACCAACTGCAAGGAAAAAAAATATCATAGAAAACACTATTTCACTTGATAACTGCAATTCTCTTTGAATGCAGTGCAAATGGAAAGTGCTTGATTAGCTAACCATGGTTAAGTAATCGTGGTCTACTGAATGTGATTAGCTCACAGTGTATAAGGTGTTTTACTGGAATCATCTTCTGAATTATCAGTTTCACTATTCAATGAAAGATGGATTATACAGGGTATCTCAAAATACCAAGATGTCAGAGGATGCTAAACTGAATATTTTGAGATAGGGAATCAGTGGTTGAAACCACGAGATCTTGAATAAGTAATACAGTGTGAGGAATTCTTTTATAAGCTGCTTTTGTTTTCAGAGCAAACTAGTTGATGGATGTTTATCAATGATGCTTCTAATACACATTCCAACACCATCTCCTCATAATTTGGTGTGCAAGCAGTTCAGCACCCTGGCCGGCTCTCTGTGGCTTGAATGACCCAGTCTCTTGTAAGTTCCCATCTGCAGTCTTCTGATTCAGATGATGCCTGTTTGAAAACTTTTCTCTGTATATCTGTTTGCGTTCCATACACTACATCCTGCTGCGGAATACATTAAATGCTTGGATGTGTAAAAGTTCCTGTGCCAAGTAATGTTCCTCCATCTTTGGCAACAAGGCATATACTGTAAACAGAAAAATAACATGCAATTGGTTCGCAACCTAGCACCATCAGTTGTGGTGCAACAGATAGCTGTTTGTCCTGCAAACAATAGCAGCTTAAAAAATATTCCTCACGCGTATTACTTGTTCAAGATCTTATTGCATTTCTGACCATTGGTTCCCTATCTCAAAATAACCATGTAACGATGTCAACATTGTAGAATCATCGAATCATAAATACAAACTACGACATCATTATTGAGAATTTGATTGACTACATCAATTATCTGTCGTAGTATTTTTCATGATTACTGATGTCAACGCTGTAGACTAGCTTTTTAGGTGGCTCCAAAGGTAAAATTTCGAATGAATTAGATCAGGATACCTTGCAGGCAAAGTGATGGGACCTCCATGGACTACAATTACTGCAGTGGATAATTAATGCAGCCAATCACATATGCAATAACCATGCCATAGTCTGTTTTTATGATTTGATGACTCTTAAGTATCGTGCTTGTATTTAGGGTCAAGGGGCAGAGTTGATCACTTGTTATACTAAGTTGTATATTTTCGTGTTTTCAAATACGGTAAATGTTAAGTATAAATTCATAACATACATGGACTGCTCAATTGAAAGTGGACACTTTTGATTTTAGATGTTTTGCCAAATATCTAGGAAAATACTTGACGAATTATCCTGAAACTTCAGGTGTGTGAAGAGCATGTTACACCTCATATATTTCAGCGAAGGTTTTGTCCCGAAGGCATATACAGGGCGTTTCAAAATTATGTACAATAAATTTAGTGACATATTCTTCAGGTCAAAAGAAGACGAAAATGTTCTATAGCACTTTGTCTGGAAACGATTTATTTACGCGATACAGCCAACTAAACCCGAGGCTCCAAATTACAGGAATTGTTCAAAGTGCCCGCCACCAGCTTGCACGCACGCTTCAGGTCGTTGCATGAGCGACCGTCTGATGTCATGGAAGAGTTCGTCGCCAGCATTACGAACGGTTTGGCATGCATTTTCAATTCGTTGTCGCAGATCCATAATGTTAGGAACTTCTGTGCTGTAGACGATCGTTTTCACATAACCCCACAGAGAAAAGTCCAAGGGATTAAGGTCGGGTGATCTTGCAGGCCAGGCTACCGGTCCACCTCGACCTATCCACCGATTCGTGTATGCAGCATTAAGGTGTGCTCGCACAACATGGCTGAAATGTGCTGGAGCGCCATCATGCATGAACCACATGTTAGATCTTATCAAAAGAGGAACATCTTCCAGTGATTCTGGCAATGCATTCTGCAGAAACAAAAGATACGTTCGCCCAGTCAATCGTGGCGGCAACACATAAGGGCCAATTAAGTTATTTCCGACAATTCCACACCAAATGTTCACGGAGAAACGCTCTTGATGCGCTCGAGCTCTGGTAACGTGCGGGTTAGCATCTGCCCAATGGTGCTGGTTGTGAGAATTTAGGATTCCTGTCCGGGTGAAGGTTGCTTCGTCCGTGAAAAGTATCTGGCTGAGACAACCAGGGTCTGCAGCACGACGACGTTGTATCCATTGGCAAAATCGTTGTCGGTGTGGATAGTCCGTTGAGTTCAGTGCCTGAACCAGTTGCAGGTGGGATGGATGCAAACGCTGACGGTGAAGAATGCGCCAAACATATGAGTGCGGAATGTGTACCATGGAAGAAATACGACGGGTGCTTGTCTGTGGTTCATCATGTACGATGTCAATTATCACATCCTCCTCATCCGGAGAATGTGCTACAGGCCGCCCTTGTCCTGTTTGACGGCCAAAGGAACCACGCTCCCTCAAATGTCTGTCGACAGATACAAATGTTCGGTTATTTGGCAAACGTCTATTCGGAAAGCGTTCTTGGTAGAGTCTTCTTGCTTCTACAGCATTTCCGTCCGCAAGACCATACATTAGGTGCATGTCAGTGTATTCTGCACTGGAATACGTGTACATGACTTTTTTTTGCGTAAATCGTAATGCGTATGTCAAAGCACGCAAATGTTCTGAAATTGATATTCCTAGTGGATGTACAGTAATGGAAACAGCCGTACACAACTAATGGAACAACCCTAAAATATCGTCTGCTAACTACTGTGCTTCCCTACTGTATGATATTGGATTACTTGCAAACAAATCGTTTCCAGACAAAGTGCTATAGAACATTTTTGTCTTCTTTTGACCTGAAGAATATGTCACTAAATTTATTGTACATAATTTTGAAACACCCTGTATATGAAGTGTAACATACTCTTTACACCCCTGAAGTTTCAGGATAATTCGTCAAGCATTTTTCTAGATGTTTGACAAAACTTCTAAACTCAAAGGTGTTCATGTTATTTTGTCCATCCCCTGTAGGTGTTATTCATGTAATAGGCACCTTTGCCTACTGTGTAAAACGAATCTGCACAGTCTATGTCTAATATTTATTTAGCTTTAGGTGTTGATGCATAAGATAAAATGTCATCTTTCTTGATTTTGACATTGTTTTTAATAATTGAGTCCTAAGAATGATCTCGTAAATGTAATCGTTTACAAGTTTAATTACTTTAATAAACCTTATTCTGGCGATTGGTACGAAAATTAATAAATCTCATATCGAAATTTTTATCATAGTGGGTACCCAAATGTCGCAGTCTATGAGACCAGACGTCAACAATTATGTTATGAAAAATTCAAGAAAATCAATCGTCTGCAGATCAGATCTTGAGCTCCTGTTTTAACTATCTGTGCACGTCATAATTGATCATCGATTATGTCGTTTTTATGTGGTTGTTATGTGTTATGGCAACTGTGCTCTTTCCCCACGCTTCTTCCGACACTTGGAGCATTGCATTCGTCCATTCAAGGCTGAGCTTAAATCGTGAGTGGTAATAAACTATGGCGAACGCCATTGTAGAAGCTCTGCAGAAGAAAGTTGTAATAAATCACTACATGTGAAAAAAAAAAATTAAATACAACAGTAAAATCCCGTTACTTCAAGGGAACTGGAAATTTGTACGTTAATGCGAGGTGTACGTTATTCTGAAACTGGGGTGGGGGGGCTTAGTGTAGTTTCGAAATTCCAAAATATTTCATAACGTCTACCTGTTTTGTGCCTTTGTCCACCTCTTTTAAAATATCCAGCTTTTCCTTTACTGAAAACTGTTTCCTTTTCTTTTTCGATTTGTAACTTTCTGTGAATTGTTGAAATGATGCTCGACTTACACGGTTACATAAAATTCCCTTACCTTTCCCGGTTTTCCTGGTCGCTAGTCACCCTGTTACATGCACATTTACTTAAAGCTAAAATTAAAATAAACAAAAACATCTTACCGTATTGAAGATGGGCACTTGTCTGTCAAGTGAAGCTTTCCAATCTAATTGCTGCACAAATTGGGTCCCGACTGAATAGCATGCATGACAGTCGACAATGAAACAGTGAAGTGTACGTTTGTTCAGGTGGGACATAAGCTGTGCTTACACGATTCTCACCCTTCTGGAATAAATTCTACATGAAATACACTGAAATAGGCAAGAAGCCTGACTAACTCCACATTTTGAAAAAAACAAAAAATAAGATTGACGATTGTCAGAAGAGTGGGAGGGGGAGGGTGGTATTACATCTTCCAATAATCCGGGAAGGAATCGTTGCAGAGATTTCCGGGTTTATACACTACACTGACCAACCAATGAAATGTGAACTAGGCTTAATTAGCCCATTGGCCCAGTTGTAACTTTCGCATGGGCTGTATTGACCAATCAGAGCAAGACATTCGAACGATGTACGTTGTAATGAAGTGATGATTTAACCAAGGAAACGTAAAATTTGTCCGTTAATGCGAGGTGTACGTTAAAGTTAGGTACGTTATTCTTAAAATTTTTAGCATTAAAATACCTGCATTTCGGCGGGGGATTTTAAATTTGTACGTTATTCTGAAATGTACGTTAATGTGAGGTACGTTGTAACGGGATTTTACTGTAGTCTGGAAATGGCAGCAAAACAAGAAAAAGATTATGACAAAGTGAGGTGGGGGATCCCCCTCCCAAAAAAAAACAAAAAAACCCCACAAACTACCCTTCCTGACTATGATTACCCTTGAATAGGTCAGGGCTCAAGACCTGATCTGCAGCCTATAGTGTCTTTTCTTTTGATAAAGCATGTAATAATAATGGTACACTTGCTTCTGTCAAAATCAGGACGCTTTCTGAAAAATTACATCAAATGGAATGTTATCGAAAAAGAGTAAATGATCATGAATCGAAGTCTTTGAAATGGGTACAGCTGCAGAAAATAAACGCTAGCGTAGATTTGATGAAGGATCAAAGTAAGTTTTGTATATGTGAATATTTGCTCAACTTTTCTATCACAGTATTTTCCAGGCCATAAGTCGCACTAGCAAAAAATTCAAGTAAAATTGTGTAAAAACAATATTTATGTCGCATTTGCTGTAAAAGTCGCATAGACTGGCCAGATTATTATGACCACCCCATCGGTACTTCGTTGGGTCACCTTTTTTTTTGCCTTCAATACTGCGACATTTCTTCTTGGCATTGATTCCATGAGATGTGGAAAGATGATGCGAGGAATATGATACCATACCTGATGACACATCCAATTGTGTGAGATTCGATGGTTGAGGAACCACCTGCCTGAAAACTCTTTCAACAATGTGCCACTTTTGCACAATACGAGCACCGTGGCATGGCGCATTGTCTTGTTGGAAGAAGCCATCTCTATTGGGACAGGATGAACTTTATCGGCAATAATACTTGGGTATGTTGTGCTATTCAGACATTGTTCCACATGGATCCAATCAGGAAAATTTCACCCAAACCATAGCACTGCTCCCACCAGCTTGAAGGGTTGTACTCGAGCATGTGGGGTCCAAGCTTTCATGCTGTTTCCGCCAAATTCTCACACTGCCATCTGTGATGCATTGGTGGAAGGCTTCTTGTGGAATCTTTTGGTGCTCGGCCGTCACATTCGACTTGAGGTCCTTCATGGTTGCGAAATGCGTTCTCTCGAGGCCCGTTTTCTGAGTCAGGAACAGCCAAAAGTCCTAGGAGCGATATCCAGAGAGTACGGTGGCAGAGGGATGACGAGAATTTTTTGTTTGTGTGGAAATGCTGCACAACAAGCGATGCGTGGCTCGGCGCGTTAAGGCAATGCGAATAAGATGCTGTTCTCCCTTCAGTAAAAATGGGATCGCCATCTTATCGCTTGTTCGGCGTCTGTTGAAGAATTCCAGGAATCTTTTGACTGCCCCTCGTGTGTTGCAGTCGCAGGACCCTGCGAGAGCAAAAATTCTTGGAAAAAAATGCGATTTATAGTCTGGAAAATACGACAGTGTTAAATTTAAGATGCTGAATCTTGCAACAGAAAAAGAACTGCTGAAGAAATTGGGCACTAAAGATAATTATAAAATTGCCAAACATGAAAAAATCTCCGAATTGGAACTGCAGAAAGAACAATTATCAAATCAACTGGTTTCACAATTGAAAAAGGTAAGATACTTCCACTGTCAGTTTTGTGTACAAGTTTAATCAGTTTATTTAAAGTTCATTAAATCAAGAATAGGAGACTGGAAGGAAGAGTATGCCGATTTGCCACCAGAATGGATCTAGAGTTGTGCTTTGGTATTTTGGTTGTTCCGAATGCTGTACATAAACAACACTATTAATGATACTACCAACTTATAGGGGGCGCCACCAACGCCACCCTGTACATAGTGAAAAGCACGGACTTTAGTACCCGCTGTAGTCGCCGTGCTGGTCTATGCAGGCCTGCACACGTGCATAGAGATGCCGAATGTCATTTTGTGGTATGGCATTCCATGCCTGTTGTACCTGGATGGTCAGATCAGCGACAGTTGTTGCTGGTTGTGGAAGAGCCCTGACACAGCGTCCGACCATGTCCCAGACGTTCTCGATGGGCGACAGATCTGGTGATCATGCTGGCCATGGTAGGATGTGGGCACATTGGGTTAAAGCAGCAGTGTGGGGTCGAGCGTTATCCTGTTGGAACAGCCCCCCTGGCATACTAGCCATGAATGGCAGCACAATGGGTTCAACAACCATCCGAATGTAAACATTTGCCATCATGGTGACTGGGATAACCACCAGGGGGGTCCTGCTGTCGTAGGAAATCCCTCCCCATACCATAACGCCAGGGGTAGGGCCAGTATGCCGACGACGGATACAGCTCGGTAACAGGACTTCCCCACTCCTCCTCCTCCTGACCCTTGTGCGACCATCACTCTGACCCAGACAGAAACGACTTTCATCCGTGAAGACCACAGACCTCCATTCTGCCCTCCAAGTCGCTCTGGCTTGACACCACTGAAGACGTGCCGCACGGTGTTGAGAGGTAAGAGGCAAACATGCCACAGGGTGCCTGGAATGGAGGTTCCTGGCCAGGAGACGGTTCTGAATTGTGCATGGAGTCTCGTTGGGTGCCACAGCAGCCCGAATGTCCGCTGCAGATGCTGTCCGATTTGCCACAGCCATCCTACAGATGCACCGGTCAACCCTGTCTCCAGTTGCTGCTATCAGTTGTACACAGCGGCAACGTCTCGACCCACGCGTTCTGCAATAGCATGGAACGAAAGTCCACCCTCTCGAAGGCGCACTACACGTCCTCGTTCGAATTGGGTTAGCTGCCCATATTCACGTCGCAGTCGCCTTCAAAGCATGTTTTACGTACTCTATCACACACGCCCACAAGTGTCTGAAGTGACACAGACGCGCGTCTGATCTCCTTTATATCTGTCATTGGAATGTCTCATTTGTATGTACAGGGTAGCGCTGGTGGCACCCCCTATAAGTTGTAACCTTGAAACTTGAATCAATTGAATAAATACCATAGCTGAAAATACATTGTCCAAATTTCATTCATCTAACACAAGTCCTTCGTGGTGTTGGGATTTTTTTTCCCGCCAGTGTACTATTTCCAGATTTCTCCGTTCTGCCTGTTAATAGTGTGTCATGTGAGCGAGCTTTCAGTACTCAAAATTGGATAAAAAATTCCCAACGAAACCGTTTAAAAGTAAATGTTGACACATTGAAGACTATTAGCATCAACGGGCCAACATTTCAAGAGTTTCCTTATTCTGCAGCACTTGATGTTTTTGAAACGATGAAAGCTAGACGAAAGACTTAAGCCAACTGGATTCAAACTGTGTCGCAGTTTTTAAGCTGGCGAGTCAAATTGACTTAAGAAGAACTAGGAAACCACTAATCCACATAACGAAACTTTATTGCGATGGATACGTATTTCAGCAGCCACACTGCCTTCTTCAGCATCCGATGGAAGCTTTAGATCAGAGAAACAACGTTCGCCTCCACCGGAAGTTAGCACACTTATGTAATCGCGGACCTACTAGAGAACGTCGACAAAGTGAACCAGAGCCCGCAGTAGTTATTAACAAGTCTCAAGCCACCTTCACACTGGAAGAAACGTCATTGCTAAAGAAAGGTTTGAATTTGCCTTCACTAATAATATCCAAGACTTAAAAGATCAGTAAAACGTTGTTTCTCTGATCTTGGTTTGGTTTGGTTTGTTTGGTATTAACTTCCTTTTCAACTGCTATGGTCATTTCAGGACGGCGTTATAGGGGCCACAAATTTTGCCTCGCAAGGGTTCTTTAATGTGCAGCCGGCAAACGACTACACGGGACCAACGGCTTTACTTCCCTTCCGAAGGAAGTGCGTGATCTCAGGATTTCCCCCTGAAAAATCCTCGTCGTCCTCGAACCCGCGTACTCGGGCCATTTCTCTGATCTAAAGCTTCCATCGGATGCTGAAGAAGGCAGCGTGGCTGCTGAAATACGTATCCGTCGCAATAAAGTTTCATTATGTGGATTCGTGGTTTCCCAGTTCTCCTTAATTTGATGTCCATCCACAGTATCTGGCCCCTCGGTATTTTGTTTATCAAATTGACTCGTAGATTTTTGGTCCTAGAGCGAACCCTGGCTTAATGTTTAATCTGTTTCCTATCACACTAACAGAGAGTTAACAAGGAGAGTTATTGTTTTAAAGGAATAACAAGGGTCTTATTACTATTATTATAAGAGCTGTTGTAAACCTAACCCACTGTCTTTCCAGCCGGACCTGTGTAGCGGGAAATCTTTTTGCGTGTGGAGCGTCGGGCTGATTGGAGTTACTGAACCCCATTCTGTTTAGACAACAAATTTTATAACTTGGTATTTAAGCCAAGATTAATTGTCATTTCCAATTGAGCCATGAGCCCCACAATAGAATTTGAGAAACATCAGAGACCATGAGGTCGATTATCACCTGCTTTTACGCGATTTGATGTGGAATGACTCAAAAGAGAAAAAACAATTGAATATTGAAACGGGGATTGAACAAACATAAAAAGAAAAAGACCGAAAATAAAATGAAAAAATACAACCTGAGTCTTTAAGCGCTTTTTGAAAGCTTTGCTTTCATCATTCAGCAGCCAAGAAGCACCTCGAGAGAACTGACTTGGAATAGAACATGCTGAGTATTTATAACGGACAGAAGCCAATCAAGACAAAAAGATCCAAAAATGGCTATAGCACACGTACCATCACGGAATTAAAGAAGTTCATGGACGAAATCACTACTCTCAACCGGACTAAAAATAGAGGGAGAGTCATATCCTTACCTTACAATAAATCATTAATCAAAGGTCTCAATTCTGTTTTTAAATCTTTTAATATTTCGTTATCTTTTAGCAATCACAACCAGACCAGGGATTTATTACCTAACCCAAAGGACCAGATTCCACCACTACAGAAATCAGGAATATACGAATCCAGATGTTCCCAATGCCCCATGAGGTACAAAGGACAAACTTTCCGTAACATTGAAACAAGATTCGAAGAACACATGAGACACGCAAGATATGGTAGAGGGAATCCGTCATCCATAGCCAAACACTCTCTAGATACCGGGCATGAATTCTTATTAAACGATGTAAAACTTATTGAGTCAATAAACAAGAAACACCTTCTGGACGCCTTCGAAAGGTTATCCATTCAAAAAACAGATAAAAAATTATTACTCAACTTAGATAGGGGCCCTATTAGCAAATCACCATTGATCAAATGGGCGACGCACTTACCCAATCAATAAAGTTCAGTTGGATCTACACTATATGATCAAAAATATCCGGACACCACTCACAGATCATCGATTGGCCCAATGTCACATGATAATGACTTGCACATCATTTAAATAGCTTCCCACACCTTCAGACACAACTCTGCTTGGACATTGGCAAGAATGGGTCGTTCGGCAGAGCTCAGTGAGTTCCAACGTGGAACCATCGTTGGATGTCACCTATGCGGCAAGTCCGTGCGTGACATTTCCAGCCTTTTTTAGATACCCAAGTCAACAGTAGGCGATGTCATTATGAAATGGAAGACCCGGGGATCAACAACAGTTCAACAACAAACCGGTAGACCCAAGAAACTAACGGACAGAGACCGTTGAGTGCTTCGTCGTGTCACCCGCAGCAACCGGAAGTCCTCGGCGGAAAAAATTGCCACAGAGTTTCGAAATGCCTCTGCAAATGATGCCAGTACCATGACAATTCGTCGGGAACTGCACACGATGGGATTCCATGGCCGTGCTGCTGCCCACAAGCCCCACATCAGCAGGGTCGACGCCAAGCGACGTCTGGAGTGGTGCAAGACCCACAGAAACTGGACAATGGAAACGTGTAATGTGGACAGACGAATCTCGCTACACACTCTGGCAATCCGATGGACGAGTTTGGGTTTGGCGCATACCTGGAGAACGCTTCTTACCTGAGTGCACAGAGCCCACAGTCAAGTTCGGAGGAGGAGGAGTCACGGTGTGGGGCTCATTTTCATGGTACGGACTGGGCCAGCTCGTTCCTGTGCAAGGAATCATGAACTCCGACCGTTATCTGAATGTTTTGGACAACTGTGCACTTCCAACGTTGTGGCAATTTTTCGGAAACGGGCCATTTCTCTACCGACACGACAATGCTCTGTGCCACAAAGCGAGGCGTGTACAGCAGTGGTTTGCGGACTCAGGGGTCGAAGAAATGGGTTGGCCGGCACAAAGTCCCGACCTCAATCCTATAGAGAGTCTATGGGATGAATTGGAAAGACGCTTGCGGGCCAGATCACATCGGCCAACTTCTGTACCTGAACTGATTCTCGCTCTTCGGGAGGAATGGAGGAACATTCCGGAAAGTACCTACCAACATTTGGTGGAAAGTCTTCCCCGAAGGGTGGAAGCTGTGATTCGGGCAAAGGGATGTGCACAATTGTGATTCGGCTAGAGCGCAAACGTGCATGTGTCTGGATATTTGTGATCACATAGTGTATTTGTCTTGATTGGCTTCTATCCGTTATAAATACTCAGCATGTTCTATTCCAAGTCAGTTCTCTCGAGGTGCTCCTTGGCTGCTGAATGATGAAAGCAAAGCTTTCGAAAAGTGCTTACAGACTCAGGTTGTATTTTTTCATTTTATTTTCGGTCTTTATCTTTTTATGTTTGTTCAATTCCTGTTTCGTTGTGGAAAAAAAGTTTTATTTTATTCTTAAGTTAATCATCTGTATTATCCACATAAGATTTTTAGGCTATTGAATTTTATTACGAGGCAAATAATATATTTACATATATACAATAACAAACGTTATATTTAACTTCAAAATTTCCCTTCCCAATCATTTTTTTAAGGTCGCAGATATACAAGATAAGAAAACTCAAATGGAACAAGAAATTAAAGTCTTACATGTAAAATTTTAAACTTATTATACACACATTTTTGAATTAAAAACATTTCAAAAAATATCATAAATTCATTCTCGATTGCAGAAACACAATGCTGCTCGTCTCTTAAGATTAAAATGTCAATTAAGAGAAGCTCGTCAAAATATAAACAAGTTCAAGTAAAAAAAATTCCTGTACATGCTGACGAACATAAGCACAGGACCAGCAAGTTAACAATTTCGTTGAATTCATCTCGTAGTTTCCTAAAAAGAGCAAAGGTAATTCGTTTTTGTCTCCGAAACTAAAAGTTATTCATAATTAAAAGTCGAGTTTTAGTTTTGTACGATACGCAATAAAAAAAAAATTTGTACATGTAAAACAAAATTATTTACAAAATAAAATTCCTTGATACAATTTGCGTTTCTACGTTTAAAAAACAGAAACAAAAATACAAGAAATCTAAAAATCGTCTTGAGCAGGTATGAGCTTTTTCCTCGCTCGTACGGATTTTCGACACGGGAGGTGTCCGTTCGCTGGATGGAGCACTGGCGATTTCATTAGATGCAAAATACTCGAAGTCGAAGGCGGAGAAAATGCGTGAAAAATGTTTTTGTTTTTACAAGAAACGGGCGATAATTGAGAATGTTCGGGCGATTTGTTTCCTTTGAAATTCTTTTTTTTGCAATTCGCGTCGTCGGGCGATAATGTACACAATCGCTTAAAATTGTCGGGAGATACACACATATCTTTCGATAACCCGCGAGTAAATCTCTGTATGACTACAGGCTGTGCTAATGCATCAAAGCTTTCACCGGCCTCTTTTGTTTCGTTTACGCTATCTTCGTTCTCTACGTTCGCATCGCTAAACATGTCGGGAGACTTTCGATCCGTGTCGTCTAATTGGAACGCTGTACCTGAGTCCCCTTTGACGATGCTGCTGCAAAGAGGAATTTCCATCTCTCCGACTTCGTCGAAAACGTCGTCGTACAAAGCTTCTGACGAGTCCTTTATCTCTGCTGAAGTTTCGTCCGTTTCGGAGATACCCGACAAACACTGAGCTGCATTGCCAAAACCATTCTCGGATAAGATTCTGAAGTCTAATTCCGAAATAACTTGCGAGCATTCTTCCAAATCGCTCGAAAGAGAACACATGATCTGAAAGTTTTCGAAAATACTGTCGTTTGTTATGGGAGGAGGAGAAAGCTGTCCGTTTTTAACGGGCGTCGAAGGGATGATGGCCTCTTCGCAGTTGATTTCTGCAATACAATCGCTAACGAAAAGTCCGCTGTTGTCGCTTGGACTGTTATCGCTGGGAGGTGGGAAGGAATTATGCCTTAAAAAAATCTTTTTCCTTGGAGGAAGTCTCGAAGATGGCCACGATTTTGTTCGTTTGAATAGTTTCTGACGATTTTTAATCGCTTTTTCGGTTTCTAACGTGGGCACTTCACTTTTTGATGAGGTATTTTCAGGCACCGTTAGGACATAGTTGGAAGGCTGTGTTCCATTGGGTTGATGAACGTCTTTATCGCTTCCTATGGTGGAGTCTTTGTTTGATCCTTCAGGATGCTCAGGTTGCGTGGAAAACAACAAACTCCTGACGGCTTTCTTATCTGTACAAAATAAAATGAAATATAATATGAAATTTGCACCAAGTTTCAAAATTAGTTACAAAGTTAGTCAACAGATGGCACTGCTGACAGGGGAAAACTATGAAACAATGTTTTCAAAATAACCATCATTTGCAGCAGTGTCATCTGTTGACGAACTTTATAACTTGAGTGAATAAATTCCCTAGTTTCCTAAGCAGAACGCAGCAAACCGTGCATCTCCATTTTTCTTTAATTGATTTTTCAAATCGTTGCTCATTTTTGGGACACGCGGTACATGTATATTCATTCATGACACATCATTACAAGTCGTTTGATATATTACATGCCACATCTTAGCAATGAAAATTTTCGATGGTACCACAATGATATCATAAGAACAAGTACCACTGAATCAAATTACTCTTATATAATCATTCATGACCCATCATTACGAGTTGTTTGATATATTACATGCCATATCTTAGCATTGAAAATTTCTGATGGTACCATAATATGACATTAGAACACACAATTTCAAAATCTTCGAAACAATATTTATTGATAGGAGGAAACCGTACATACAAACGTTATATATGTTCGTGGGTCATTGCCACAAGTTATTTGATATATTACTTACTATGTGAAAATTCCTAGGTTTCTTAATTGTACCACGTGCCAATGTACCAATTTCACCCGTATCAAATTGCTTCTGCGATGAACCCTATTTATCGATTGGCGAAAAAAGATTTTGAAAATCTTTCATACACTCCGAGAAGATCGAAATGGTCCCAGGCTATTAACAACCTGAAATCCCGCATACGGGCCAGTCTAGAATTCGACGGAGTACATATTGAACAAATACTGTGAATTCGCCTATGGTGCGAGACTTTTCGGACACCCTGTAGATGTCTGCTTTATTCAGAGTTCCTGAAACCATGGTGGCCTCCACCTCGCCTGTAAGTCCATTTGTTCAAGAAAACCTATAAACCAGTGATGCGCAAACTGTGGTTTGCGGGCCCAAAAAGCCTGCATGACGTCACCTTAAAGAATCTATAGAATACGCACTAATCAGTCTGACAAGGACTTCCATGCTATTGCCCTTACCCACTCCCTAAAAGCAAGAGGCTACCCCAAATCTGTCATATACGCGCCTCTATCTATAAACATCGCAATTCTCATTCTAACAACAACCCCAAACCTTCTCCAGCCATGACAACACCTACAATAGTTCTTCCTTATCCATGCTGCTATTACCAAACCACGCACTTCCACCAAGGGACATTCTCCTTGCAATGCAAAGCGTTGTGGCATTTGCCATTTCCTTAACCCTGCTACCTCCATTTCCAGCAGTGCTTCCTCCTTTACTTTCAAGATTAACCAGAACCTGACCTGCACTTTGACCGACTATGAAAAGGGCCAAATTGATGCCCTAAAGGATGAAGGGCTGTCAACAAGAGTAATTGCAGGCTGACTAAACCGTTCCCAGACTGCAACACTACATCACTTTAGGAACTGATTTTGGCACAAAAAAGTCGACTGGACGCCCTCGAAAACTCAGTGCAACTCAGAAAAGATCGATTTTAAAGAAAATAAAGACCAACAAAACGTCCTACAGGCAATTGGCGAGTGATCCAGTTGTTAAGGTATCGAAATCCACAATTGGAAATGTGGTAGGGGCCTGCCCCCACCTAAAGTACAAGAAAAGAAAAGCCACCCCTAACTTGACCCAGGTAAACAACAAGAAGAGGCTTGACTCGGCCAAGGAAAAGATGACCTTGAGCTCCGAGTGGCGAAGAATCATCTACAGTGATGAAAAGAAGTTTAACTTGGACGGTCCAGACGGCTGGCAGTACTACTGGCATGACCTGAGGACCGAGTCAGAAATGTTCTCTAAACGCCAATGTGGGGGGCCTTTTCTTGGAGTGGAAAGACAACAGGCATATTCGGCAACTCAAATCTGACTGAGTCAGATCTGACTAGGTCATGTGACCTATGACGATTTTCTGACTTGCATCTGAGCTGATCTGAGTCGAAGTGCCGAACGCAAAATCTGAAAATCTGACTGACTTGAAGACTGAAGTGACATCGACCTGCAGAATAGATCATTAGATAGTTCATGGAGCAACCCAACGTGGCTAATTTGAAAGTAAACATGACAATTAGTAATGAATCCTCACTATCCCGAGACTATTAAAACAGCGTTAACGACAATAAGGCTACTATCAGCTGTAGCCATTTTCGAGAGCGAAGAAAACGAAATATTTTTAATCCTATCGGAATAAAAATACAATTATTGTCCTGTAGTAGGAGGGAAAAGTTTTCGTATCGAAACGATCGCCTGTGCAGGGGTTCTCAAACTTTTATTTGTTCGTAGCACACCTTAATTATGTTTATTTTTTTTTCGCGGCTAGGTCATGCAATTTCACAATGCATAGCTGTACCGCGTTACACCCTTTTGAAAACGGATTAAAACCCGTTTTTTCCTTATCTTTTGTTATCCTTGACCCCTGCTACAATGGACAGAAGAGAGGCTACGTCATGGATTAATTTTCTGACTTCCTCAGTCAAGAATTTTTCGACTGACCAAACGTCACGATTCTGACTGGATTTAATCTGTCACAAGTCCTTTGCCGAATACGTTTTCGGAGCAGTCAGTCAGTCAGAATCAGTTGCCGAACGCTTCGCGCCTCTGATCCAGTCAGATCTGACTCAGATCAGAGTTGCTGAATACGCCTAACAATAGCATTCATTAATGGCATTGCCCCCATTCTGAGGGCATAACAGGAGCTCCTTGGTGGTTTCAGCAGGACAATGCACCCATTCACACTGCTAAAAACCACTAATCAATGGTTTTCAGACAATGGGATAGATCTGTTAAGTTGGCCAGCATGCTCACCAGATCTAAATCCAATAGAAAATGTGTGGGGCATGCTGGCAAGAAAGGTTTATGCCAATGGGAGGAGATACATCTCGATTCAAGAATTGGAGAACG
The DNA here is from genome assembly GCA_023313115.1 of Rhysida immarginata. Classification (NCBI taxonomy): domain Eukaryota; kingdom Metazoa; phylum Arthropoda; class Chilopoda; order Scolopendromorpha; family Scolopendridae; genus Rhysida; species Rhysida immarginata. The sequence continues at coordinate 266,226 of JAHWFO010092203.1, forward strand.
CACAACACAAAGTCTTTTTGTGGCCACCTCGATCCCCAGACCTCACCGTTTGTGACGATACGTAAAAGACTGTCTTTTTTTGCCCTCTTTTAAATAACCAGAAATTTAAACGATTTACCTGATTTCTCTGGAGTTTCTTCAATGATGCAACTTGCATTCAGATTGAGTGATCGGCCTCGCCTTCTAGCTTGACGGTACAGATTGGCATTGGTCACTTGCTTGCCTTCCGGAGTGCACGATACGGATTTTGTTTTTAAAACGACGTCTTAAAATAAATTCAATGGACAGATTAGTAATGAGAAATCAAACAAATGTCGCCAAGCGATTTGAAATGTATTTACTTCTACTTGGAAGAGCCCTTAGATTTTTTGTGTGCCTCTGTTCTGCCTCGTCCTGATGAAATAAACTGCGACAAACTTTCCTTGCAGGAGATGTGAGATGCACACCATCTGAAAGGCATAAAATTAAAGAATACATTTAAATTAACCGGCAACATACACTGACTGAGCAGAACTCACGAGATAGCAGGTCGCTGATTCGCAATCGGAGGCCTACATAACGGCTGCAGTTGTGTGTGAAACCTCAAGGCAAGTGGCTATGTGTTTGATTCATGTGAAATGCAATGTCGCCGTGAGTTGACGGCATTCGCACAGGGCATATTAGTAGGTGCCCGACACATTTGAAATTTGATTTCAGCGTTGTGCATGAATTCGGCTTCACACGTTCAACCGTGTCTAGGACATACTGAGAATGGATGGAGGAAAGGCATAACAGTCCACAACAGACACCATACCGGGCGTCCAGCCACCCTCGATGACCATGACCGGCGACACCTGGGACAAATGGTCAACAGAGACAGAAGGGTCACAGTGCGACAAATCATGGACCAATTCAACGTCGGTCGAGCTAGAAAGTCTCCCAGTGGACAATCCGTAGGAACATGCGTGCCCCCCGCATCACCGGACACTCTGGCACAGTTTCCACCCATCACATCAGATGGACACTGCAACAATGTAACATCATATGGTCAGACAAGTCATGTTATCAACTATTGCATGCTGATGGGAGGTACCGAGTGTGGTCCAGGGCATTGGGATATCAGTCATGGTCTGGGGCGTGGTTTCCTGGTATGGAATGGGCCCTCTTGTTCTGCTTGAAAACATGTTGAATGGTCTACGTATCGTCAACTGCTCGAAGACTGTCTCCAACTGTTTTTGGCCTTCCAACACCCCAAAGACATTGCTCCAATGTCGCCCGAGAACGTTTCAAAGAGCATGCAGGGGAGGTCCAACGACTGGACTGGCCACCTCAAAGCCCTGATATGAACCCTATCGAGCATATCTGGGATGCCACTGAACTCTGGCTCCGTGCGTTGAACTCTACCCACAAACAGACCACAATTGGCTGCCGCTCTGCAATCTGTGTGATGTCATCTGCCTCCAGAAGTGTACCAGGGACTTGCAGACTCACGTCCACGCCGCAGCGCTGCGCTCCACAGGGGGCTTGACCAGATAGTAGGTGACTATCCCATGAGTTTTGCTCAGCCAGTGCAATATGACTGCAGAATAAAACACGTGTACGGCTTACTTTTTTTCGACGCTTTGCTTGATTTTGCTTCTTGCTCTTTGCCCTTCCCCTTTTTCTGAAAGTAAAACGTTAACATTTCCTTAAATTAGAAACCTAGCACCAAGTACGAACGCAAACATGTCTACGCAGTAAAAGGTAAATGGTATAGTGATACAATTTTAAAGGTAAAAAAAAAATTCACCTGAACGAAGCTGTTGTGCTTCTTCAGAGGTTGGACAGCGATTTGGCGTTTTTGTGGTAATTCAAAGCTATAATGCCGGGATAATTTAGGCCTGCAAAGAAAAGAAAACACGCTTTCAAACTGATTATCACATGGTTCCAGTTTAATGCAATCTAACGGCTTAGAAATGAGGAATTCCTCATCTGCAAGCTGGGTGCTAGCCCTATCACTAGACCTCCATACTGACTACCTTGTAGTCTTGCGGACACAGGGAGACTATCTTGCTGTCCCCTGTCCGTAGGTCCAGTTAAATATTCACGGTCCCTGTTCGAATCCAAGTTGCGGAATTTTTCCTTCCATTTTTCATATATAAGGGTCGTACAAATGAAAACGAAAATTCCTTTATGGAAGAAGTCCTTCGGTTGCGTATGGAACCATTCCAAAACCTCTTCCTTCGCTTCATCGTCCGACGGAAACCTGCGGCCTTTCGGATGTTCCTTGAGATCCCCAAACATGTGAAAGTCACATGTGGATAAGTCAGGGCTGTAAGGTGGATGCTGCATTGCTTCCCACTTGAACTTGATGAGGTCTACCATTGTTTTCGAGGTGTGAGGACGCGCATTGTCGTGGAGAAGAAGCACTCCTTCTGTAAGAAGTCCAGGACGCTTGCATTTGATGGCCGCGTGCAGTGCCTTCAGTGTTTCCCCATATCGTGCTGCGTTAACTGTGCTGCCTTTTTCAAGCAAGTCCAGTAAAATCGGGCCTTTGCGATCAAAAAACACGGTCGACATCACCTTCCCCGTGCCGTTTGTGATTGCTTTTGATTTTTTCGGGAGTGGTGACCCATAATACTTCCGTTGATGACTTTGACGTTTGCTTTCGGGCTGGAAACGAAAGCACCAAGTTTCATCCCCTGTAACGAATCGGTCGAGAAAACCCTCTCATTCCTGTTCATAATAACGAGTCAAATGTTGCATGGACGTAGCCATTCGAACTCCAAGTTGTTCCAATGTCAAATGATGTGGGACCCATTGTGTACAGATTTTTCTGTAGTGCAGATGGTTCCTGATAATGGAGTGAATAGTTCCACGACTAAGGCCAGTTTTGGCAACCACAACATCGATTGTCACTCTTCTGTCTTCCTTTAAGACAGCATCAATTTTGGATTTGGAATTGTCCGTGATGGCACGGTTTGCTTGTCCAGGTCGCTCCGAAAACCTCTTGCTCCACGCGCAAATACGAGTGAAGGTTAGGCAGTCATTTCCATAGACGTTCTGCTTACGACGATGAATTTCAGGAACTGAAACTCTTCACATGACAAAAAACAAATTACTGCTCTCTCTTCCCGTTTCGTTGACTCCATTTTGTTGTTTGGACGAAGCGATCACTCTTTCTCACGTGATGCAACACTTGCAACTTATTGTTCCATTTGCACGTGGGGTTTCGCAATTGTTGAAAACAAAGACTTACAATACTACACATCGTCTTCATTTGTATGACCCTTATACAACATGAGACAATTAATAAACTAGATTGGAGCAATTTAACAAATGCAAGACTGGCAAAACTCTTTAATATTTTTCAAAGTAGTTAACTTCTGAGACTACACGATTATTGCAGCGTTCATATAGGGTGTCCCAAAAATGAGCGCCAAGTTTCAAAATTCATCAACAGATGGCACTGCAGACAGGGAAAACCCTATGAAACAGTGTGTCTTCAAAATAACCACCGTTTGCAACAAACAATGTGGTGCAGTCTGAGGACAAAATTCGCACAAAATGCAAATATTGCAGTTGGAATGCTGAGTGAGGTATGGAATGCCAATCTGACGGGACGGAGTGCAGAGAAAACAACAGCGCCTGCTGTATCTCGTGACGAACTTTGCAGCTAATTTTGAAACTTGGTGCGAATAAATTTCTTGGTTTCCTAAGCAGAACGCAGCAAACCGTACAATGTTTCTCCTTTCAGACTTGTTTTCACCTTCGGGCGAATTCCCCGGTCTCGCTCGTGCTCTCTTTACTGCATATCAGATAGCACTTGCAGTCGCTACACAATCGAGTTCCTTGCACTTTATTTTCGATGATACTTGACGAGTAACCTGCCGTGGAAAGTCCAAATACGAACCCTTCCCACTGAGCGTCAATTCTCGGAGGCATACTTAGCCATCCCCTGATGCCATTATACAGGACGTGCCGAAAGAAGCGGGGTGGTCGAATATTTCGCGAAATTTACATCGGATCGAAAAACTGAAAAACACGTGTTCAATATTTTTCAAAAATCTATCGAATGACACGACTCCCCCACCCCCACTCCCAGGGGCGGAGCGGGGGGCAACTTCGAAATCTTAAATGGAAACCCCCACTTTTTATTGCAGATTCGGATTCTACGTGAAAACGTGAACAAGTTTTAGCTGAAAATTTTTTTTGATTCGCGATAGATGGCGCTGTAATCGCAGAAAAACAAATACAGATCAGAAGTCTGCAAACGGTCAAATTTCTCGGGACATACGCTTCGGAACACAAAATTAGTATTTTTGAAAAGGCTATCTAACGATACAGTAATGCAGTCGGCCGATTGATGGCGCTCTAATTGGCAAAACAATTCTTTCTCGCAAGTGAAAGTATTTCTACAGCTAATATGAGGTTAACGTCTTTCGTTCATTTTGTATCTGACTTTAGTAAAAAACTACGTTTAGCATAACCCAGGAACAACGATGTGGACATAGTAGTTCTTTGTTCCCTTCGGGGTGCTTGTTTTTAGTGAGTCCCCTTGCTTCTCACGATTGGCGCCAATAACTTTATTGTAGTAAATGCTCAAATTGTGCACCGTTTACTTCCTGGCAGTAAGCTAATCGATGGTAAACAGATTCGATGGAATTGTTTAAGTATTCTGCAGGTATTTGGGCAGCTGCATCAATTATTCTCTGACGCAATTCATCTAAATTTTGAGGTTTCGTTTCGTAAACACGATTTTTTAAATAACCCCACAAGAAAAAAATCATCAAGTGGAGTTAAATCTGGTGACCTGGTAGGCCATTCAATCGGACCTCTTCGTCCAATCCAACGATCAGGAAAATGTTCATCTAAATAATTACGAACGTTCCGTCCGTAATGAGGTGCAGCACCATCTTGCTGAAACCAAACGTGCTCCAAGTTATCACCAACAATCTCCCTTACTGCTGGAATTATTTCGTTTCGAAGCATGTTTTCATACCTTTGAGCAGTAAGAATGGCCCAATCAAATGATTATTTATTATTCCAGCCCAAACGTTTAATTTTTGTGGATATTGGGTTTTGCTCTCTCGCATCCAATGAGGATTCTCGTCTGCCCAATACCTGCAATTATGCCGATTACAAGTACCATTCAATTGAAACGTTGCTTCATCTGAGAATACAATGTTGTAAATCTGGATCTTGATCTATTCTAAGCATCATGTCCTCACAAAATTCTAAACGTCGGTCGGGATCATCTTCATTTATCTCATGAACAAGTGTCATTTTGTAAGGATGCAATTTATTACTTTTCAAAATCCTGCGGACTGAAGATGTACCGATTTCTTGAGCTTGGGCAGTTCTACGAAGACTACTGTGAGGATTTTCCGTAAACGATAATAAAACATTCAACGCTTCTTCTTCGTTTGTTGCTGACTTTGGTCTTCCTAATTTAGCTCGCTCTTTCACAGAGCCTGTAGCTTCAAATCTTCTAACCGTTCTCTCCACAATCGATTTGGAGATAGGATCCATTCCAATTCGAAAAGTATCACTGAAAATATCTCTTGCTTCCGAGTATGACCTTTTCCTATCACCCCAGCCTACCATCGTGTTTGGTGTCATTCGATAGATTTTTGAAAAATATTGAACACGTGTTTTTCAGTTTTTCGATCCGATGTAAATTTTGCGAAATATTCGACCGTCCCGCTTCTTTTGGCACACCCTGTATTTAAAGCCCGTCAAGTCTCGATTCTAGCTTTCGCTGGTGTCCCAGGTAACGATATGCAAAGCTATGAATGCATAATGAATTAACCTCTGTATTTGCTTAATACTTGGATTTCAATTTATCAATACGAGGGTGGGCTGAAAAGTAATGCCTCCATGGATGTAACTTTTTTATTTGTTAACAGATTTTCAAAATTCTTTTTGTATCTGATACTCCCATTTCTCCTCTATGTAATGCACTATTCACTTTTCGACGTAGTCCCCATCCCTTTCCACGCATTGTACCGACGCGTGACTAGTCGGGTGAACCCGTCGGAGAGGAATTCCGAGGTTGTTGTCGACACGAGAACGCCCGTCCGCACACGATTGCCACACATCAGAGGGGGTTGCAGCGCCTACAGTTCAAACATGAAAAACTGCAGTTCAAAAACGAAAGACTTTGCACCTTGCGACTTTCACCACTTCCCAAAGAGGAAAGAGCACCTTAAGGGGCATGAGTTGCGTTCTGAAGACGAGGTGAAACCTGCCGTTCGGTCTCGGTGTCGACAACAATCCCGGAATTCCCCTCCGACGGGTTCACCCGACTAGTCACGCGTCGGTACAATGCGTGGAAAGGGATGGGGACTATGTCGAAAAGTGAATAGTGCACTACATAGAGGAGAAATGGGAGTATCAGATACAAAAAGAAGTTTGAAAATCGGTTATAAAATAAAAAAGTTACAGCCATGGAGGCATTACTTTTCAGCCCACCCTCGTATTTACTTTGAAACACACAATAGACAGACAGTACGGGAATTTTAATAATTACTTTGAAAATCCTCCAAACGATGAAATGCTGCTTGGTGGAGAGCTATTCTCTGCTTGCGATTCTAAACCGAACGACATGACCGACGACGGAGCGGATTTATCGTCGTAGTCGCTTTCGTCATCGTCAAATGGAAACGGAATGCACAACTGTTCATAAATTTCTTTCAATAAAGCTTGAGGAATATTTGGAAATCTACATAATTATCAAAAAACAAAATCATTTTGAAACATTTTCACATAGTTCAGACTGCAATAAGAACGACGTATTTGAATAGACAAAATCTGCTCTACCTTTCTAGGACGATATTTTTTAAAAAATTGGAAACATAGGTTGGCTCCAAGTAGATGGATAATTTTGTCAAGAAAGATGTAATCTAAAATTAACAAGAAAACAAAATTAGCATTTTCATTATCATTACGCTTTTATGCAATGAAAAACGTTGGATAACTGTGGAAAGCATTTAATAACACTAAAGGATAAAGTGCCGGGAGCAGCTAGAGACGTTCTGCAGCAGCAACCCAGTGACTTTACGAGTGTGGATTAACTGGACTTGTTGGTCATTGGGATTAATGTTTAAATTTGGTGGTATTTTTTTAACAAATCCGTTCATGTTCTGTAAATTCGTGTTGGCTCACTTTCATTTGACTTCCCCTCGTACATATACGTTAGCTTTTAGATTACAGGATATACGGCTATATTTATCTATTTTTTCATCTTAAGAAGTTACTAGAAAAAAATAAATTTACTTACTTCATCAATGTATTTTCCGTTTGCGTCGATAGTGGGTGACAGATTCAAAACAGTCAAACGAAGCAATATTTGAAATTCACATCTTCAAAATAAGAAAAACAAACATTCACATACAAAAATCAACATTACAAGACTTCAACTGTTACTACGAATACTTACTCTCTCGATGGGTAAGAATTTTCTGTTTTAATCGTGTCCGTGTCGTTGGACGAATTAAACACGACTTGAGGAGATTTAAGTAATTCTTGCTCAATTAGACGAGTTATAAATGTAATCTTCAGGAAAACGAAAAAAGTAAACGTACTCAGCATAATTAGAATCCAAGCGAGAAAAGAAAATAACAATGAAAAGGAAGTCCAATTTACCTCCGATATCTGCTGTTCAAATAAATTCTGCTTGAACGTAACGACAGCTTTTACTATATTTTCTGCACTCAAAATCAGACATTTCTGAGTTTCTAAAACGTGGCTATAGTAAGACTTCAAGTTGTTGATCAACTCAACTTCAGAACATTCTGAAATGTTTAGAATTTGATTAATTTTTTATTATTTGATATTTTTTTAAACTAAGGTGACCATATTTCTAAAATAAAAAAGCAGGACACTCGGAAGATGTGACCAAAAAATCATATCTACCTCCTCATGAAACCGATACCCTACCATGGAAAATCACACATGTAAGCAAGTCTCCATGGCAACAAAGCACCATCTGGTTGGTTACAGATTTCCATCAATGGATTTTGCCTCAAACAGTGTCAAATGTAAACTCAAAATCTTAAGGATTTCTAAAAAAAAATTGGTAGAGACTTTACAACACAACAAAGGGAGAACAGAGTTTCCGACTAGGTTCGCCATTTATTCCCGGCTTTATCAAGGATACACACAAGAGGTCATGATTGGATGAAGAAATAACAAATCGTAAATAATACGACGCCTGTGAGAAAAGTATCCGACCTTATTTTTTTTTGGGAAAACCTGATGGATTTGGATCGTGCGCGCTTGCATGAGCCGACCTTGAACCTTTGTGCGTATGCGTGAATTTTTTTCCCACCTCTCAAAAGCGTCAGTTGCTGGCAACCATTTTTGATTTGGAGGCTTTCGGTGAGAATGCTATGGTCGTACCCGTACACCCAGGACTCGTCACCAGTGATTGTGGTGTTCATGAAGTCGGGGTCACTGTTTGCGGAGGCCAGCATGTCCTGTGAGACGTCGACACGAAGTTGCTTTTGCTCCGCCGTCAGCAGCTTCGGCACGAATTTCGCCGCCACTCTCTTCATGGCCAAATCTTCGGTCAGAATGGAATGTGCCGATAACGTACTGATGCCCACCTCTTCCGCAACATATCGGATAGTCACACGACGGTCCCGCATCACCACAGCGTTCACTTTGGCAATGACCTGGTCGTTTCGGCATGCTGATGGCCGACTGGTTGTACCAATCCTTAATCCGTGTGATGCCCATAGCATCGTCACCGAAAGCCGTCTGAATCTTCCGGATGGTTTCCACCTGGCTGTCGCCCATTTTCTGGCAAAATTTGATGCTGTAACGCTGCTCCAGTCGTTCCGTCATTTTCCTTCAAATCAAAAACCGACGAGAGCACAACACACTACCTCCCTGTAATACTGATTGCTAGCAACTGACGCTATTGAGAGGCGGGAAAAAATTCACGCATACGCACAAAGGTTCAAGGTCGGCTCATGCAAGCGCGCGCGATCCAAATCCATCAGGTTTTTGCAAAAAAAAATAAGGTCGGATACTTTTCTCACAGGCCTCGTATAAATTATACAGTGGCGACATTGAAAGGAGAATGGTTGGATAACAAACCAATAACAATCAAATTATTCGCCTCCGCGACGGCCTATAGTTGGCGCTGAGATCACTTCAAAATGGCGCACGCTATGGGTACTCCGTCCCCCGCTCTTAGCAGCAGCTTCAGCATAAGTTTGCAGGAAATTTTTGCCTATGTTATAAATTACGTTCTACCTATAATTACAATTTTTATTTTTTTATTTTTCAACTTAACAGCGTGAATGTAGTCAGAGGGTAGAAAATGAGCGCTGCAAACATACAACGAACTGGTAGCGTGTTTTTCCAGCTTTAGCTTTACTTCCCACTCGATTTTTAACTGCTTATTTCGTGGGAAATTGTGAATATAGATGTTAGTTTCTTTGTTAAGCTTCCACTTGTACCCATACCAGGCGCCATTTTGTTAGTTTGAGTAGTCTACGCTGCATGTCGCCCACTTCTACCACGGAGGCGAATAAAGAAACCTTGAGAGGAAAATTAATTGAAATATAAAGGAAAACTTGATGTCATAACACAAACAAAATTGAAAACGCGGACCTAGTAGAAGACTCATTCAGAATTAACATATCAATAAGAAACGGAAATGAAAGTAAATATACAAATTTGAAAAATTACAAGATATCGGATAAAGAATTTAAAATTGAAGAAATATCAAAAACGGTTTGACAATTGAGAAGGTGATCTGGAGAGATCACCTTAGCTTTAAAGATCTCAATAGCTTCGAGGGTGGCGATCTTGAATGGGTCGTTGCATAGATGGAGAACAGTCGTAATTTCACTTTGCTCTTTTGGGGCATGTCCCGTGCGGGCAAGGTGGATCGCATAGTGTGAATAATTATCTTGTTTCTTGTAGGAGTCCATGTGTTCTTTGAATCGTTTATTGAAATTGCGGGTCGACAGGTCCGGAGCGGGAGAAATTGTCGGTGTCTGTTTGGATGGTGGGATTAAGAGACTACGACTATTCTCCATCTATGCAACGACCCATTCAAGACCGCCACTCTCGAAACTCTCTTCTCCCTTTGTTGTGTTGTAAAGTCTCTACCAATTTTATCGATAGAAACAGCACTATGGACCCCTTACTCAACGATTAAGGATTCTTGGATATTTGTTTATGTGGACTATATTTCCTGCTTTGGTACGAGGAACCCGCCTTCTAAGTTCGTACAGGGCGAGTCAAAAGTCGCAGTACACCCTGTTTTTTCGAAAACCTTGCAGGAATTGGAAAACCTGAATATTCCAGTAAGGTATGGGTGAGGTAGTCTATCTTTTACGGTATGTACTGAACATGGCCGCCATCTTGAAGCTGGCCATCTCGTATCTAAATCAATTTTTTTAAATGGAAAGGGGGTCGTGTGATATATCAGATAACATCAGCATTTTCTGACAATTTCATTCCTGTAAATGGATTTGAAGTAGCAGTTATGGTTCAAAAGTTACAACACATTTGGTTCATTTTGTAGCAGGTAACTGAAGATGGCTTTGACCACGGAGGAGAGAATTGGGGTCATTTTGTTGTCTGGAGAATGAAGTTTCCGTTTCATAGCTGCAGATTTTAACAACCGGCACCCAGAAAGACCTCCAATTTCACACAACACTGTCAGGTGCTTAATTAAGAAATTCCGAGAAACTGGGATTGTGGTTGACAAGCTACAGAGCGGCTGTCCAATAAGTGCTACTGACGAGACAACCTCAACAATGGTTTTGGCGTCCTTCGTCAAGAGCCCACAACGCACCATGTGATGGATGGGGCTGCATGACACTGCGGTGCAGATGTTCGTCAGTGGTTAGATGCTCAATTTCCTGGTCATTGGATTGGCTTATGTGGTGCTGTGCAATGGCCACCCAAATCACCTGGTCTCACACCACTTGACTTTTATCTGTGGGGTCATTTAAAGCAACTCGTATATGCAGAGAAAATCAGGAACAGACACCATCTCCAGCAACGCATTGAAGAAGCGTGTGCCAGCATTTCTGCAGAAATCCTTCTGCGAGTGCATGACGATTGGATTCAGCGCCCTTCAAATGTGCCTTGACCAAGAGGGACACCATGTTGAACACATTAAATGACTAATAACAGAAAAAACACCTCTTATCCACAAAATATTTTTACTGGACATATGCGTATTTCGAACCCTTTGGGTTCATTATTCAACGTCAAGGGAATAATCGATACAAATCGCAAAACATATGATTCAATTATTCAATGATTTAATTAACGTTGAATCCCCTATGGGCCCGTGTCTCCATTCAGTAGTGAGTCTGGGTTCTTCCTGGCGATTTCCAGCGTTTCAAAAGCATCGAGTGCGTTCCTGTTTCTCACGTGTCTAACTAGTCCGCAGTCCTTCAGTAAAATATCGTGTCCTGTATCCAGCATGTGCTTAGTCACAGCTGATTTTTTTCTGGGCGTCCGTATCTGGCATGGGCTGTTGTTCCTTAAATCTTTTAAGGATATTCCTGCAGGTTGCCCCTCGGTAGACCTTGGAACATTTCCGACATGCTATATCGTATATCGCTGGTTGGAGTAAAGGAGGAGTTTTGTCCTTCGGGTTTCCCAAGAGGTTCCTCAATACGTTTGGATTTTTATAGGCAACAGTCGAGTTCGCTTCTTTAAAAATGGGTCATAATTTGGCAGTCAAAGTCCTATTGAAAGCAATCGGTAATCTGTATGTTGAAGTAGGTTGTTGCTGAGGGTCGTTGATTCTTTTACTTCCTTGACGAAACTTCTTCTTCGAAGCAGGTCTTTGACGAGTCCAATTTTATACCCGTTCGATCTGGCAATCTCCTGTATTCGATGTATTTCCATCTTAAACTTTTCCTTGGACAAGGGTAAATTGAGTGCCCTATCAATCGACAAAGTCCGACAACTTTTGGCTCCAACAATGGTGGGAATCGTGGTGTATATAAACATCGGTGTGCTTTGTATCGATTATTCCTTTGACATTGAAGAATGAACCCAAAGGGTTCGAAATACGTATATGTCCAGTAAAAATATTTTGTGGATAAGAGGTGTTTCTTCTGTTATTATGTCGCTTTCCACAGTTATTCAACGTTTTTCATTTTTCGCATTAAATGACTGTTCTTTATGGAAAACAATCCAGCCTGTAATTCCAAACGAAATGTGTTGAACTTTTGAACCATAACTGCTACTTCAAATCTGTTTACAGGAATGAAATTGTCAGAAAATGCTCATGTTATTTGATATATCACATGACCCCCTTTCCATTTAAAAAAATTTGACTTAGATTCAAGATGGCTGGTTTCAAGATGGTGGCCATGTTCGGTACATACTGTAAAAGATAACCACCTCACCCATACCTTACTTGAATATTCAGATTTCCCAATTCCTGCAAGGTTTTCGAAAAAAACAGGACGTACTGCGACTTTTGACTCGCCCTGTACACGTATTTTATGATACACCAGTCTGTATTACACTCTTAATAAAACAAAACTTAATTTTGTTGTGGGATGAATTAGAAAATATGGGATATCTCCTGGGCTATCTACTAATACAGGACATGGTGCTAGAATCTGAAATGGATGGTCACCCTAGCTTAATCAAATGCATTGTACCTATTTTACCATCTTCAAATAGACCAAGAAAAGCTTGAATAGATTGGGTAAACTCAAACCTGATGTTTTCAACAGTAGATTAGGTGAATGAAGTGTCTCCACCGAAGTTTCCGCTTCAACTGAAGTTTCATTCACGTCGGTACTAACTTCCTTTTTAATTTCTAGGCCAAAAAAATTAAAAAAACAAAAACAAACAAACATAAATAATGAAGTTTAATCAAAGCTACTTATCTGGTCTAACTATGCCTTTTATTTACCAAGCTCTCCAGAACAAATAGAAGCGCTCTTGTAATATTGGCCAAGATCCCTTAAAAGAGCATGCTCTTCTCGTTCAAAATTTTTTTGCCTATACAAACAAAAATGGACAGAAAAACAAAATAAACAAAGGGAAACAAAATTGATCTTATACTTAAAACTCAGATATGAAACTGACTGATTCGACTTAACTGTCGCAACATAGCTTGAACAATCATCTACAGGGTGATCCAAAAGTCCGGAAAAAAATTAAAACTCAATAATTTGTACACAATTACAAGAGATAAAAAGATTCTGTTTGCGAAGAAATGATTGAAATGAAGTCGGATTTTTTTCAAAAAAAAATATTGTTCGTTTTTGACCAACAGATGGCATTCTCAGGTTACAGACACTAGGGTGCCTGTAAGGAGAGTAGCAACAACTCAGGTCGTCGGCCATGTTTTTCCTAACGATTGAATTAGCAGAGGTACAATTTACAATACTTTTCAGTTTGTTAAGAAGAAATGTAAAGTTGGCTAATGCTGATTGGCCTACCAGCTTTGATTTGTATATTAGATAAAATCTTGTAAACATTCCAAGGAGGAGCTTTAGCACTGAAGGAGAAATACATTTATACATTTATTAAAAAAATTAACCCCCCTCCCCTCCCCTCCCCCCAAGTCAGGTAAGGCAAGTAGCAGATCCTGAAGTCATCTATTTTTACCCCTTTATCTGCACTTTTTACCTCTCCCCAAATTTTTTAATCAAAAATTAATTTTCTCGAACGTAATATGTAGAAAATGTAAAAAAGCTCGTATTTTCTTTCCTTTCTTATCATTTCCAAACGTATGATATATCACAAGTCATATGTTGGCATAGTTCTAAAGACCACATGACTATCCCCCGCAAATCCGACCCCAATGGAACACCTGCGCCTAAACTTCATAGTATTGTAGATCTTGCCTAGAGGAATCTGGATACCGAATTTCACGCCTTTACGTACCTAAATAGCACATACTGTAGATATGTTGTTGTCCTATCTCAATCCCACCCCCGTAATTCCGACCCCAGTGTACCAATCAATACCAAACTAAATAGTGCAGATGGACATGCCCCTAGAAAGCTACATTCCGAATTTCAACCTCAAAAAATGTAGAAATTATAAAACCAATAATTATCTCTATTCTTTCGCAACTGAATATAGATTATGAGCACTTGAGCAATCGTGCGTCGACTTTTGGATCACCCTGTACATGATTCATATATTGTCCAGGGTAAATGAAAAAAAAAGTTTGATAAAGTACCAATCAGATTAAATTCTTTCTATATTATGACCGTGTTTTGCTTGTTAAATAAGCAGAATTAAACAAGATGACATTGGACATCCAAGAAATGCATTTTTTAAAATCAGAAAAACAGGTCGTTGCATATCAAATGTCGGATTGCAGAGGTCAGCTTTAATGGCCCTCTAGAAAGGACACCTTCACACGTGTTATTCGAAATAACCCCCATTGCAATCCAAACATAGTTGCCAACGATTTGGCAGCTTCTCGAGCCCTCTCCGATAGAATCCACGGTCACGGGACTCGATAAACTTCCGGAATGCGATTTCAACGTCTCCTTGGGTTAGGAATGTTTTCCTCCCGAGAAAATTGTCCAGGCTCTGGAAAAGATGGTAGTCGGTAGGGGAGATGTCCAGAGAGTTCGTGCAACATGCGGATGCGCATTGTAATGCAGCAGAAGGATGCCTTTGCGATGCTCAAGTGCAAGTTATTGTTGACGCAGTTTTGTGTGCATACGATGCAGTTCACGACAGTAGGTCGCAGCGGTGATCGTCTCCCCCTGCTACAGGAAACTGTAATGCACTACACAAAGGATGTTCCACCAAACTGTAACCGTGAGCTTCCTGGGGAACTGTTACGGGGGTTCATCAGCATCCAGCCACTGTGCTGACCGTTTCCTATTGTCGTATAGGAGCCACTTCTCGTTGCAGGTGAACAATGCGATCGAGAATCCCCGCTTCTTCGTGGCGCAAAAGCAACTCCATAAACACATCCAACCGACGCTCTTTTTGTTTTCCGTAAGTTCACGTGGGAACCATTTGTCCTGCTTTTTCACCTTGACGATGATCCTAAGGTGTCTACTGACAATCGACACTGATACAGCATGATCCCCTGCAAGGTCCCGAACAGTTTTTGACGGGTCCTCTTCCACAGATTGCTTCAGATCAGCGTCCATCACTCCCGTCGGGAATTTTCAGAACCAAGGTTGGACAGTACGTTCATTTATGGTGCCTACACCGAATACCTTACCGATGTTTCGGGAGGCGTTGGATGCTGTGTGATTCAACCTGAACTCGTAATGCGTTATCACACATAATTTGTATGAAGTCGTGACTATCTTCGCTTGGGTTCAAATGTTATTAAATATCATCGCAGATGTGCAAATTTCAGGCAGCTGGTCGCTGATCAGTTTATCTCTGGGAATGTACCACTTTGTTATGGGTGCATGCTACTAAACGTGGAAACTGTGCTGAATCGTGGAACCCACCTCGAAATCCTCATAACATGATTACAGAAACTTAGAAAGACAAACCACTTTAACAACATTTCAATCTGAAAAACAAAAATCTTTTCATTTAATTCTGCCAGTTTTCCTAAAGAAAGGCAAATCTATGAAGTGTACACTTACTGTTTAAAAACATTTTCTATTGCTTCATTTGTTGCTTCTGGAACGAACCAACTTTCCAACATCTGCACAATTGATGGCAATGAATGAAATGGTTTTGATCTTTCTAGCTCCTCTAAAATAACACACAAGCAATTACATTTCAAAAATTAGCACCAAAGAGATGTTTTGTGTAAAATAAATTAATGAAATGCCATAATCAAATTACAATACTCATTTCCAAAAAAGTTGGGACAGTGCAAAATATATAGAAAAAACAAAAAGGGATGATGTAACAAAATAGCAGATACGTTTATGAAATGACATAAATATACTGTGTGCACCAAAACATTTTGTATCGTGGCCGGGACGTTCTTTTTGAATGGGGGTGTTGCAACACGTTCCAAAATAGTAGGGACATACGTTGTAGAAAGCGCCGTTAGTAGTGGAACCTTTCGAATTGTTCGGGAATAATCTAGAATGATGACGTCGTACTACATTCCGTATAAATAACAGTTGCCATCCGTCGTTCAGGTAACTTATTCGGAACGATGGGTCGAGGCAAGCCAGTTAGCGAAGATCTTCGTGTTCGAATCATTCAAGAATTCACAAACAACATTTCTCAGCGTGCAATAGCCAGAAGATTTAACCTGTCATCATCTACAGTACATAATATTATCGAGCGCTACCGAGATAGTGGTGAGATCACAGTTCGGAAAGGCCAAGGTAGAAAACCTATTCTGAATGCTCGAGCTCTTCGGATCCTCCGACGTCACTGCGTCACGCATAGGAATGCTGCGATTACGGACATAGCCACGTGGGCCTGCGATTTCTTCGGGAAGCCATTATCGTTGAATACTGTACCCCGGTGCATCCACAAATGCAAACTTAAGTTATACTGTGCACAACGGAAGCCATACATCAACAAACGACAGGAACGTCGCCGTCTGATATGGGCTCGAGCCCATCGCAATTGGTCCCAAGCACTCTGGAAGAACATATTGTGGTCCGATGAATCAACCTTTACGATTGTTTACGGAAATAATGGACGCCATACACTCCGGACCAAAGATGAAAAGGATATTCCCGCGTGCTACTGGCGTTCGGTACAGAAACCACCGTCTGTCACGGTCTGGGGCTGTATTAGTGGCCATGGAATGGGAGACTTGCACATCTGCAATGGCACCGTCAATGCTGAAGCGTATATACAGATCCTGGAACAAGCTATGGTGGCGCCTGTTTGGACGATGCCAGTGTATATTTCAACAAGACAATGCCAGACCGCATGCAGCGCACATAACTTCTGCATGGCTACGTCGGCAGCGCATTCGTATGTTGGATTGGCCCCCTTGCAGCCCGGATTTGTTGCCTATAGAAAACGTTTGGCGTATTATTAAACGAAAACTACGACAGCGACGACCCCGGACAGTTGAACAGCTGAAAACCTATATCCAACAGGAATGGGACATAATTCCGGTTACGGTGTTAGAAAGATTGGTGTCATCGATGCCCAGAAGATTACAGTGTGTCATCGAGAGGAGAGGTGACGCCACACCGTGGTAAACGCCGTGCTGTCCCAACTTTTTTGGGAGTGTGTTGCAAGTGCCAAACAGGAAAACCACCTGTATCTTTGTTTAAGCATATAAGATATGTGATCCCATGCCTAATTTATCGTTTATGTATTGTAATGCGCTGAAATAAACGGCAATACAATAATCCAAACAAATGTGGTGGAGTTCTTCTTATATGTTGCACTGTCCCAACTTTTTTGGAAATGAGTATTGTACATAAATAACCATTAACTTACCTTTAAAGTTAGCGTGGGAATCGGAAATTCTGTCAAGAAATTTGGGTGACGTGTAAGACTGCATAAAAAATTCGATATTGCCGTTTTTGTCCACATCCGTAAGATTGTTGAAATTAATTTCATCTCCATTCTGGTTCAGATCTGTTTGAGGATGTTTCGACTGGGAAATGTCACATTGACGATGAGCAAAAAATGATAAAACGGCAGAATGGTGTGATAATGGGTACATTAAACCCATTTTCCCGTGGTATCGTACAATCTGTGAATTGGCGTCAATGAGTTACTAACAAATGCATGGGATTTTTAACAATATTTAAGCGTTAAGTATACATCTTACCAAACTGCATTTTCTCCTCAGCAAATTTGAAAGCAAGTTTTGAAAAACCTTTTGATCATGATTTGATGAAGCTCTTACATAGTAAGAAATATATCCACATCCCATATAAAATGAAATGGCAGTTATACCAAGGATAAAAACATTGTCATTCGAATCATTAAGAAAAGTGTTGCTGAAAATTAAATGTAAAGGTTTACATTAATAAGGCGTCAAACGAGTACACGGTTATTCAAAGAGAATGAGCCGATCTCCAAGCCCTATTTTTCAGCCCTCAAGCAATTTTTCGGGATGAGCGGGTTTCTAAGTTTTGAATATCAGCTAGCAGAACGCTCTTTCGCGTTCCCCCAGCCCTGCTCCACAGTTGCCAGCAAAGTGCTGCCCTGAGTTGCGTGCAGTGCAGACAACTTAGCGGATTCTCACCTGTGCTGCAGATGATGGCCTTATTGAGCACTTGTAGGGCAGGATATAAAACTTGAGTATCAGCAGAATACATGTTATTTGCTTGGAATTGTGTAGTACTTTTTCTTCATAAAATATAGCTTCACGAATGCAGTTCATTCTTTTTGAATAACATTGTATAATAAAGAGCTTAAAAGAAAATTTGTACAGAATAACTTCTAGGATATACACTGAGTTAGCAAAACTCATGGGATAGTTACTTAATATCTGGTCAGGCCACCTCTGGCCCTATGGAGTGCAGCAATACGGCGTGGTAGTGAGTCTGCAAGTCCCTGGTACACTTCTGGAGGCAGTTGACACCAGATAGTCTGCAGAGCCGAAGATAGTTGCTGCCCGTTCGTGGGCGGATGATCCAGTGCCCGGAGCCTGACTTCAACAGCATCCCAGATATGCTCGATGGGATTCATGTCAGAGCTCTGGGCTGGCCAGCTCAGTCGTTGGACCTCTCCTGCATGGTCCTCGAACCATTCGCGGACACCATTGGAGCGATGTGGTGGAGCATTGTCATCTTGAAAGGCTGCTACGTCGTCAGGGTGTTGAAATGTCAAAAACGGGTGCAGATGGTCTCCGATGAGTTGACGATACCGTGGATAACCAGAGGGCCCATTCCAAACCAGGAAAATGCACCCCAGACCATCACTGACGCCCCACCACCCTGCACCGCCACCTGTTGGCATGCGGGATCCATCGTTTCGTGAGGTCTGCGCCACACATGGTGCCTCCCATTAGCGTGGTACAGTTGATATCGTGACTCATCTGACCATATGACGTTACGCCACTGTTGCAGAGTCCAGCCAAGATGGTTGGTGGCAAATGCACGCCGGAGTGTCCGACGACGCTGGGTAAGCATTGGCACCCGTGTAGGGCGACGGCTGCCAAACCCGAGGGCATGCAGATTCCGACGGATTGTCCACCGAGACATTTCTAGTGCGGCCAATATTGAACTGGTCTGTGATTTGCTGCACTGTTGCGCTCCTGTCTATCTGAATCATTCGTCCCAGGTGTCGCTGGTCATGATCATTCAGGGCAGCTGGATGCCCGGTATGGTGCCTGTTATGGACTGCGATGCCTTCATCCAGCCATTCCCGATACACCCTGGAGGAAGTTGAGCGGGGAAAGCCAAATTCCTGCACCACTGCCGAAATGGAACATCCCGTTCAAAAGACGTCAACTCGCGACAACGTGCCATTTCTGATTAATCACTTATCCAAGCTCTTCCCACAACGTCTAATGGTCCATTACCAGAATTCATTACCTCTGTGAATTCGTGAGCCATGCCCATCAATCAATGTGCTTGCTATCCCATGAGTTTTGCTAACTCAGTGTAATTCTGAAAAGTATGGAACTATCTGCTAACTGTGCAAAGAACTTTAATTTTTTTCATAAAATCGCCCACAAAACATTTTACATACAGTAGCACCCGTTTAATACGATATTCCGCATAATATACGTGGTTTTTTCTCGGCCCCTTAACTTTAAGTACATTTACCATACAACCTGTCCCGTTTAATACGATTGTGTGCTCGCATATTACGCTCCATCTACCCACCGTGCATATGGATATGTTGCGCTTGTTTATGCCATGGTGACTGTTAATGACGCAGGCAGAATGCATGCATATCCGAACCTGTGCATCTCCAAGTTCCCGTCTCGCATACGCCCTCTTCAGGCATTTGTTCTAATTCATCTGATCCATCATTGCTCGCCAAAAATATCCAAAATTAAACGTAAAAACACTCTCACTAGATGTTTATTTCAAGTAGATTGTCATATACGAGGCCTGTGAGAAAAGTATCCGACCTTATTTTTTTTTGCGCAAACCTGATGGATTTGGATTGCGCGCGCTTGCATGAGCCGACCTTGAACCTTTGTGCGTATGCGTGAATTTTTTCCCGCTTCTCAATAGCGTCAGTTGCTGGCAATCAGCATTAGAGGGAGGTAGTGTGTTGGCTCTCGTCATTTTTTGATTTGAAGGAAAATGACGGAACGACTGGAGCAGCGTTACTGCATCAAATTTTGCCAGAAACTGAGCAACAGCCAGGTGGAAACCATCCGGAAGATTCAGACGGCTTCCGGTGACGATGCTATGGGCATCACACAGATTAAGGACTGGTACAACCGGTCGGCCATCAGCATGCCGAAATGGCCAGATCATTGCTAAAGTGAACACTGTGGTGATGCGGGACCGTCGTGTGACTATCCGAGAAGTTGCGGAAGAGGCGGGCATCAGTATGTTTTTGGCACATTCCATTCTGACCGAAGAATTTGGCCATGAAGAGAGTGGCGGCGAAATTCGTGCTGAAGCTGCTGACGGCGGAGCAAAAGCAACTTCGTGTCGACGTCTCACAGGACATGCTGGCCTCCGCAAACAGTGACCCCGACTTCATGAACACCACAATCACTGGTGACGAGTCCTGGGTGTACGGGTACAACGATAGCATCGTCACCGAAAGCCTCCAAATCAAAAACCGACGAGAGCACAACACACTATCTCCCTCTAATGCCGATTGCCAGCAACTGACGCTATTGAGAGGCCGGGAAAAATTCACGCATATGCACGAAGGTTCAAGGTCGGCCCATGCAGCGCGCACGATCCAAATCCATCAGGTTTTCGCAAAAAAAAAAATAAGGTCGGATACTTTTCTCACAGGCCTCGTATATACGTTTATGACAACAAGGTATGTGCTAAAATATACGAGGGCAGTCCAGAAAGCAGGACCCGTTTACGCATATTGATGGCACCACTGATCCAAATGAAAGCATACGATGGAGGTATCGATACCAACATCTTAGCTTTACTGAGGTCGAATTTCGAGTTCATTCAGCGTGTGGTTTGAGTTTTGTGATGGTTTAAAATGGAAAAGAAGATAGAAAATCCCGCCAAATGCAAAGTGCGAGCCGTCATCCGTTTTTTGAATGCAGAAAGTATCCGATCCAGCGAAATTCATCGCAGAATTACGGAAATTTACACCACGGGAACTATGGATGAGTCATCAATGCGGATGCATATTGTGAAACCCTTCAGAAGCTCCATAGAGCCATCCAAAACAAGAACGATACCGTTTTAGAGCATGCCCCGCCTCTTGTTTTGGATGGCTCTATGGAGCTTCTGAAGGGTTTCACAATATGCGTCCGCATTGAGGACTCATCCATAGTTCCCGTGCCGTAAAGTTCTGTAATTCTGCGATGAATTTCGCTGGGACGGACACTTTCTGCATTCAAAAAACAGATGACGGCTCGCACTTCGCATTTGGCGGTATTTTCTATATTTCTTTTCCATTTTAAACAGTCGCAAAACTCAAACCACGCACTGAATGGACTCAAAATTCGACCTCAGCAAAGCTAAGATGTTGGTATCGATACCTGCATCGTATGCTTTCATTTGGATCAGTGGCGCCAAGCTTTACATACCTAAATATCACGTACATCACTTGGTCCCCTTTAACTCCCATCCCCATAACTGCGACCCCAGAGGGCCAATCAAAACAAAATTAAGTAGGACATCCCTAAGGTAAGCTATGCTCTGAGTTTCAACCTTCTACGTCAAAAAATGTGGAAAATAAGAAGGGGATGGACAGACAGTTAGACAGACATTATGAAACTTATAAGTGTCCCATTCTTCTGCTACTTAATAAAAAATATGATAGAATAGTATGCATTTTGCATATTTCAGATCTTCCTGCCTACTGTAAGACGTTTTCCCGTTTAATACGTTATTTTTGTACGGTCCCTTCAGAATCGTATTAAGCGGGTACTACCGTATTCAAAAAATTAGAAACAGAATGAGAAAACTAAAAAATAAGCTGTGGTTTGTCAAAATACAAAATTCTTGCTGTTTGCTATTCATGTTCTAAAGGTATTCGTGTCTCTTTTATTTCCTTCTTCTATAAGGGTCGTACAAATGAAAACGAAAATTATTTATTTTATCTAAAATGTATACAAGGAATTTAAAACTACTCTCTAAATGCGTTAAGGCATTTATCCCACTGTGTACCAAGGCGTGTAATTCCTTTATGGAAGCAGTCTTTCGGTTGCGTGTGGAACCATTCCAAAACCTCACCTTCACTTCATCGTCCGACTGAAACCTGCGGCCTTTCAGATATTTTTTGAGATCTCCAAACATGCGAAAGTCACATGGGGGTAAGTCAGGGATGTAAGGTGGATGCTGCATTGCTTTCCAGTTGAACTTTTTGACGAGGTCTACCATTGCTTTTGAGGTGTGAGGACGCGCATTGTCGTGGAGAAGAAGCACTCCTTCTGTAAGAAGTCCAGGACGCTTGCATTTGATGGCCGCGTGCAGTGCCTTCAATGTTTCCCCATATCGTGCTGCGTTAACTGTGGTGCCTTTTTCATCACCTTCCCCGTGCCGTTAGCGATTGCTTTTGATTTTTTCGGGGATGGTGACCCATAATGCTTCCATCGACGACTTCGACGTTTGCTTTCAGGCTGGAAATGAAAGCACCAAGTTCCACCCCCTGTAACGATTCTGTCGAGAAAACTCTCATTCCTGTTCATAGCGAGTCAAATGTTACATGGACGTAGCCATTCGAACTCCAAGTTGTTCTGATGTCAAATGATGTGGGACCCATTGTGCACAGATTTTTCTGTAGTGCAGATGGTTCCTGATAATGGACTGAACAGTTCCACGACTAAGGCCAGTTTTGGCAACCACGACATCGATTGTCACTCTTCTGTCTTCCTTTAAGACAGCATCAATTTTGGCTTTGGAATCGTCCTCGATGGCACGGTTTGCTTGTCCAGGTCGTTGATCATCTTGCAATGATGACCGTCCCTCCGAAAACCTCTTGCTTCATGTCCAAAACGAGTGAAGGCTAGGCAGTTGTCTCCATAGACATTCTGCATACGACGATGAATTTCAGAAACAAACTCCTTCATATGTCAAAAAATGAATTACTGCTCTCCATTCCTGTTTCGTTGACTCAATTTTGTTGTTTGGACGAAGCGATCACTCGCAGAGCTTCGAAGTGCGAGCTATCATTCTTTCTCACGTGATGCAACACTTGCAACCTATTGTTCAATTTGCACGTGTGGTTTCGCAATTGTTAAAAATAAAAACTTACGAACCTACACGTCGTCTTTTTTTCCCCCCGCACACAAATTTTCGTTTTCATTTGTACGACCATTATACGTAAATCATGACAAAACCTTTACTTACTCAACGCTTAAAATTGAATCCAAATGGATATTACAGAAAACAGATGTTTGGCCAAGTTTGTCTAAAAATTAAGAAAATTGCAAGATTACATTAACTAAATATACGGAAAAAAAAAAAATAAGCTATAAAATGTTGAAAACTGCATGTAAATACGCTACAATTTTTATAAGCTTCAAAAAGTTCCCGGAATCGTGATATGCTGAGAAATTGAGATAGTGTGCATGAGTGTGTATATCTAAATCAACGAGGCTTTCCTGCATGGTTTACCATTCGCAGATCACATTTGAACGTGTTTTGATGTGATTTAAACGGAATGCTGTGGTGCACGGGCAGTCTGCTAACTGGTACTGTAGAGTAAGCATCGCATTCTGATTTCGCTACGTAAAATGTCAGTTATGGAACAACGCTCGAATATCAAAGATGACCACCGGAGTGACCGTCCGTCAACTTCAATCAATCCAGAAGTGTGTTACTGCACTGTTGTTTAAATGTTTATATTTTTTTTCTGGGTGCAGAAATAAAAATTAATTCCAGGAACTTATGGAAGCTACTAGTATAATTTGTACATCAGAGCCATCCCACTTCTTTCCACAGGGTCTTCGAGCGAAAGTTGCTAGCTACATTGCGGTGCTGCAAACAGTTGTGAAGCCCTGGATAGACAGCGTTTGCAATTGCAGGCCATGTGTCTTTTGACAGGACTCTGCACATAAAGCTGTGACAACACAAGAATGGATGACAACCCATCTGCATCATCATCATCATTACATCTCCCATCCAATTTGTGGCCACTTAACTCACCAGAATCTCAATCCCCTGGACTGTTTTATATGTGGGGCCTCGTTGAACAGGAAGCTAATCGACATTCCCATAATAAATTTAGTATAGAAACATATAACCTAAATTTTTGAATCATTTTTGAAAACCTTAAAACGTGTTCGAACGAATCAAATTCGACCATTTTCGAACTTAGTAACTACTTTTATACACGAGGCCTGCGAGAAAAGTATCCGACCTTCGGCCAGGAAAAAAAAAATTACACACCTGGAGCATTGGAAACCTAATCACCCTCAAAGTAGTCTCCTTGGGACTCCACACACTGCTCCCAGCAGTGCCGCCATTGTTGGAAGCATTCCTGGAAAGCGTCTTTCGGAATGGAGTTTAGCTCGGCTGTCGTTGCAGCCATAATGTCCTCTCTTGTCTGAAATCGCGTTCTTTTCAATGGCCTCTAAAGTTTGGGGAACAGCCAAAAGTCGCAGGGGGCCAGGTCAGGAGAGTAAGAAGCCTGTTGTACCACGGGAGTCTGGTTTTTCGCCAAAAAAGTCTGAATTAAGTTTGGTTTTTGAGGCGCCAATTGCCTGTTGACCACAACTGCGGTCTCTTGTGCCGCACTGCATTACGCAGGCGACGGAGGACATCCCTGTAGTGCTCTTTGGTGATTGTTTGACCCTGTGGTGCGTACTCGTGGTGTGCCACACCACGAGAGTCAAAGAAAGCAGTCAGCATCACTTTCACATTGCTGCGCACTTGACGGGTCTTCTTTGGTCGTGGTGACGAGGAATGCTTTCACTGTGACGACTGATGGTTTCCACCTGGCTGTTGCCCAGTTTTGGGCAAAATTTGATGCAGTAATGCTGCTCCAGTCGTTCCGTCATTTTCCTTCAAATCAAAAACCTACGAGAGCACAACACACTACCTCCTCTAATGCTGATTGCCAGCAACTGACGCTATTGAGAGGCGGGAAAAAAATCACGCATACGCACAAAAGTTCAAGGTCGGCTCATGCAAGCGCGCGCGATCCAAATCCATCAGGTTTTCACAAAAAAAAATTAGGTCGGATACTTTTCTCACAGGCCTCGTATTTGTTCTATGATGTCATTTCAAGTTGTTTGATATATTACATGCCATAATATCACCAAGGCACAGGCACTACTGAATCAAATTCCACAATCATCGAACTTATTACTCTTCATTCATGAAATTTTGTTCCAAGTTGTTTGATATATTACAAGCCATATCTTAGCATTGAAAATTTCCAAAAGTTGTACCATAATGTGGAAATTTTGTTAGCCAGCTTGTTGGCCGAAAGCGCTGAGGCACAGGTCTTATTGCTCTCCCAACCAGCAAGTCGCGGGTTCGAATCCCGCTTGGGGCATGGATGTTTGTGATTGTCCTTTATTATTTAAAAAAACCTGTGTTGGGCTTCGGCCTGTTGGGGGACAATGGTATCATTAGAAGAGGTACCACTCAATGAAATTCAACCATCTTTGAACTTACTAATTACTCTTATACATTCACATTCGTTCATGACATATTGTTACAAGTTGTTTCATGTATTACATGCCATATCTTAACACTGAAAATTCCAACGGTACCATAATGGCATCATTAGAAGAGGTTACACTCAATGGAACTCGACTATCTTCGAACTTACTAACTACTCTTATATATTGTTCATAACATGTCGTTACAAGTTTTTTGATATATTACAAGTCATATCTTAGCATTAAAAATCTCCAATGGTACCATAATAGTATCATCAGCATGGGTACCACTGAATCAAATTCGACAGTCATAGAACTGTATTTATCGGTTGACTTTATATTCGCTCATAACTCGTTGTTACGAGTTGTTTGATGTATTACTTGCTACATCTTCGCCTTGAAAATTTTAGAGGGTATCCTAATGGTACCATTAGAGCACGTGGTATTGTATTGGTTTCGATCCTCTTAGTGCACTGAACCATATTTAAGATTGGTGAAAGCAATACTTAATAATGTTATATTCGCTCATAGCTTGTTGTTAAGAGCTGTTAAGGCTCGTTCGCACTAGCCAAAAGAAACTAGTTCTATCAGAGGTACTAGTTTTATCAGTAAAGTGCGAACAAAACTGGGTGTAAGAAGAACTAATTCTTTCGGCTCTGGAACTGGAGTTTCCAACCCCAGTTTCTCAAACTGGATCTGGGGCTGGAGAGTGCTTGTTCATGCAAAGACTTCTGGGTAGTTTTCCCATAAGTCTTCACAAATAGCGATACGATCACGGATTAAAAATACACAACGGCTACCGAACAACAGTGTTCCCAATCTCAAACAAATCAAGAAAAGTGGAAAGATGGGGAAACTAAATTTGGAAAACAAAAAGCGCCATCTTCAAATAACGATGAAGAAGCATTAATCATTCCAGGGCACGCTCTATTTGTTGCGTCTGGAACTGGATTTCCACCTCTAAACAGGGTTTCCAGTGCGAACAGGAGGATGATAAAACTAGTGTTCAATTAGAACTGGTTCACCTGGAACCAGAAAAGAAACTAGTTACAAATAGAACTAGTTTTGTAGTGCGAACGTAGTCTTAGATGCATTGCATACTCTATCTTAGCATTGAAAATCTGTTGGGGGGGGGTACTGGAATGATGCCATTAAAGCACATGCTAATGTCCCAATTTCAATCATCTTTGAAATGGTTCGTGCAATGAACCGTAATTATCGATTGACGAAAAAAGATTTTGAAAATCTTTCATGGGCTTCGAGAAGATCGAGTTACGAATAGACAACCCCCCCCCCCCCCCTAATAGCATACAGCACCTTTCGGTACTTAATAATGTAAAAAGTTTGAATCCCGACATGGGTGATGCTATTTCAATCATCCTTTGGTTACTATGCCAAGACTTCACATAAAATATCTCTACTGAGCTTTGCGTTTCGGATTTTTATAAAAAAAAAAAAAAAATCTTTAATATGCAGAATGTGTGCCAAATTTTAAAATTAAAATGCAGCGAGGTATTTACTGGTAAACAATTGTAAAATAGTTAAACAAATGGCTTAAGAAAACTTACCTTTATAAGTCAAGGCCTTTGAATGATTGCAATGAGAAAAATAGTTCAAGTTTTGAATGTGTGTGGATAAAACTGATGAACTTGGCACTACGGACGAAAACAAGCTTTCTGCCGATATCAATGCTCCATTTAATTGGCAAAGGGCTTTGTCTATTTTATTATGGCTCAATTCATATTTCCAAGTATCTAGTGACTAATAAAAAAATAACATTTATACAAGACAGAAAACACTAAATTTTGTTGTCGTTTTTTTTAATTTAGACTTTATAAAAATCTTATGTACAACTTCGGTCTACAGCTGTATACTCATTTCTCATAATCCTGACCCTTACATTTGCATGGCGTAACGTTTTTTTTCTTTTTCATCCATATGTGTTCCCAGTGTTATACAAGGTGCGATCAAAAAGGTCCAGGACTGGTTGCACTTCTTGCCAACAGATGGCAGCACAAGTCCACAAATACATTAAATTATAGCCCTAACATTCATAAATCAGCTTTTCAAAGGATTTTGTTTCATGTGCATTGGAGACTGAGAAAATTTTATAACTATTGTGATCACGTGTGTGAAGTCGCTTGCGATTTTATTGCGGACATTAAATTTGAGAATGAGCAATCGGAGGGAGGACGTTCGGCAAAAACTACCAGAGAAAAGAACTGGATGCTTCACCACAACATCAGCTCTCACACGCATGACTTTCTTGCAAAAAACAAGACGATTTCACTTCCACACCCAGCCTACTCGTCAGATTTGGCTCTTGCAGACCTTTCCCTCTTATAAAAAATGAAGGATCCAGTTGAAAGGTCGCCGTTTTGATACAATCGAGCAGATCCGGTGCGAATCGCAGAAGGTGCTAGACTCGTTTCGACAAAAAAAGGACTTCCAGGAAACGTTCCTGAAGTGGCAGGAACGATGGACTCGTTGTATGGCTTTGCAAAAGGATATTCTGAAGGGGACACTGTGTGAATGTATTTAAATAAAGTACTTTCTCTATATTTAACCAGTACCGGAACTTTCTGATTGCACCTCATACATTTGTTGTACACCCTATCACCATATCAAAAAAGGGGGCTGTTGAGGAAATCTAGCCCTTCGAGCATCTACAATCATTCCCCTCATTCGAAATCACCCAAATCATTCAGGTTGATCATATTCTTGTATGAATTTTTTATGCAACCCGTAAATTAGCTTATGATGAGGTGGCTGTTTTTTGAACCGACGGTGGAATTCACATTCCACTTGAACAACGGATTCACAGATGGCGCTACCAGCTGGTTAAAGGATTAAGGTGGGCGTTTGTTTCTTCCGTTCCCATCAGTGCATGCGTAGACAGCAAAGATGGAAGGCGATTGTTATGGCCAGCAATGGACAATGTGGTCTTTGTGAAAAGAAGGGGTTTCAGGAGGTGATATCTATCGTCGTATAGTGTCAGTGTGGAGGGACAATGTACCATCAAGCCAGACTGTGTTCTGCAGAAGCATAAATGAAAAAGCGTTCAGGAGATCCAACGCTTGAGCGTGCTACAGTTTGTCCATGTGAAAAGCACGGATCCTAATTACTCCTACTAGTTTTAATGATTGTCCCTTTAATAATGTTTAGTGTAAGAGTGCATTGTTGGTTGTTATTTTTGGCTTCTCATAATGTTTTCGGCAATGGGCCGCAAGTTGTCGGGCGACAATCTGTTCCATTCTTGGCGCAGGGACTTCTTTAGCGACTCCAAACTGTTGTGGTGTTTAGCACAGGTCCTGGCTTCCAATATCGACCATATGCTGTAATCCATAGGATTGAGATCCGGCGAGTAGAGTGGCCACTGCTGAGACGTGATGAAATCCGGAAAATAGCTCTTGCACCACTCCTGCGTCATTATCGCTCTGTGAGCTGGTGCTGAGTCTTGTTGAAAGGTCCGATCTGCATTGCCAAAATGCTGCCGAGCCCAAAGAAGTACCACAGCCTCGAGAATGTCATGAAGGTAAACTTGTTGGTCGATTTTGACTCCTTAGTCCATGAAAACGAGGGGTGTCATGCCATTAGTGTAAATTCCGCCTCAGACCATCACGGACTGCGGATTTTGGCGACGTTTGATATATTCGTGCCTGGACGCATCCATTTCTGTTGCCATAATTTATTGTCACCCTGTATTGTTGAATTTATAAATTTGAATATACAGGGTGTCCTAAAAGTCTGTTAACATGGCATATATCTCAAAGCTGCCAGGTAGGCAAGATCTGATGAGTGTGGTTTATAGGTAATAGGGGGGGTGGGGAATTCATTGCTGCACTCAAATTTGACCTTGACCCCCAAAAGGTCACCCATTTGCTAACTCGAAAACTATTGAAGATAGAGAAAAATTTCCAATTGCTACCCTGTAGAGCAACGTCACGTTAGCCTAAAAACAATTTTTAATCACACCCTTCCCCTTGATAGATTTTGAGAAAATGGGCGATCATTGGCGAAAATGGGAGTTGTAATCATAAAATTTGAATCATATCATTTTGAAGCCAATAATTTTAAATTTTGAATTTACGTCTAAAAATTAAAATTCAGAATTTAAAATTAAGTAAAATAGATTATTTCCCAATGTTGATATTAAATACAGAGTCCGCCAAAAAAATATATACACCCTTTAAGGAACGAAAACTATTTATGATGTGTTCGTTTTACATTTAAATACGGATCATACATGCAGTACACATGGTCATTTTAGAGGTTCAAATCAACGAGTTGTCGCCTCAGCTACGTCAGTCAACGTTTCAATGGAGATCACTGCACATGCCGCTGTAATCTCCTGCTGAAGGTCCTCCAGCATGCATGGCTTACATTGATAGACTTGATCTTTCACATTTCCCCACAAGAAAAAGCCCATATACACCTGGTGACCATGGAGGGAACTGAATGGGCCCTCTTCGTCCAATCCAATGTCCTTACAGCTCGTATGGCTAGGTAGTAGTGTGATGGCATCCCGTCCTGTTGTAGAAGACCTCTTCATCGGCTCCATAAAGCGCATGTGACAATATCAATATCCCGATACAGCCTGACAAAGAGTGTATACATTTTTTTGGCAGACTCTGTATTAAACTAATGTATCATTATCCACTATTTACAGGTGACAGTTGCGTATGTAATCTGTGCTATTGAGTTTATGGTTCGAGTCAGGGTCATGAACATTTTTTTTTACTGTTTTTCTCTAATTATTAAGTACCGAAAGGTGCTTTATGCTATCAGTGTGGGGAAACGTGTCTGTCCGTCTGTCTGTCTGTCCGTCTGTCTGTCTGTCTGTCTGTAACTCAAACTCCTCCGAGGTTATGAAAGATTTTCAAAATCTGTTTTCGTCAGCCGATGAATATGGTTCATGGCACGAACCAGTTACAAATATTATCTAAATCGGTTCATTGGCACGTGCACAAATGGTACCTCTATTTTCCCGCCTAGCAATTTTCAATGGGAAGAAATATTGAGTAATATATCAAACAAATCGTAATGACGAGATAGATGCGGTTATTCATTACTATTTTCGTCAGTCGATGAATATGGTACATGCCATGAAAAAATCATAAATTTTATCTAAATCGGTTTATTAGCACGTCCACAAATGGTACCATCACGACCCCACCTAGCAATTTTCAATGGACAGATATATTAAGTAATATGTCAAACAAATCTTAATGACGAGATACAAGCGAATATAAATTACTATTTCGGCCAATAAATATGGTTCAGGAAATGAACCATTTTGAAAATTGTTGCAATCGAAACATTGGCACGTGCACTAATGGCACCTTTATGACACCTTCAAAAATTTTCAATGATAAGATATGGCATGTAATATATCAAACAAATTGTGATGATGTATCATAAATGAATATCACGTAAAAGTAATGATAGCCCAAATTGGTTTCAAGGAACCTGGTTTAGTGGAACCATTCTGGTTTAGTGGAACCATTATGGTTCATTGGAACTTTCAATGCTAAAATATGGCATGTAATATATCAAACGCTTGGAATGATGTGTCATGAATGAATATGACGTAAAATTAATGATAGTCCAAATTGGTTTCAAGGAACCTGGCTTTTGAACCATTATGGTTCATTGGAACTTTCAATGCTAAAATATAGCATGTAATATATCAAACGACTTGGAACGAGGTGTCATGAATGAATATAACGTAAAATTAATGATAGTCCAAATTGGTGTCAAGGAACCTGATTTAGTGGAACCATTATGGTTCATTGGACCTTTCACTGCTAAAATATGGCATGTAATATATCAAACAACTTGGAATGATGTGTCATAAATGAATATAACGTAAAATTAATGATAGTTGAAATTATTTCAAAGGTACGGGGTTTAATGGTATCATAATGGTCCATTAGAAACTTCCAATGTTAACATAGGGCGGTTTAAAAATATAGTTCCGCGAATGGTTTAGTTTAACCTTTCGGTACTTGGTTATGTCATTCCTTAATGGTTTATTAATATCGGAGGTATGGCGTGCACAAATCCTCCAAAGACCCGTTAATTTTAATTTAAGATTTAACCTACATGTATAGAAGATTTAGAAGAAAGCCTTCCTGAAATTGATTCTGGGTCTTGGCCTACTTCATGCGCATCAATGTGGCCTATAGGCCTACCATCTTCATCTGCTTCAGCAGAAAAGTTCCCCTACAGTGAAGAATTAAAACACTAGTGTACAAAAAACTTTAAGATTCAGTTCTGGTATCATTGCTTACTTCAGTACCAGGACCTTTTTCATCGGAGAATGAAGTCAAAGTAAGTGGACGCTTGTCTGTCACAGCGGCAAGTCTACGAGTGGTGCAGGAAATTCACAGAAGGTACAACGACTTTGTTGACTGATGCTCTCCGTTCGGGTCAGGCTCATCGACTTTTTATTTCTTGTCTGTGGTTATGGCAGAAGAGTCTATAGCAGCAGTAGATTGGCTTATTCAAGAAAATAGGCGTGTCACCCTGGCTGAAATGGCTTCCTTGTTGCAGATGAGCGTCAGTTCAGTACAACACATAGTGCATGACGAACTCAACTACAGAAAAGTGTCCGCCAGCTGGGTTCTCGACAGCTCGCGCAGGAACTGAAAGATCGCCGGGTCGATGCATGTCTAGAGCTGCTTAGGCGTTCCGAAGAGGGGGGAGAGGATTTTCTAGCTCAGATTGTCACAGGGGATGAAAGTTGGATGCACCATTTTCAACCGGAGACGAAACGTGGAAGCAAAGAATGGTAACATTCTTCTTCGCCGAAACCAAAGAAGTTTGCAGACAGCCCTCTCTGTTGGGAAAGTCCTGTTCTGGAGTTAAGCATGGTCCTATTCTGGAGCACTACACATGCCCCTAGATACCACAATGACCAGTGCCAACTACTCCGACCTTCTCAAGAACCATTTGAAGCCAGCAATACGCACAAAGCGAAGGGGATTGCTGAGTGCCAACATGATAACGCCCATCCTCATTCAGCTCGTGCAACTACGGAAACGATCGACGGCCTACGTTTCAAGTGCCTGCCGCATCTGCCATACTCGTCAGATCCTATCCGATGGCGTAAGTGCATTGAACTTGGAGGGGACTATATTGAAAAATATTGTACAAGCAAACATTCTCCCTGCAGTAAAATAGTGGAAAAAAATGAATTGCGGTTTTCATTTGATTCTCCCTCATACAGGGTGTTTCAAAATTATGCACAATAAATTTAGTGACATATTCTTCAGGTCAAAAGAAGACGAAAATGTTCTATAGCACTTTGTCTGGAAACGATTTATTTACGCGATACAGCCAACTAAACCCGTGGCTCCAAATTACAGGAATTGTTCAAAGTGCCCGCCACCAGCTCGCACGCACGCTTCGGCTCGTTGCATGAGCGACCGTCTGATGTCATGGAAGAGTTCATCGCCAGCATTACGAACGGTTTGGCATGCATTTTCAATTCGTTGTCGCAGATCCATAATGTTAGGAACTTCTGTGCTGTAGACGATCGTTTTCACATAACCCCACAGAGAAAAGTCCAAGGGATTAAGGTCGGGTGATCTTGCAGGCCAGGCTACCGGTCCACCTCGACCTATCCACCGATTCGTGTGTGCAGCATTAAGGTGTGCTCGCACAACATGGCTGAAATGTGCTGGAGCGCCATCGTGCATGAACCACATGTTAGATCGTATCAAAA
This sequence comes from Rhysida immarginata, assembly GCA_023313115.1. Classification (NCBI taxonomy): domain Eukaryota; kingdom Metazoa; phylum Arthropoda; class Chilopoda; order Scolopendromorpha; family Scolopendridae; genus Rhysida; species Rhysida immarginata. The sequence continues at coordinate 299,510 of JAHWFO010092203.1, forward strand.
GAGGAACATCTTCCAGTAATTCTGGCAATGCATTCTGCAGAAACAAAAGATACGTTCGCCCAGTCAATCGTGGCGGCAACACATAAGGGCCAATTAAGTTATTTCCGACAATTCCACACCAAATGTTCACGGAGAAACGCTCTTGATGCGCTCGAGCTCTGGTAACGTGCGGGTTAGCATCTGCCCAATGGTGCTGGTTGTGAGAATTTACGATTCCTGTCCGGGTGAAGGTTGCTTCGTCCGTAAAAAGTATCTGGCTGAGACAACTAGGGCCTGCAGCATGACGACGTTGTATCCATTGGCAAAATCATTGTCGGTGTGGATAGTCCGTAGGGTTCAGTGCCTGAACCAGTTGCAGGTGGTATGGATGCAAAAGCTGACGGTGAAGAATGCGCCAAACAGATGAGTGCGGAATGTGTACCATGGAAGAAATACGACGGGTGCTTGTCTGTGGTTCATCATGTATGATGTCAATTATCACATCCTCCTCATCCGGCCAAAGGAACCACGCTCCCTCAAATGTCTGTCGACAGATATAAATGTTCGGTTATTTGGCAAACGTCTATTCGGAAAGCGTTCTTGGTAGAGTCTTCTTGCTTCCACAGCATTTCCATCCGCAAGACCATACATTAGGTGCATGTCAGTGTATTCTGCACTGGAATACGTGTACATGACTTTTTTTTTTTACGTAAATCGTAATGCGTATGTCAAAGCACGCAAACGTTCTGAAATTGATATTCCTAGTGGATGTACAGTAATGGAAACAACCGTACACAACTAATGGAACAACCCTAAAGTAGGTTTAAATGGAACAAACCACTCAACCTAGTGTTGGGTCGAAACGCTGGAACTGCTAAAATATCGTCCGCTAACTACCGTGCTTCCCTACTGTATCATATTGGATTACTCGCAAACAAGTCGTTTCCAGACAAAGTGCTATAGAACATTTTCGTCTTCTTTTGACCTGAAGAATATGTCACTAAATTTATTGTACATAATTTTGAAACACCCTGTATAATGGTTTGAATGGGGGAGGGTCGTTTTAATTAAAAAACTATTTTGATGATCTTTTTGTTATGAAATCATTTCCATTCATAAAGTTTATATATCTTAAAAAAATAATAAAATCATTTAAAACTAGCTAATGACTCACCTTTCCTGACGCAAGAGTACTGATATCAAGCCAGAATAATCGTATGTGCTTTCTAAATTTGTATTCCTGAAACACTGCGGGGGATACGAGTTCACTTAAAATATTTACACTGCCAGCACCGGGTGTGTCGCGTAAAAAATCACTCAATTCCTTTTCACTCTGGGGGCATCGACTGATGAGAAAAACATAGTTATCGTGATGGGGGGAAAAGCTGTTTCTCGACGTTTTTTTCTTTTTTACTCTTTCTGGAGAGGTCAGATCGGGCCTATCCCACTGAAAATCCGAGAGGACCTCTTTCAGAGCCTTGTTTAAGCTGGAAACATGAGCAGCAGATGGTGGGCTCTCCTCCATGGATCGGCCCGAATTCCTGCGGATCTCATGCTCTCTGCCAAAAGTTTGGCATCCCGCGCGCAGACGATCGATCAAGTCGTTTTCGAAATCTTCGAACTCGTCCGGCGTCGAAAACTCCTTGAAATCGACGCGTTGAAACGTTCGTCTCCCATTCCACGAATCGTAAAACTTATAGCCCCATCTAACGAATTCTGGTCGAGAGCACTTGCCCAGGAAGAAATGAAGAAGTTTCAAACACAATAATCGGACGGCGTTCGCTCGTGCGTTCTCGACCAAATTACTCGACTGCCCTCGAAGCTCGGCATTTTCTACATCAATCAAGAACACGAGCTGGGCCAATTTATTCATATCCACCTGTAGAACATTAGCTCACTTCCCGTAATCATTCAACATCAAAGCCATACGCATTGTAGTATTGCAACAATCATATTTCCCGCATATTTAAATATTCCCAGAAGAACTTGCGAGCTCATTAACTATCGGCTGCCAACTGTTGCTACTTCATTCAATCTTGTCAGTCTCGTCAAATATATTGAAGGGATTGTAATATTAAATTTTTAAATTAATAATAATCACGTTAAATTAAAATTGATTAATGATGGCATTTCATCAAGGATTAATCAATAAATTAATTAATATTATTATTATTTTTTTTTATTTTTATTTATTAAACTGAAGCGCTTTATAACCTTCAACTTCATCTAAAGATGGCGCCAGGCGATTAGGGAATTTTAAACAATGGCGTCTTCACAGGACGCTTGGTATTTATCGTTATTAGGATTAGCTGAAAATTTTCGTACAGCTAATCCTCCCGATATCATTCTGTGCATACAGTGTCTAAAAGCAGTTTTCAATTTCAAACCGCCTCCAAGAGTTGAAGCGAGAACTCATCTACAACTCGGACATATTCTCCTGACGTACACCAAGAATGTGGAACTCGCTAAATCTCATCTCGTTCAAGCTGTAGGTACCTCCTCCTCTTATTGAGTTAGCTAATAAGCTAGGATATTTTGATCGGATGGTTTTTAAAATTGAAGCCTAAAATATAATGAATGAATGTGTGTGAAAGACAGACAGACTGTTCTTATCCGTAGAGGACCTCGTTATAGTAACGCGTAAACTTATCGGCTACTCCTGACTTCCCTAAACTTCGAAAGAGATTTCCTGAATCTAATTAAGATGCAAATTGGGGTGATGTGACGTTGTTTGAGTACATTAAGAATTAGTGAGTTGTTTGCGATCGATTTGTGTTTCAAAAAACAACAATACAAACGCTACAATAATGAGCGATTTCTGTTGATGCTCATAGTGCGATCATTGACGGAGTTGTTTGTTTTTATGCAGACATCTTTACACGATGAATAATTTTTATGCAGAATATTTACATTGCCAGTTATGTATTTATGTAGTTATTCATTCTTACTTAAGTGTAGTACCGACGAAATGGGGAAAATACACTTTTCCTGGAATTGCCTACTTTAAGTCGGTCAGGGACGCTAAAATGAAATAGCTCGAGTCTGTGATGAACTGTTTATGTCTGGAGATTAAGTAACGAGTGTTATTTGCATAATTAAGATAATTGGTCAGCACTTAAAAATGAAGTGTCACCAAAAGACGAGGTGTGTTAGATAATAAACAAAATATAAAATTTTATTATATTTATTTGTTTAAAATGAAATCATAAAAAATAGCATAATATGTTTCTTTTTTACTTCCTTGTACGAAGTAAAGGAAGTACAGTAAGACCCCAACTTACGTCAGTAATTGGTTCCCGGAAAGTCTAACGTAAGTCAAAACATTATTTCCTATAGTAATACATTGTACATGTTTTTATAAAAAGTACATTATCAAATGAGACCATTGGCACCGGCAAATGCAGCCGGCATTGAACTGGACAATCGGATGCCGGGCCGACCTCCGGTTCGTCGCTTTCAATGTTTTCTTTGGGAGTTTTCACACATACACCGGCAAAGCCGGAGCCGGAGAGGGGTTTGCGTTTTTCTATCAACATTTCCGTTTCGTTTGCATTACTCCACTATTGTAGTACAATTTTCTATCATTACGAATATGAGTAAATTATTCTCATACGATCCTGTACATTGATAGAATTTGTGGAAAATAAACCCGGTTTATGAGATAAAACAACTGATTGTTTTAAAGATAAAGATTGAACAGCAAAAAGCATAGGGGAAAAAAAGTTTATGCATTTTTAGAAGATTTTCCACAAAAAGACAAAAAAGACTTACTTATTTTTCAAACCCGCTTATCTGTTAGGGTCGCGGGGGCAGCAGCCCTATGGAGGATCTCCAGTGATCGCGATCTTCCGCCATCAGGCGCATGTCCTCCCTAGTAATATCCAAGCGACTCGAACACAGATTCTCCTTGTAGTTCTAGGCCGACCTCTTGGTCTCTTACCCACCGGCTTGGAAAATAACAACTGCCTAGGAAGACTAGTTTGCGGCATCCGTATCACGTGGCCATACCAGCGCAACTGAGATCTCTCAATGCGGAGAAGTAGCGGCTCAACACCTAAAGATTCCCTTATTGTGCTGCTGTACACTCTATCTAGTAGGGTAACACCTGCAACATCCCTCAGAAATCTCATTTTGGCCGCTTGTACCCGCGATCGCACTCTTTCGGTCATTACCCAAGCCTCATGACCATAGGTGAGAATGGGGACAAAGATAGATTTGAAGATGGAGAGCTTGGCTTTGTGACACAGCTTGCTGCACCAATCCGAGCATCCAATTCTTTCTCCTGCCGTCCATCACTCGTGAATGCAATCTCGAGATACTTGAATTTCTCCACCTGTCTCAATGAGGCTCCCCTAACATGGAGAGCGCACTGAGCAGGCTGTCTTGAAAGGACCAGACAAAAAAGAACAACATAAAATTCAAATTATACATTTATTTATATTAATAATGTAGAAATATAATAGTCAACATATTTTGTTCATTTGCAACAGCAACGCCTCCTCTGTACTTGATAAATTTTCTCTCAAATCGGGTGCTGTCCTTGTTGGCTGATTATATGCACTTTTGGGTAAATTTCATAGGCTTGCAGTTTCATAAATTTCAGATCTCTGTTCACTTCCTTCTAAAATATAATACCCAAGAAAGTAATGTTTGTTGAACGCAGCACACAACTATCTTTCACCAAAGCTAAAAGCTTATGGCACTAATAAACGGCAGCGAGAGAAAGCCCGCTTCTGTGAAAGTCATTGGCCGGCAATGATGCCATCATATGCTCCGGTTTTGCCGGTGCGTGTGAAAACGCCCTTAGAGGTGTTTGAGCAGAAGCTTGACAATTGTCTGCTTGCGTTCTTATTCTTCTGTTTACACGAGAACTGCCCGTTCAGAGTCGGGATCATTCTCTTGAAAAATAGCCATATCAGCTTCTAAGTGGTTAAAAGCATCAGATAGCAATGATCGTGTCAGCGCTTTGACTGGTATTCCCTCATCTTCATCAGCAGATACATCTTTTCCTAAAACTTCTTCCTCTACCATCGCAAGATCTTTGTAGAAAGATCATCTAAATACCAATTAACATGATGGGGTTACAATACAGTAATTGGAAAATGGTCTTTGGAGTTTTTTTTCACACCATTACCTTCGATATTGATGAATAAATAGTAAAAAATAGTAAAGAAAATTCCACGGCCTGGACTCGAACCAGGGATCTTCGGGTTACTGTCCCGATAGCGGCAGGCAATAGTGGTTAGAGTATCGTTTGATGGCGTCAGCTTCCATGTCCATGGTGGCTTAGTGATTAGAGCATCGGGATGGTAACCCGAAGGCCCCTGGTTCTAGTCCAGGCCGTGGAATTTTCTTTACTATTTTTCACTATTATGATGGGGTTAGCAGTGCCTATTGGCTTAAAGCTTTGTTTATCATAACTGTTGCTTTTTTATCGTTTTTTTGGGGAAAGGAAATCTCATTTTATTTGCCATAAGTGCGAAACAAGCGTCGTAACACCGAAATACTGGTGGAAATTTATAAATGATATAAGTGCGAAACGACGTAACTCGAAATGAAATTTTGTTATAGAATAAAAATTATTTTTTTTCAAACTAAAAACTATTTCAAAATGTCAAGGTCGGTATTATTAAAGGACAACTTAGCACAAAAAATTGATTACAATTTTTTACAGAATATCATTCTTTGATATAAATATAACACATTCCTGTTGAAATTTTAAAATTTGGCCCATAATTTCAATATAAGAAACTGCTTTGAAAAATGAAAAACGCCGGCCATTTTTTTCTGGAAATGACGTAGTTTTAGTCAAAGGAGGCCAACGAAAAGTCACCTGTTGATAGTAAGCAAGGCCCTGACGCGAAAAAGTCACCTGACCAACAATCCAGCCTACATTGTTTTCAACAAACGAAAAAATACTGATATTGTTAAAATCTAAAATGGAAACAGTGAAAATTACTTTGTTTTTCAGTCTGCATTGTTATTCGGATTACATTGTTTTTCTACGTTTGACTCCAACTACGTCACAGCCTCACCCAAAATGGATGCCTCCAAATTTCAAATCGCATTCATTATTTTCGTTTTTTCACACATTTAGAGTTCAAATTAAATTTTTTTAAATATGCTACGATGTTATTAATTGGTTAGGCTTTCGATTTAAATGAAGTTGTAAATGACCGTAGAGTTGTCCTTTAAATTTTCCTTTACTTCCCATTTCAGAGCACTATTGTTATATAGGATGTATCAAAAATATATTTAAATTAAAGGGTTCCTCACAGCAAAACATAAAACATTTAGTTAGTATTTTGTATAATAACGTTTATAAGGTGAAAATTATTTCTGTTCTCTTTCTCCTCAATTTTTTGGACAATGTCAAAAAACAGAATATTTTTTCATAGTTATCAGAAAAGTACAGCAAATATTATAATACTTATACAATATTCATACAATTCAGTATTTATACAGAAATTAGTGTTTAATGCCATCAGATCTAATAGCCCTCAGCAAAGTGAGCCAGGGAAATAATTCCTTGACTAAACCCTATCTGGAGAAATAAGTCTGGTATAAATTTAACAAGCTTATAAAACCATATGGAATGTTAAGGATTAAAATCAATAAAATTTATTACCTGGGATTATGATAAAAATATTAACTTTTAAATATGCTTTGAAGTTAGAACTACTGATTATTTCTAAAAATATTTAATTTATTTAAAATTTTTGTTTCACTCAAGGGTTTTGGTTTTCATACTTTGTTTTACAGGTTTTACAAATTGGTTTCATACAATTTTAAATGAATTCAATAAGATTTTAAATAAATATAATGTGTAAATAAAGTTTAATTACTAAATATTCTAAAAATAATTTTTTAAACTTATTACTAAAACTGTTTTTAAATTTTTACAAACTTTTTATAAATTTATATCACTGTCCACCTAGCGATAATTTAGAAGACTATTTTACCTGTATTATAAAAGTTAAGGCTGCATGTGAGTCGAATAATTTCAAGAAAACTTTGATTTGAACCATTCGAACATGCTATCAAATCTACATTAAAAGAATTCGAAATGAATTGATCTGTTTCTCGAGTCATTCGATCCTTTATCGAATTCATTTGAACTAGCATTGAAGTTTGGCTGCTGTAACGAATTGTGTGATTCATTCAATTAATTTGTATTCAACAGCTTTTGAATACCTTATTCGAAACCTATTCGAATGGCCTTTGAATATTCCTTTCGAAACCATTTGAACATATTTCTTTTGAACATACCTTAGTTTTCTTCACTTTTCTCAACATATTTGTTGTAATTTTCAATATGAAAGACCTAGATGATGAATTTGGTTCCATTTCTAGCACTATTGTTCTAACATTAAGGTTAACGCTGCAGTCGTACGCGTACGAGTGGTTCTGAAATCTTTGCATTTCAGTTAGGTATTTTAACTAATTGAAACTGCATTTACAATGTCCCCGAAGATTTCTAATGGATTAGTCCACCATAAACACCGAAATGAGCTATTATTTGTAAGTAGTTATAAGCTTATTTTCGGATGTATTCGAAGTTTCGAATGGTATCGTTCGGATAAAACCGATTCGAGCTTACAGGAGTGATCAGCCTCTTTGAATCGGAATTAATCGAATGGATTTGATTTCAATTCAAGTGTTTTTGAACTTTTTCCGAATCCATTTAAAATTATATTTGTTTCATTTGAAGCAGAATTTGTGGTTTTCAAATGAATTCGTCTGCACCCTTATTCGACTCGAGTTAACACTCGTACGCAGCCTTAGTAAAAATGCTTCACCTAACAACCAACATTTCCAAAGCAGACGATTGTAATATCAGTAACATTTCTTGTTTGTAAAATCGGATGAAATATTTGTACATTTAAGCAACGGCGGGGTTATTTGTGATTCCAATTCCACTGGAGAATCTTGCAAAAATGAATTAAATGTTGAAAATAATTCAAATGCTGAAATACAGTCAACTCCTAACGAAATTCAAGCCACTACATCTCAAAATACAAAAAGCAGCCAGTATATTTAAAATCGTATTAAAGGTAAACTCCACACCCAAAACAACTTTGTTTAAAATGAAAGATGAAACTCTCAATAACAACGTAGCATGTATAAAAATTTTCAATTTGTACTCAAAACTGATAAAATATATAAAAAACTTTCGTTTTCCCCCTCCCCCTGCGATAGACACTGGCACCATGGTTCGGCAACTGTTACATCACAAGTTGCCAAGAAGTGCGAAGGAGTTTCAAATTCGTGACTTCACACATTGGACGCTATCGGTTAGTTGTCAGTTGGGCATCGCAGTGGACTAATATGAAACAAGACCGGTAGTGATAACTGCAATTTTGATAACACTGACAGCGATATATAAGGGCCGTTAGCAGAATTAAATGCTGCTGCAACTTCTGCGATATACAGCCCTATGCATTAAACCGTGAAACGGGATCTTCTTCTTCCTGCGTCGGCGTGTGCACATTAGGGCGGCGTGTGCCTTACACAATAGATAGGCTTACCTCCTCATTCCTTCGGCGTTTAACGAGTGCTGTTGCGGTCGTTGTTGTTGAAGAACGCCAGGCCCGTTTAGAGTTGGAAGAGCATCTAGTTCCACCTTATACGTGATCTAGTTTCAGCGAATTTCTTGTTTGAATTGATACTGAATTTAAAACGGTGGATGCGTAGACAAAGCAAGACGCTTCAAAATGAGCACACGATGCTGTTTGGAGTTGGATACCAGTTTCGTCGCTGTCAAAAACGAATCCACTGTTTTTTAATCGATTCTGATTGCGGAAATCTATGAAACATGAAATTTCTATCCGACTGTCTATTTACACATCCAAACAGGGAACAAATTGAAGGCATTCCGACGTAAAACAGGTTGGCAAAATCTTACGATATGTAGAATCGTTCTAAGCGACTAGAATCTTGTGACGAAATTCCTTGAGGTTCTCGCGGCAGGAAATGACAGCTTGTTTCGCTGTGTTCTGTGGAGAAGGAATGACAGATCCCATGCAAATTTTTAATTTTCCGAGACAGTTTTCTTAATGAAATATTAGGAAAAATTGAAAAATTTTGAATGACATATACTCTATTAACCTGGATTAATGTTATGATGCAAAAATAATAGTCGATTTTTTCCGTGGAGTTTACCTTCAAATTCATTTAAAATTGTATGAAATTCATTTAAAATTGTATGAAACCAATAGGCATTAAGAAACCTGGCAGGGGCGCTGCAGTCGCATTACATTTTGCGCCATCTAGTGTGTAAAATTTGTACTTATATATTGTAAATAAAGATTTTCATTTGCTTGATTGGAAATATTTTTAGATTGGTGGAATAAAGATGGCATGTAATCAGCATTATTTGGATGGTTTATTGGATGGCCACAGTAAAAATGTTTTCCACATATCTTGCTGTATTTACTTGAATTCCATATTTTATCCTTACTATCAAAAATGTAAATATGTATAAAACCATTAATGCATTTGTGTAAGTATTAAAAAGAGTTTATACTTTATCTGCCTAATTACTTTAATCCATTTATTTTGCCATTCAGAATTCTTTTTTATACTTGGCAAATTAAACAGATATCTTTGGTATTGAATAACTATTCGAATTACATCCTAGGATGCAGCAATACATGCCGCCACACGTCCTTTTTAGTGACCGTTTTACAGCATTTTCAGCATTTTCCACCATTTTACAATATAATAATTTTAAATGTCAATACTAGGTGGCGCTAATATCATAATAATTATAGTGTCAAGTTTCCTATTTGTAAAACCCATAAAGGCTATTCTGAAAATAGGTTCAGAAGTGTTGAATTTTTAATTGTTAAATTTAGCCTAATGAGCTTTTGTCAGGTGGGTGGCTTTGATCAGAGACTTAGGGTTTCGTTTGTACCATCTTTTATTAGACAACTATTGTATCTACTGTGCTTTCACAAAAAATGCAGGCTTTGTTTGTTATACACTGGCTCTAATTTGACTATTCTACTACTGAAAGAGGAAAGCAATAAATAACTCGAAATCGTGAAAAGCAAAACATTTTTAAGAATGATTTTCAACCCCTTCTTCTCTGTTCACGGAATGCACCAGAATGGCTGAGGCTGCTTATGGAATGGTCAAACAGGATATAATCGAATTGTCAAAAATATTAATGTAAGGCTCTATTATTATTTTTTATATGGCATTAAGGTTGGGAAATTAATAATTATTACAGTTTTTACAAGATCTGTTTTTATCTAGGAGGCCGTGTTTTGTCAAAAGAAAAAGTTGGTGACTATGCTAGCCCCCATCCCTTGTAATCACTTTTCTAACTATACTGGATACTGTCCCTTTACTAATTTTAAATATCTGACCTACCTGTCATTTGAAAATAATATAATGAATACAAGTTTAAATATTTTTTAAACTTTATTGACTTATTAGACTGAAAAAATTTACTCTAGCAAATGTAGAGCCTTCTATCGTAATCATTTCTATGATTCTTTCTCTCTGATCATCGGAAATCTTCTTGTACTGGCTGCGTTTGTTTTTTTTGAGATGTTGTGGCTTGAATTTCGTTAGGAGTTGACTGGGTTTCAACATTTGATTCATATTTGCTAGATTCTCCAGTGGAATTAGAATCGTAAATAAGCCGCCATTGCTTAAATGTACTAATATTTCCTGTGCATTCATATTTTCATCTGTTTCATCCAATTTTACAAACGAGAAATGCTACTAAATTTATAATCATCTGCTTTGGAAATGTTTGTCCATAGGTGAAGCATTTTGAAGATAATCTTATAAATTATCGCTAGAAGGACAGTAACATAAATTTATAAAATAATTTAGTAAAAAATTAAAAAAAATTATTTTTAGAGTGTTTAGTAATTAAAGTTCATTTATACACAATATATTTATTTAAAGTCGTATTAAATTCATTTAAAATTGTATGAAACCAATTTGTAAAAACTGTAAATCAAATTATAAAGATTAATGATTATGGTAACTGTATTGTCTGTTTTGCATTTCTAATGCTGTAAGAAGTTGGATGGCAGCAGTGTAATATTGTGAAATTTATTACCGTAAATCTTCTACTATAATCCGACCCCTTGTATAATGCAACTCCACTTTTTCGGCCCAAAAATATCGGCAAAAATCCTATCCTCTTGTATAATGCGACCCCCATTTTTGACTCCTCGCGAGAAATAAAATGTCCAAACTTATACAGAAAAAAAATCTTTATTTTTAAATAGTCTGGATATTTAATATTCAAAAACCTTCAAAATCAACTTCGACAAAAGCAACTGCCTCCACTTTATCGAGGCAGTTTGGAAGTTTATAGCCCTACACTGAGATGGAAAGCTTTCTCACTTGCACATCGACAAAAAAACACAACAGTACATCAATTTTCTTAATAAAAAGACAAGTAATCTTTATTCAGTTTAATATTTTCACTGCATAAGCTTTCTTGTAGGCTTTGGTTCGAGGCAGTTTGGAAGTACGCCTATTTAGAAGTATCGATGTTTGGGAGAAGCTATTTTCGATGTTGTTAGATGTTGGCGATGAGAAGTTCGAATAAAAAGTGAATTATTTTATTGTTTAATGAACTTGACACTGAATATGCAATGTAATTAATGTATAATATATACGGTAATGTTATCAGGACAAAATCTCCTCCGGCCGCAGTCGTCGGAGGGCTGATTTTTATCCTCTTGTATAATACGACCCAGCAAATTTAGATGCTTTTTTTAGGCCAAAAAAATTCTCATTATAGTAGAAGATTTACGGTAATTAAAATTTTACCATTTTTGGTTTAAGATAGGTTGAATATTAATTCTTCATGTTTTTATTTTTATTTTTTTCTTTTTCTTAGTGGACTCTTTCACAAAATGTATCCTTTCCAGTATTTACTTATTACATACTTTATTATGAGTTTTCATCAGCTTTCTGATGGTTTAGAAAGAAGGAATTCCTGATCTGAGAGCCAGATGTCTGCCCCATCATTGAGCTTTCACTTTGACTACATTGGTACTTAAGAGGAAAGTACACGAACATGTACCTCACAGATTCACTTGATTGAAATTGTGAATTGAAATACGCCACTCATCTGAAGCTACTATTGATGCCTGCAAAATAAGAAAATGCGAAATTTTGTTTCTTTTAAAATAAACCTCGAAAACGGACACACGTAGCCATACAAAGAATTTATTTGTTAAAGCCGTAGTTAAAGCGGTATATGATTGACGGAACTTCTTTTTTTCACTACTCAACAATAACCATGAAATTCACTTCACATGAAAGCCGGCTACCTTCCTGACTTCACCACTGGTGACATTGCGCTAGCTGAGACTACGCTAGCAATATATGAATTTGCGGCGGCCCTTAATGGCTGAACCATTATTTTAATAGTTGATGCAAAATTAATGGCTAAACGCATTTTATAGATATAGGTGAGTCGGTATGCAAATTATTTCTCGACTAATACAACCATGTGAAAAATCATTTTAAAGCTGAAGTTCTTCTCTTTAAGCTGATGCTAAAAACTTGATCAAATGCCTTTCTTTGTGAAAGATTAGATCAATTTTTCAAATTTTGTCTACACAAGAGATACGCATCATTTTGTTGCATGAGTTCAAACCTAGCCATAATGTGGCTGAAACAATTCGAAATGTCAAACAATAGGTACGCGACAACTTTTCAACGTACAAGGCGCAGATGGTTTAAAAAAAATCTGTGGCAGCAATACCACCCTTGAAGAAGAGGATGGTCACGGATGTCCATCGAAAGTTGATGACAACCAAATGAAGACCTTAATCGAAGCCACATGAGAAGTTGCTGAAGAGCTCAAGGTAGTCATTCATTTGCCACTTGAAACAAATTGGAAAGGGGAAAAAGCTGGATAAATGGTTGCCCAAGTTGCACCAAAAGATGACTATGGTGACTGTTTGGTGGTCTGTAACCAGACTCATTCATCAAGCTTCCTAAATCAGGGTGAAATTATTAAGGCCCGATCATACGTTCAACAAATTGAAGACATGCACCAGAAACTTCAACAACAATGATCAGCATTATTCAATTGGAAAGGTCCCATCTTGCTTCACGACAACGCTCGGCCACACGTCGCATGATTACCTGATAGAAGTTGAATGATCTTGGCTACGACTCTTGATCATCCAGCATACTCACCTGATCTTTTGCCAACTAACTAGCACTTTTTCAAGCACCTTGACAATGTCTTGTTACTTTGATTAATAAAGTGTTGTTTAAAGCGAGTTGTTTAAAGTAGTCACTACATATCGGCCATTAATTTTGCACCAACCTAATAAATCTTTTTTTAAATAATAATTGTGATGTAACTAACAAGTTAATCGTATGAACAACTAAATCAGTACAACTCTTACTGGCGGTTAAAAATTAAACCATATTCAATACAGTTGAAATCTTAATAAGAAATAGATACCTGCGTTTGATGATATTAAATTTGAAGCTGCCACTGTACTTGCAGATCTGTATGAAAAACAGGTTAGTACATGTACTATTCTTAATATGTATAGAAAAATGAAAAAATTTGTAGAAAATGCATTTTATTTTGTTGCATGTTATTTCTCCTTTCAGAATCAAGCTGCATCAGCTAAGCCTATTTTACGCAAAGCCATTGAAATATCTCGCCAGTCTGTTTACTGGCATTGTCGTTTGCTGTTTCAGTTAGCAGTTAGTATCTGTTGACTCTTTGTGGAATTGGGGGAGGGGGCAGTGATATTGACTAATTTTTTTAACTTTTGACATTGTTTTAGCAATTATGTTTCCACGAAAAAGATCTGTCAGGAGCGTGTCTTCAACTAGGTGCTGGTGCCGATTATGCACACATGTCTGGAGCCAATTTCACTAGACTCTTGTTTCTACTTAGCAAAGGAATGGTAATTTATTACATTTTTACAAGGATGAATTAAGATTTTTGCAAAGTAAAAAAAATAACTGACCAAAATTTCTCGACGTAACATTACCTAAAATATAATCTCACTTTTAATTATTAATGTGTCGATATCCATGCATGACTAGCGCATTTTACATGCATTGCCTCCCCAATGAATACACTTGTTCCAGTAGTGTTTCCACTTTGAAGAAGTTCTGGGATGCTTCTTTTGGAACAGCCTTTAGTTCCTGTGAAGTAAAAAATTCGATCCAGGAATAGTAATGTGATAGCGTTTATTGCGAAGTCAGCGTTTTTCGAGGTCTAATCTCATCATCAGGACTACGAAACGACTACTCTCATCTTCAGGATAGTCGTTTCATAGTCCTGATGATGAGATTAGACCTCAAAATGTGTTAACTTCGCAATAAATGCTACCATATTGCTATTCCTGGATCTTATTTTTTACTTTATATTCTACAGCAATATCGACCACCAAGCAACCTTTAATTCCTTCTGCAAATGTTTATTGCTCTCCTGAATGGTGTCAAATCACTTCACTTTCAGCAATGCCTTTAGTTTGGGGAACAGGAAAAGGTCTGCTGGAGCAAATTTAGAGGTGTACCGGACCAGACACAAGGACACTGATTCCATGTCAGGCTGAGTGAGCTGTGGTTTTCATGACAGAAAAACCATTTTTTATTGTGCCAAAGTTCTGATCTTTTCCTCTGAAGCGTTTTAGAACTTATTTGACTAGTGGGAGGAATTCACGATGAACAACAACATTGACAACAAGAAACCTGGTCAGCATGACATGACGTTGATATTGGAGAGAACCTTGTGTGCTTTTTTTTTTTTTTTTTTCCGGCCGAGGCGAATTTCACCAACTTACTGAGATTCTTTGAAGGATGTTCGGAGAGTTTATCTTCAACTGATTCTCACCTGTTTTGAACTGGTTGAACCGTTCAAAACACAGGGTAAGGCTCACGGATTCATTACAGTAGCTTATTGAAGCATCTGAAGGATTTCTGTGAATGCGGAATTTCACTAGTGCCCACCCAAGTGCCTCAGCATGAAAATAAAGCAGTTGCAAAATGCTTGGGAGATCACCTTACGTAAATAAACAATGAGCTAAGGTACTGGTTGGCATCCAACAATGGGAGGTTATTCATTAGGTTTCACTGAAGACTGCATTCGCATGGATAGCTGCACTTTTTTGAACAGACCTTGTAAGGGGATTTCAAGATTTTTCAAAAAAAATTTTTTTTTTATAATTAGCTTTTATTAATTGAAAAAAAACTTCATGATGTTCACCCTCTTCTTGCAATGGCTGGTCAGCAAGTAGAAAATTGGCAAGGGAGCCCCTATCAAAAAGAATTATTGAAAGTCTTCTTTTTGGTTCTTCAAGTTTGTCATTATCTGATGGCTGGACAGGTATTGTACAGAATCTTAAAGCAAAAATATAGTACATGATTTTCAAGTGGCTTCCTTTTGTTTGTTTAAAATAATTTACTATTTAATTTGTTAGGTAAAAAGTGTAAAACCTTGCCTTAAGCAGCTGCAAACAAGTATTCAGGTGATAACATCAATACCAGATGAAGGTTAGTAGTATTGTACAGTGAAACCTCTTTAAGCCGACCAGCAATGGTTCCACGTAATAGTGGTCGTTTGGAGAGGTGGTCTTCTTAAAGAATTGGGGGGGGGGGGGGGTAAGCGTAATTTATAAAGTTTCATTGTCTCAATTGTTTAACATTTTAAGGATATAATCTGATGATATACAAAGCTTACTCTTTTGGTTTCATTTATTATTTTAGTGATTTGCATAATGGACTAAAGTTTTATTAATGAATTTTAATGAAATTTTCATAACTTTATGCAGTAATGTGGCTATTCAAAATAAACAATACGTGAAAACAAAATATTAATATCTAATACATGTATAATTACATTGCAATAAAAGTGATCCCAATTATTGGATCAAAAATTTCCCCTATTCTTTGTTGGAAAAACTGCAACATTGAAGTTTATTTTTTTCCGCTCAACATTTTACGTACTGTAACTTGTTGATATTCTTTTTTCACCTCTTCAAACAAATGCAGCAAGTTTTGACTTGGTCTTGTAGCGATAAAAAACAAAGTTTTCTTTTTGACATGGTGACAATAGCAGGCAAGAAATTGAAATATGATGTGAAGAGTGAAAGTGATGTAAAGTGAGCCCAACATGTGCATTCTCAACTGCAATCACATGTTGAGCTCTTCCTAAATGTAAGATAAAGCAGCGGTGTGAGTGAATGCCACTGATACACAAAGCAAAGAAACAGATTGAACAATGCTCAGTTTCCTACTCCTCCTTCAAAAAAATTGGCATACTCTTTAAATTAGAGGAAGTGGCATTATTAGCGCTTCAATCCCAAGACCAACGACCACCCATTTCAGGCACCAATCATTGATGTACCCTCTTTAAACCGACCAGTAAACATGGCAAAATCAAGTCATGGCAATCTTGACTCGATTTTGCCATGTCTACTGGTCGGTTTAAAGAGGGTATATTGATGGTTGGTGCTTGAAATGGGTGGTCGTTGGTCGAGTAAAGAGGTGGTCGGCTTAAAGAGGGAAAAAATGCATTATATCTATGAGACATTAATTCCGTGCCAAGGAAAAGTGGTCGAGTTAGGAGGGGGTCGTGTTAAAGAGGTGGTCGAGAATAGAGGTTTCACTGTATTCTTTTATGAATGTATGTATCTGAGAAGACGTTGGTTCAGAGAATGTAACTGCCATCAGATCAGAGAATTTTTATAATGCAGATAATTAACATACAAAGGGTTTTCTTCTGTGCTGGTGATTATCCAGAACTGAACCTGTCGCCCTGAATTTATTCATTAGTTTGGTTATTGTGTGTCTGTCTGGACCAACTTTGATTCCAAATTTGGAATACTCATCTCACACGTTCTGGACTTTTGGCTGCCTGAATATATTCTTCAATGATGAAAATCTGCTGCTTAGTGGTGTAAGCAGCCATTTTTTTTCAATGCTGCGAAATGATACGGAAGACACGTTAAACCAAATGCCTTGATGCCATGAACATATCGCACAATTACAATGTACTGAATCCTTTCTCTCATCCTGTTGGGCGGATGTGATAGTAAATCAGATACTATATGAGGATAGACTGCGAATGAATGGTTTTAAAAGAATCCTTATCTATGAAGATAAATTCATTTGCATGAAAAATATAGATGAGTTTAGTATATGTTACTGGGACCCCATGTTACTAAAGAGCATACATCCTCCTCTGCCATTAAACATTTTTGATCAGCCTATCAAATAACCTTAAACTGGGGCCAAATGTGATTGCTTTTATTGGTTGCTAGCTATTGCTCGTGACTTCTCTGCGTGGATGTTTAAAAATTCTAAATTGGAACATAGTTAAAAAAATTGCTATGTATAGATATATAAATATACAGGTGCTTCAATATAACCTCGACATCAAATGATAATTGGGTAATTTTATCAAAGACATGACAGTCTAGACGTTCACCCCCCCCCCTTCCCGACTGTGGAAAATGCTGGCTGCTGCAGGCCACCTTCATCTCCCTCCATTCTGCCAATCAACCGAACTGGCCCCCTGGAAACGAGCGGGTAGGCTTCCCGTTATACTGCCCTGTAGTTATCTGGAACAGCCTGTATTTAGGAGGCGTGATCATTAAAAATATTCCGAGATGAGTAAAAAATTGTTCAATATTCTACACAGCTTTATTGATGAAGAACACATCTGAGCGGAGGATATTCATGGAGCCAATAAGAATTTGACCTATCCAAGTAAAGAAGATTCTGACATATTAATAAATTCAGAATCGGTTTTTAAAAGCATTGCTTCACAACAAAAAAAAAAAGTGTCACTGACATCTCCTTACTCATTAATGTCATTGGTTTGGAATTCTTGAAACGTAGGCTACATAAAATTTTGACGTAAGATTTCATTAAGAAATGTAATCCAGCCAAAATATCTGATAAATATATATATAAAAATTTATCTATTATATAAAAAAAATATATATATATAAATATGTGATAGTATATAGGAAATAACAATTTATCTATTATTTTTTATTATTTATACTGTAATAATGTTTTCTTCTGAGTGATGTTCTTCATTATTTTTAGAACCGTTGCCTTCTTCACCAGGAGAAATGTTTCAGTGGATGCCTAAGGAACATATGTGTGTTCTTGTATATTTAGTAAGTGCCATTTTTATCTCGTATTCTTCTTCTTTTTTTTTGCTTTTGCTAACCTAGAATAGAAACCATGAGGAGATCTTCCTCTTGAATTCTAATTATTTTTTAGTCTCTGCAAAACATCAAATGTTCTTTCACTTTGTTTCCGTCTTTTGTTTCTTATGTATATAACTCATGCTTTCTGACATATGCAGAGTTGAGGAATGCCCTGTTGTGTTATTGCTTAAATGAATTCATCTCAGTCTGTTTAAGCAATGCAAAAGTTAGATAAATATTCACGGTCACTTCTATAACTGCAGTTGTTGTCCCTTCATACCACCATCAAGAGTTAAAAGTGCAAGAAAGTTGAAATTTTGTATTTTCTTGTAATTTTAATTCTATATAAATGAAACAGTAGAACCAGATTGCGTGTTATGTAAAAATTTTGTTTTATTGCCATACGTATTACAGTATATTACGATCTTCAGAGGCATAGCTTTCATAGGTTGCGAGCTGACCTGATCCCGTATTTATAGTTGTACAGCAGTGTTGGTGGTTAGATAATTTTGTGATTGTGTATGATTTTTAGAGGTAGGATTCTGAAAGTGCAAACCTATTACAGAATGGTACTGATGTCAAGCATCCTCCAGATCACGATTATCTGGTTATTTAATTTTATTTGCACTCCAAATTCTATCTGGTTATTTAATAAACTTGTTGACCGGCTTGCAAATGCTTCTTTATTTCTAATTCTTCATGGAATAAAATGTGCATTTTATTGTTGCCTTTCCATAAAGTGGAAGTGGCAATTAACTGAACTGCATAAGGTAATAAAACAAGTTTTTATATCAAAACTTGATGTATCACTCAATCCGGACCTACTGTTTTTTCCTTCGATTTCAATGATATTCGATGTACTTATACCATATTGGCTCGAATATTAAATTTTCGTTTGTTTTGAAGGAAAAAAAGTTCTTATGTTAAAAACAAATTTAGAAGTTAAAAAAAAAACAACTCCATGAATAATTCCTTCAACAAAGCATTTTAATTTGGGAAATATCAAGAGGAAAAAAGGAATTTTTCAAACGACACTTACATTATGATTTACAATATCTTTTGTAGCAAAGAGTTCAAACAAAAATTGTTGCTCAGACTACTATGATGGTCAAGTACCGTATTTATTCTACTATAACGCGACTTCTTATATAACGCGACTCCACTTTTTCAGCCCAAAAAATCGGCAAAAATCCTATCCTCTTGTATAATGCGACCCCCATTTTTGACTCCTCGCGAGAAATAAAATGTACAACGTTATACAGAAAAAAAATCTTTATTTTTAAATAGTTTGGATATTTAATATTCAAAAACCTTCAAAATCTGATTCATCTGTGTAAAAAAGACAAGTAATCTTTATTCAGTTTAATATTTTCACTACATAAGCTTTCTTGTAGGCTTTGGTTCGAGGCAGTTTGGAAGTAGGCCTATTTAGAAGTATCAGTGTTTGGGAGAAGTTATTATCGATGTTGTTAACGATGTTGTTATTATCGACGATCGGCTGCAGTCGTCGGAGGGCTGATTTTTATCCTCTAGTATAACGCGACCCAGCAAATTTAGATGCTTTTTTAGGCCAAAAAAATTCGCGTTATAGTAGATTAAATACGGTAACTTTTCATTGCTGTCGCCTGTCTTTTTCGTCGGCTACAGACACGACCATATTATATGCTTCAAGCAGGCGACAACAATTTGCTGACTTGTGGAGGAAATTCAAGTTGCCAATTTGTGGAGGAAATTCAAGTTGCTGACTTACGGAAAAGGACTGAAATGAATTTGTGCCCTAGAATACGTTCCAGCAAACTGATTTGAAAATTTTTTTCCTTTAACATGCATTGTCATTGGTTCTGTGTATGTGTTAAGTTTCAGCTCTCTAGCTTGTCGAGAAGTTGGTTTAATATTGATTGCAAGATTTGACCCTGACACACATAGAAGTCAAGTTAAATAAAAGCGTATAAAAATAATATAAAACACATATACTATGAAAATGTATTCAGTTTTTTATTCACGCGAAATTTATGACTAGAGTTTCATTTTGATTCTTTTTTTAATTTTCATTCTGATTCCTCTGATGAATCATTCTGTGACAGTATTATCAGTTTGTCCAATCATCTCATCATCTGTTTCATCCAAAAAAATGTCCATCTCGGTTGCATTTCTGATCTGAATTTATTACCGCATCGTCTCTATTTAACAAGTAAATGATTTTTTTCATAGTTTGAAAACTTATTTATTAAATTCACCCAAACATTGTGACGGGCAGCTGTACATAAACATCCAATGGAGAATCATGGCTGTCGCTAATGTTTGCCAACACCGGGCTTTCGTGACATTCTTTTTTCCAGTGTGTATTGTTAATAAATAAAGTGGTATTTGATCTTAACTGGGTCCCACATCACTCTTCATTATCTAAAATAAAGGTACCGTAAATATTCTACTATAACGCGAATTTTTTTGGCCTAAAAAAGCATCTAAATTTGCTGGGTCGCGTTATACTAGAGGATAAAAATCAGCCCTCCGACGACTGCGGCCAATCGTCGATAATAACAACATCGTTAACAACATCGATAATAACTTCTCCCAAACATTGATAAATAGGCCTACTTCCAAACTGCCTCGAACCAAAGCCTACAAGAAAATATTATGTAGTGAAAATATTAAACTGAATAAAGATTACTTGTCTTTTTATTTATGTACTGTTGTGTTTTTTTGTCGATGTGCGAGTGAGAAAGCTTTCCCTTTCAATGTAGGGCTATAAACTTCCAGACTGCCTTGAAGTTGAGGCAGTTGCTTTTGTCGAAGTCGCTTTCTGTGCTGATGACATTCAGACGAATTTGCCGTGTATTATACATTAATTACATTGCATATAATGTCCAGTTCATTATACAATGTATTAATTCACTTTTTATTCGAATTACTCGTCGCCAACATCTAACAACATCGATTTTTTTTCTGTATAAGTTCGTACATTTTATTTCTCGCGAGGAGTCAAAAATGGGGGTCGCGTTATACAAGAGGATAGGATTTTTGCCGATTTTTTGGGCCGAAAAAGTGGAGTCGCGTTATAGTAGAATATTTACGGTAAATATATCCAGAAGAGATGACACAATGATGAATTCAATTCATGAACTCAACCAGGCTGGGTAACAGTTCTCCGGGAAAGTTACGTGCATGCATATTCTGATTTAGCCCCAAAAGTGTATTTGTGTCCATCTCTCACAGTAAAAAAATATATCATGTAATTGCATAGTGTCCCATAAGTAAAATATAATTTATTAAGGCAACCAGACGTCAAAATTAACCTTAGTCAAATTCTTCATGCATACTGCGATTTATCTGTACTTAAGAAAAGTCAGCTATCCTAATAAGGTTTGTGAGATTTAAAGAAAACGCATCAGTTGTCTGTCTAAAATTAACATAATTTGATTAATTATAGTTTTGAAATGAGATGTAATTTAATTCATGTGGCAGGATAAGTAAGAGATGGTTGATGGGCGGCTGTTAGCATGTATACGGTATTTAACGGCATCGGGTTGGGAGGGGAGTCATTTGAAGTTGTTTTTTTAATTTCATTTTAGGGGGGAAAAGGTCTGCTTATATTCGAGCCAATTTGGTGTCTATCATTTTCTATGATGGCATGAAGATCATCGAAATGATTGTGAGTCATTTAATGATAAACAGTACCCTGTATTTATTTGTAATAAGAAGCAAAATTCAAAGTATTCAAAACTGAAAATAAGACTGCTGATTATGAGAATGTAAAATTCAAGATAGGTTCTGGATTTTATTAGTGACCAGTTAGCTGAAGAAGCCTTCACCTATGAAATGGTTAAAAGAATATAATTCTGGCGAGTTATATTCAACAAGTAATTTCCGGTATTGAATATATTTTGCTGTAGGTTACTGTTATGCATGCCATGCAAGCTGGTTATATGGATAAAGCCCAGAAATTCACTGATAAAGCTCTTATGCAAATAGAGAAGCTTAAAAGTAAGAATAATTTTCTCTTTTAATAAATCGACTAAGATTCTCTGTATAAATTAGGATACGCATGCCATCTTCATCCTAAGTAACTTAAGGCATTAATTTCAGCAGAACAAATAAAAAGAATGGACAAAACATTAAAGTTAGTCTTGATGGGAAATTTTAATTGAGAGAGTGGAACATAGCTTAACTCATAAATTAAATATGACATCCAAATTTCCTGAAAGTGCTTTGCAGTTGATGACGGTGGATTAATTGGTGATCGTAGCGAGTTTGGTCATTTGATGCAAGACAAGTGGACTCTTTTGGTAGTGGCCAAATGATAACAACTCTAAGGTTCTTACCATGTCAAGGATATACAGGGTGAGGCATTTATCTTGAGACAACTGAATATCTCGGAAACTAAGCATTGTACGAAAAAATGTCCAAAATCAAAAGTGAATTATTTTGCGGGGGAAATTCATTAGTTAAAAAATTTACCCCTCTCCCCTTTGTGAGGGGGGCTGGGGGAAAGGGGTAACTTTGAAATCTTAAATAGAAACTCCTATTTTTAATGGTATGTTCAGATTGTACACAATATTCGAGAAATGTTTTATTCTTGGTGTTTTTATTCAATTGATCCAATTGTTTAGGAGATAAGAGTCCCTGAAAGTGTGGAACCCAATTTTATCGATGAAGACAAAGAGATGGAGAGTGGGTCTGCAGACATTCCTATTCTATTTTTTGATGGTCTTTAAGAATCTGAAGTCAGAATTTCAAAAATTCATAATTTTTTAGTGCACAAGTAAACTTGGAGCAGTCCTATGGAGACAGAGTCTATGCGTGTGTATTGAAAAATATTGGATTTTTGAAATTCTGACTTCGGGTTCTTAAAGACCATTAAAAAGTAGAATAGGAATGCCTGTAAGACTTAGTCTCTGTCTCTTTGTCTTCATCGATAAAATTGGGTTCAAAACTTTAAAAGTTCCACAATTTCAGGGCCTCTATCTCCTAAACGGCTGGATCAATTGAAAAAACACCAAGAATGAAACATTTCTCCAATATTGTGTACAATCTGAATATACCATTAAAAATAGGGATTCCTATTTAAGATTTCAAAGTTACCCCCTCCCCCCAGCCCCCCTCACAAGGGGAGGGGGGGTAATTTTTAAGTAATGAATTTCCTCCGCGAAATAATTCACTTTTATTTTGGACATTTTTTCGTACAATGCTTAGTTTCTGAGATATTCAGTTGTCTCAAGATAAATGCCTCACCCTGTATAGTCAATATAGCAATGGCATGCATCAGTATCTAGTGACTGGGTCTCTATAGAATATTCAGGCTCTGAGAACGTTGCTGGATCCCTATTGATGATGCCTTTGATGTTTTATCTGCGTTGTGAATCCAGGATCAACTTCGTGTGTGGAATTGTAGGGATTTTGATGTCCTTTAGAACCTCAAAACGTGGTTAGTTACATGAAAGCTTTTACGAAACAAACTACTTTGTTAGTGCATTATTTATGGGTATTTGTTGAGTGATTGAATTAACATCGAGATTTCAACAGGCTGATACAATCTTCAGCAGCGCTCCCACCATCTGGTGGAATCATGCCAAGGCAAGTACAGGCTATTACTCATTCAAGAGAAGAAATTGATGCACTATTAGGGAAGTATCTGATGTTTTGTCCGTTCTGCTTAAAGGAATGCCAGTATAAACAGTCTCTTCCTTTTTGTTTAACACGTAGGCTTCTAAAGCTTTTATTTAATTTCACAAATATTTAAATTATAATCACTTTGATACATATTTCCAAACATCATAGAAAACACTTTACAATGGAATCGCTAATAATTCATATTTTTTTTGGTCTTCCTTTCTTAGTGGTTGACAGTAGTCCAATTCTGTCTGCATTCCAATTGATGCTTCTAGAACACATTATCATGTGCCGTTTAGTTATGGGAAATAAAACTTTAGCGATTCAGGAGGTAAATAATTAAAAGCAAACTATTCCATTTATATTTTTAATTCAGGATGCAAGCAGTTCTCAGTTTACAATAAACTTGATTTATAAAAATTTATGGGTGTATAGAACGGCCCATGGAATTATGTACGTGCTAAAGGAAATTTGATAACGTATTTTTTGTAAATATCTTAAATTTAATTTTTTTTCCACTCCATTATTAGATTTCTCAGGCTTGTTACATCTGCCAGCAAAATAATAAACTGTTTACCACTCATTGTGCACAACTTCATACCTTATTGGTAAGAATCCTTTGATATTTCTGTTTTGTTTTATTTTACATTGTAATTCGAAATGGGAATGTACAGGGTGAACTAGAGTTGGCGGACTATAAATGAATATGCTTATTCAAACTAGTACCCGCTTTTAGGTTACAGTAGGTGATCGGTTAAGGAACTAACCGTAAATCTTCTACTATAACGCAAATTTTTTTGGCCTAAAAAAGCATCTAAATTTGCTGGGTCGTATTATACTAGAGGATAAAAATCAGCCCTCCGACGACTGCGGCCGATCGTCGATAATAAGATTACTTGTCTTTTTATTAAGAAAATTGATGTACTGTTGTGTTTTTTTGTCGATGTGCGAGTGAGAAAGCTTTCCCTATCAATGTAGGGCTATTAACTTCCAAATTGCCTCGAAGTTGAGGCAGTTGCTTTTGTCGAAGTCGCTTTCTGTGCTGATGACATTCAGACGAATTTGCCGTGTATTATACATTAATTACATTGCATATAATGTCCAGTTCATTATACAATATATTAATTCATTTTTTATTCGAATTACTCGTCGCCAACATCTAACAACATCGAAAATAACTTCTCCCAAACATCGATACTTCTAATTAGGCCTACTTCAAAACTGCCTCGAACCAAAGCCTACAAGAAAGCTTATGTAGTGAAAATATTAAACTGAATAAAGATTACTTATCTTTTTATTAAGAAAATTGATGTACTGTTGTGTTTTTTTGTCGATGTGTGAGTGAGAAAGCTTTCCCTATCAATGTAGGGCTATAAACTTCCAAACTGCCTCGATGAAGTTGAGGCAGTTGCTTTTGTTGAAGTTGCTTTCTGTTGCTTGATTATGGGGCAAATGTTCCAAAATTAAATTGAATTTTGGTGTAAAAATGCATGTAACTGAACTTCTAATTTCCCCCATTAAAATCATTTGGGTTACAAACAGGCACGATATGCTGATTCATTCCATAAAAACATGTAAAAAAAGAACTCTTCAGCCAATGGACATTGCCACCCAATATACCACTTTGTGTTGATTGGTTAGTTTTGATTGACAATAGCACTGCAAGCACTATATAAACTCTGGCAATGTGAGTGTAAATCAGTACAACCTATTCATCCAGTTCATCAATACTTTTAGATTCGATCTCCAGCATATTTATTTAGTGATTCTTCAACCTGCATTTAGGGATTCAGGACTTAGAGATTCTTCACTCAGCAAAACTAAGGTACTTTTTCTTTTTTTTCTGTTTTTTTTTTTATTATTAAAAATGGGGGTTGCATTATACAAGAGGATAGGATTTTTGCCGATTTTTTGGGCCGAAAAAGTGGAGTCGCGTTATATAAGAGGTCGCGTTATAGTAGAAGATTTATGGTAATCCATTCCAAGACTAATGTTTGCTACCTGATTTGTTTGTTAATCATTTTCATCTCATGCTTTTTTTTTTGTTTGTTTGTTTGTTTGTGGGGCATAAAGAACCTATCCAATGTGGAGTGCTTTGTTCTACAACTGACAGCGATTCAATGAGCGCACAACAGAACTGGTGTTTCCCCCCCAAACGCTCCCGCCTTCCCCAGTGACCTCAGTTTTCCTCCCCTCTGCAACCCATCCCTTTCTGCCTAGCAAACCGGTAGATCCCGCCCAACGAGTGCCCTGAGTTCGGGTCTTCTTCGCTTTGCTACGCTAAATTCTTAATATCTCATTAATATTATTGCCATTACTATTATTGTTAAATTTAGTAGTAAATTACTATTTTTTACTGTCGATCGGGGGGGAGGGAAAAAATGAAAGTTTTTTTTTATATATATTTTATCAATTTTGAGTTCGAATTGAAAATTTTTATACATGCTACGTTATTATTAAGACCTTCATCTTTCATTTTAAACAAAGTTGTTTTGAGTGTGGAGTTTACCTTTAAGTAGATTTTATAACATGTATAAGAAGGAAAACCCCTTACCATAAAAGCATATCCAAGATAAGGAATGCTGGATAAGTATTTTGAAGTCTATTACACAACGGCAAGATTGAGACTAACAAAAAATAAATTAAAATTGGACCCAGAAACCATAGCTAATGAAAAAATAAGAATGAGCTGTTAGTCATTGAAATAAGTATCTGGCGTTCCATTTCTCGAATGTTCTTTTGTTGTAAGAGGTTCTCCTTTCATACACATTTTCCTTCTTACAGTCTTCTAGTTGTAAAATTTTCAGTGTAATACAGACGAAATCGTTTATAATGATATTGGTTGTAGCAACCGACTGGATATAACGACCAGATTTTTTTTTATCTAAATGACAACAAAAATTATCGATTATAGGGACATGCCTATATCGACGGAACCATGTATAACAGCAAATTTTTCACCTGACGTGGGGATTCCCTATTGATTATAACGACTGATTTCCGATGACAGCAGGAAAGCGGTGGAAGGTTGGGAAAGATCTCCTTGGACGCATGCTTTGAGGTTTTATTCTCAAGTTCGTGTGCTCTACTGCCATTCCCTTTGATCAGCCAGTCAGTTTGTGTTGTCAACTTAGCGGATGTTGTTTTTTTTAGGGAATTTTTTTTTTTTTCATTTATTTATTTATTTAAACATACAATTTCAATTCAAATTCAATTGTTATTTACAATTGCAAATACAATTAATTGTAATCATAGAACAATAAATTGGTAATAATAATAATATTCAATTTAAAAAATATTCATATAAGATAAAATCAGCAATTTTAGCACCAAAAGAACTTAAAGGTACCCAAAGGCCTGGGGCCTGTCCAGGGGCATCCTTTAATGAAAAACTTATATAATCAATATAAAATTATATAACTTTGTATGATATTAAACAACAACAATATTAATTAATAGTAGAATAAACAGAGGACTGCGTAAATAGTTAACATTTAATAGTAAACAGAAGTTAAATCAGATGTAATTTGGCCCGAGCAAATGCTTTTAAGGAGAAGACGTTTAAAAAATTGAAGAGAAGGTGCATCGTGAAGTTCTTTAGTTAATTTTGACCAACAGATAGCACCAGAAATCGAGATTGATCTCTTTGATTAATTCACTCTATAAAATGGGATTATTTTTTCTCTCTCGTGTGATAGTGATGACATGGATTAGTTATCATTGGGGGATTTCTAATATAATATACGTTATGTTTGACTTTATATATAAATTGAGCTAGTTGAATAAAATTTTAAAAGGTTAAAGTTCATCGAATTTTAAAAGGTTAAAGTTTTTAAATTCTGAACTGACGGAAGAGAAAGCGGGCCTATTTAACAGTATACGTAAAAAACGTTTTTGAAGTTTAATTATAAGGTTTTTATTTTCCTGTGTGGTCGATCCCCATAAACATATTCAAAAGCATAAATTTGTATGAATTAAGGTAAAGTATAAATTTAATAAAATATTACGTGGAAGATGATTGACTCTATAAATAATGCCTAAAGAATGGGATAGTTTAGTAGCTAAATGTTTTATATGAAGGCTCCATGATAAATCGGGGGTAAAATAAATTCCTAAATATTTATAGGAAGAGACTCTAGTTAAGACTTTATTATTAACACAAAGCTTAATTTTGTTATAATTAATTAATTTATTGCGTTGATGAAAGATCATGTCGTAAGATTTGTTTAGGTTAAGTGGAAGTTGATTTAATAATGACCAGTTATAGATTTTACTTAGTAAAGCATTTAATACATTTTCAAGTTCTTCTTCGGAATCGGTTGAGGCTATAAATGAAGTGTCATCAGCAAATAATATGCATTGTGCATTGCCAGCAATATTGGAAATATCATTAATAAAGAGTGAGAACAATAGCGGCGATAGAATAGAGCCTTGTGGTACTCCCTGGTTACTGATTAATTTTGGTGAAAGGATTGAATTGAGACAAAGAGAATAATGCCTATCTAAAAGAAAGGAAGCTATCCAATTCAGTGTCGGCCCCCTAATACCATACAATAATTTTAATTTGTTTAATAATAATGTATGGGGAACCATATCAAATGCTTTTTTGAAGTCAAGAAATAAGGCTAAAAGCATTTTCTTTTGAACCATTTGTATATTAATATATTCCGATATTTCATAAAAAGCTGTAGAGATGTTTTTCTTTGGGCAAAAACTGTGTTGTGCAGGGGAAATGAAATCATGGGAAAATATGAAATGACTTAAGCGAATAAAGAAAAGTTTTTCGAATATCTTTGAAAAAAAAGGTAGAATAGAAATGTTGAAATCATTGGAATCTCCTTTCTTGAAAATTGGAATTACTTTTATATATTTTAATTGTTTAGGGAATTTTCCTTCACAGAGAGACATATTAAAAAGAGTACAAAGGGGATAAGAAATATAGGGAGCGATACTGATAATCACATCTTGGCGAAGACCATAAATATCCGTAGTTTTAGATTTTGAAAATTTGTTTATAACAGCTAAAATTTCGTTGGAGGTTGTTGGAGGGGGAAAAAAAGATTCACGTGAAGAAGTGGGAGGTCTCTGAATTGAATTTGTGTGTTTAAAATTATTATTAAACATTTTATTAATTTTGTTCTTAAATCTTCTTTGTAGGGTCTTTATGCTATGTCTATGAATTGTATGGAAGCAGCAGAATCTCAGTTTAGAGCTGCAATTAGAGTGAGCTTTTTGTGATTATCAATGATGAATGATAATACTATTAAGAGGGGAAAAAATATGAATGTACATGTACTTTTTTGCTAAATTCATTGCAGACGTCAACGGAGACGGAACTATGGACTTTTGCTAATTTGAATCTAGCGATCGTTTATTTGCGAACAAAGAGGGAACAAGAATTTTTGGGACTTTTAGATCGAATAAATCCAGAAACGTTACCATCCAGGTAAGCCATCGTTTTAAAATTTTGAACATAGTGCCCAGCCGAAAGAAAGAAAGGAAACGAATGCATGCGTAATATTTGTGCGTATCAGTTGTTTGTTTCTGGTTTTGATGTTTATTTAATTTCTACAACAATGATAATGCTTCAGATAAACTATTGGTCCTCTACATAGAACAAAAAACATAAACAACTCGTTATTAAAAAAAAAAAAAAAAAGCACTTGACAACTTAGAAAAAAATTGAAATTGAGTGTTTCACATTTATTTGGACAGGCCCCTCAATACTCAATGAGACAACCCATGTACTATTGGTCGTTGGTATTTAAGCAAATTAATGTACTTTTAAACATTGCATGGGTCATTTTTTTTTTTTTCACTGGGCTTCGAATTGAAACACTGAGCTACAATGGGATGAGGCAAAAATATCACCGATTATGAAACAGGTCAAATGGATGCCTTTCCTAGCCAAAGAAAGTCTGTACGTGAGATTGCTGCTTTTGTCAACAGACCAAAATCGACAGTTGCTGATTACGTGAAATCAAAAGAAGTTCAGAAACCACCAAAAAATAAAACGGGGCCGAAAGCAATCTTAAAGCCTCGTAATGTGCCGCACTTGTCAACGCAGCATCCAATGAATGCACATCTGTAAGGCGAATTCGAGCTGAATTGGACCTTCCATGCAGTAGTACGACAGTGTACCGAGCCATGAAAAATTCATCAGTGCTGAGACATGGAGGTTTGCGTTCCATTCCACCATTAAGAAACCACCACAAATGTGGCAGATTGACATGGGCTAGAACACATGTCCTGGACCGACGAATGGTTGGAAATTTTTTTCCTCAGACGAAAAAAAATTCAATTTGGGTGGGTATGCTATTGTCATGATTTAAGAAAAGAACCGAAGACGTTTTCAAAACGTCAAATGGATGGCGGACCACTGATTGTGTGGGGAGCATTTGGCTTCAATGGAACATCAACATTGGCGTTTATTTCACAAAGATTAAATTCAAAGGGGTACCAGGAGATTTTGGAAGAACGTCTTTTGCCTGCTGAAGCAGTTGTGCTGTGGAGAAAACAGGCATTTTCAACAAGATAATGCACCAATACACAATTCAAAGGATACCAAAAAGTGGTTGGAATCACATCACATCACATCACATCACGAGTTTTGTCGTGGCCATCCAGAAGCCCAGATATCAATCCAATCGAGAACTTGTGGGGCATTATGGCCAGGCAGGTGTACAAAAATGCATGTCAGTTTTCATCAGTTTCTGAATTGAAGTCTGCAATTGAAGATGCCTGGTACTCTCTGGATCCTGGAACTCTTCAAGAACTCATTCAGTTATCTGCTATTTCACGTACGGAAATGACCGGAATAAGTAATGTACCACTTCTGATTGGCCGAACGAGTTTTAATCACTTACGCATGCACTAATTTCTTTTTTCTTTCGTGTCACGGATTATACAGTAGAACCTCGTTTTTACGAATTTCAGGGGACCAATAATATTTATTCGTAAAATCCGAACTTTGTAAAAAAACAAACCCAACACGTAAATAGGCACTGAATTTTTAATAGGCAGTATTTTAATACAAATAGGCGTATACACTGATTAAGTATTTGAATTTTAATAATATTTAAGAATTGTTGTCTGATGCATATTTGAAGGTATATCATTATTTAAGTAGTTTGAAAATTCAAAAAAACTGTCCAAAATATCGTCTGGTACATTTTTAGTTGCATACAGATGGTTTTTTAGAGTTTCTAAAGAGCTCTTTAATTTGTGAGGATGTTGCTTTGAATGTCGTATTTTCCAATTTCTCGTCAATGTTCATCTTCGCCGCCATCTTTGATAAGATCGCAAATTTCGTTATCGTTTCACGTCGGAGAAGTTAAAACATCCGCATCAATATTAACAAACTCGGAGAATTTAGATTGAAAATTTAGCTTACTTTTCAGGATTTCCCATTCTTCAAATCCGCTATCATCTTCGGGTGACACTGCAAGTTCAGTTTCACTTTCGTTTGCATTACTTATGGCGCCCTCTGTTGGCGGCGTCGGAAACTATAGTCAGGGGCATGAGAGTTGGCTACTTCGTGGAATAAAAAATAGCATTACGGAGGGTTGATTCAGATAAAATGAGACGACTTTGCAGTTCTGTTACGATGGTGTAATACCTTGGCACCACCATCGGTTGTGTTCGATGTGAGAACCACGTTGTTGGACTATCGCCCGGCACCGTAATTTCCATTGAAGTAGGCTGAGTTTGAGGGACTTCATGGGAAGTTCGTTCCACACCTGCTGACACACTTTCCATAGCCCATCAAAGGTTCTTGGTCGGCGACTTCCGAGCTGTCGTTTCAGGAGACCAAAACCACAGAAATCCATCGGTGATGCGTCAGGAGATTTTACAGGCACATGAGAGAAGGGAATAACTCGTATGCCCGTCTCCTGTTCTATCTTCCTGTAGTAAGCCACAGATGACTTGGCAGTGTGGCTTGATGCCTTGTCCATGTGGATCCAAACTTTTGATTGCTCACCAGGGTACAGACGTGGGATATCCTGCTTATATATGTGGTCCATTACATTCCTCTGGAAGTAAGCTGCACTAATTTTACAGTTTCCAGGAACTCGATGAATTGTGAGCAGTCCACAAAAGCAATATCCGGCAACCACCATGAAGCCCTTTGAAAACTTTTCCTTGCACGTTCGGACAAAATCGGACCTGGCCTTGCCCCTCTTTCGCGATAGTAAATTGCCCTGGGTTTGTTGGTGTCATCGAGGTACACCCAAGCTTCATCCAAGGAGACAACCCACTTCCATCGGTCACCTGCAAGATGGTTTTCATACAGTTTTCTGGCGTTGGTGAATCATTCCTGCACGTGCCTGGCCGACAGTCTGTGACCGCGTGCTTTATGACATTGCTCCAGCCCAAGATTGTCATGAATTATTCTGGAGACTGTTGCCTGTGAAATACCTTTCCTTTGGGCTAGACTTCTCTGTGTAGGGGGATTTTCTTTCAGCACTTCAGATCTGGGCGTGTTGACTGGGGCTTGTTTCTGGTCTGCTTCTCTGCTCGTCCACGTTCATTAGATGGTCGCAATTTGTTCTTTTTGATTATTCGACCCACAGTAACTTTGGATACCACAATACCAGTTTGTTTGCATAATTCCACAATGCACGAAAGACTGAAGTTAGCGTCGGAAAGGCCAAACAGATACCCTTCCCAAAAAGCTGTGATTTTGGAAGCCATGTTTCAGCACAAAATGTCCCAAATAACTGCAACAAGTGTATACAAAGCTAATCCCCATGAATAGTGGATGGGTCATGCAAATCACATTCCGTCAAGGTCATACGCGGCGTTTAAAGTCGTCTCATTTTATCTGAATCAACCCTCCGTATTCAAGAGATTCTACTCCCCCTACTGACCTAAATTAATTTTTTAACTTTCCAACTTGGGGGTGGGGGTAGGGGAAGAAGACCAATACCCTTCAATTCCTTATTTTAGCATAGTTAAATGCTCATTTTCTTCCTAGGAAGTGGTCAACTCTCATGCCCCTGATTATAGTCCAGTTAATCATCGATCATGACGGTGATAGCATAAGCCAAATGAGCAAAATGCAACCAGGCTAAAAAATGGAACCAGGCTGCTCACGCAAAAAGATTTCACTTTTTTAGTAGCATTTTTTTTACTACCAATTACAACTTCTAAGTTCGTAAAATCCAAATTTCGTCGTAAAAACACTTTGTAAAACTTAAAGCTTATTACATAAGGTGCGTCCAATAAATATAGAACCACCCATGGAAATGCAAATAACTCTTACATTTTTTAACACAATTAAATAACAATTTATTTGTTGTTAATAAATGACAATGTGAGCATGTTGACACAATGTAATGATAAAATAAGAAATAGAAAGAAAAATAAACTGAAAAAGGTAGATTTTGTCTGTCCAAAAATTATAAAACCACAGTAAAAAAAAAAAAAAAAAAAAAAAAAAACCCAGAAAAAAAAAAACAAAATCGACTGGACCAAAAATTTCACATACCCCTTTATTGCAATGGTTTTCCCCATTCAAATTTGTGATAAAATATGTGAAAGCTGACATTGTAAAATGTCTTAACCCACTTTTTTAACAATGCCCAAAGCCAAATCTCTATCGGATTTTGAGAAGGGTCAAATTCGTGCTTTACATGATTGTGGCAATTCTGCAAGACAAATTGCAAATGCGTTAGGTAGATCACACAATGTGGTACTGAATTATTTGCGTTTAGGTGATCAGTATGGAGTAAAGAAGTCAACAGGCAGGCTGCAGAAACTTACACAACGTCAGAAAAGAATCATTGTGCGCGAAATAAGTGGAAACAATGCTTCTTTGCGATCTCTTGCGAATTCTCTAAACTTTCCTGTTTGCAAATCTACAATTGCCATCAGTCTGGCAATGTGGTATTCAAGAAGAGGAAGCCACGACCTATTCTGAAATCTTGTCACAAAGAAAAGCGCCTTATTTGGGCAAGGGAAAAAGTTCAGGAACGTGGTGTGGAGTGATGAAAAAAGATTTAATCTAGATGGGCCGGATGGATTCCATTACTACTGGCATGACATTCGCAAAGAGGAACAGTTCTTCTCTAAAAGGCAACAAGGTGGTGGCAGTCTAATGGTGTGGGGTGCATATGGATTTTATGGACGATCAAATTTGGCTTTTGTCGATGGACGAATGAATGCAATTAAATACCAACAAATGCTTGAAACGAATTTATTGCCATTCGGGGAGAGAATGGGAGGACGTTACCGGGAGTTCCAGCAAGACAACGCTCCTGTTCACAGTGCAAAAAGCACTCAACAATGGTTTCAACAAAAAGGGATCAAAGTGATGAACTGGCCACCACTTTCTCCCGACCTAAACCCAATGGAGAAAGTTTGGGGTAGCTTGGCACGAGCAGTTTACAAGGGTGGAAAACAATATGCAAATGTTGACGATTTGAAGAGGTCTGTTGTTGAAGAATGGGAAAAATTGGACGAAGAAGTGTTCAAAAAACTTGAGACAATGCCAACCCGAGCTATAAAAGTTCTGGAAGCTCAAGGAAAATTTATTGGATATTAAGCTTTGTGGTTTTATAATTTTTGGACAGACAAAATCTACCTTTTTCAGTTTATTTTTCTTTCTATTTCTTATTTTATCATTACATTGTGTCGACATGCTCACATTGTCATTTTTAAACAATAAATAAATTGTTATTTAATTGTGTTAAAAAATGTAAGAGTTATTTGCATTTTCATGGGTGGTTCTATATTTATTGGACGCACCTTATAGGGAAATTAACAGGAGGGGATCGGGATTTCAGAATTACTTCGTAAAATCCGGAATTTCATAAAATGCGATTTCGTAAAAAGGAGGTTCTACTGTAGTAAACATGTTATTCCATTTACAAAGACTAACTGAATAAATGTATGTATTTATTTTCATTAAATGCTGACAGTTCTCATAGTCTTAGAGCGGCTGCTTATTACGTTCAAGGATTACAGTCGTTTTTCCAAGCACGGTATAATGAAGCAAAGTGAGCTGCTTTTTTTAATGTTTATTTTAAATTTTGAGTGCATAAATTTGTTTTTCTGTCAGAAGTAAAACTTATTAATTAATGTAACGTATACATATATTTTTGTTCCCTACATAGGCGTTATTTACGAGAAACGCTGAAAATGGCAAATGCGGAGGATTTAAATCGGCTGACATCGTGCTCTCTAGTTCTTTTAGGCCACATTTTTCTTTCGTTGGGTAATAGCCGTGTAAGTATGTTCGTAAAATTGAAGCTCTTAATGTTTTCAAATGGCAACGTACGGCATGATCATTTGATTGGATATTACACAATATAACGAGTAAAAAATAGAAGAACTTAGAGATTCCGCTACTTTCGTATACCCTCCTCGGGGGAGGGGGGGTTAATTTCTTGTTATTATTTTATTTATTATTTTAGGAGAGTATGAACATGGTAACACCTGCCATGCAATTAGCGAGCAAAATTCCTGATGTTCATGTACAACTTTGGGCTTCAGCATTATTAAAAGGTAAACATTAAGGAAGAAACGTGTAGCGTATACATCGATGAACCATTACATTATGACTACGTGTTTAATACGGCGCAGGTGGTCATTTGGCAGCACAAATCCATTTTTCCAGGTTGAACCACAAATGCTCAATTGGGTTGATGTCGGGGGAATTCAGAGGCCCGCACGTGACAATTCAGGCCTTATGGCATAGTGCTTTATACTATTTACGCAGGCCAGAACCATTTGGGAACATTGTGACCGTTAAGGGTGAACCTGCTCTGCAGTGATGTTAACGTATCAGACAGCCGTCAGAGATTCTTGCGTAGGGATGATGGATTCTAATGTGGCATGGAAACATCGCCCGCACCATAATACCACTGTCGCCGGCTTATATCCATCCAACTGTGCATTTGGATGTCATAGTTTCTGTTGGAAATCTGCATATCTGCACTCGACCGTCCATGTGATGGACCAGAAAACGTGATTCGTCAGACAGACTGCTTTCCTCCAGTCCTCTATTGTCCAGTAACTGTGCTCCCTGGTCCAATGCAGGGCCGTAAGTGCAGGGACTCGCCTGGGGTATGGCTATGCAGGCCCATATGCAGAAAGCTACACTAAACTCTGTGCTGAGACGATGGACACAAACAGCAGGATGGCGACTCGTCATTTCTTCATCAGTACACTGCTTCCAACGATTGCATGTGATGAGCCCATCAAACGCACCATTTCCAAGATCGATGATGTTCCGAGACGCCAAGCGATTTGCCCTTTGTCAAAGTCGGATAAATCTACTGTTTTTCTCGTGCTGTAGCTGAACGCTCCACATTCGGAAATTCAGTTCATATATGGCGGTATGAGCTGTGCTTGCGCCATACATCTGTCTCGGGGCGAGCTCGTTCCTCTGAGTTGGAAGTGGTCGTAATGTAATGGCTCATCGGTGTAGACGTATTGCATTTTTTTACAACTCATATGATATGGTAATATTTATTCCTTTGAAGATCTATATCGTTTGTGTGGCGATCATGTACGTGAAAATGAAGGTTATCAGATGCATGCAAACTTTTCACAGATGCTTCTGAAAGATCATTTTCAGTCCTCACAACAGCGAGAACATTCTCTGATACAGGTAAGTCTTTATATTATCTAATGCTATATAAATTACCGCTAAATACAGTTTGACATAGAAAATCTAACGTATGGCTGGTTGCAACGTCAATTAAAACACCTCTAATTTTTGGTTCGTTAACATTCGGTTAAGTCCTTTAA
This sequence comes from Rhysida immarginata, assembly GCA_023313115.1. Taxonomy (NCBI): domain Eukaryota; kingdom Metazoa; phylum Arthropoda; class Chilopoda; order Scolopendromorpha; family Scolopendridae; genus Rhysida; species Rhysida immarginata. Next base: position 336,034 of record JAHWFO010092203.1, read on the forward strand.
CTGGGAAATGTCGCACCAACCTTAGCTAAGTCTCATTCGGTTAGTTAACTGGATGTAATATAAGTAACGAGGATTCGCTTACAATATCCTCGCATATTTGTTTCGGAATGCCATTTTATTGTGCTAACCATGAAGTTAAACCATTGTCATCCAGCGTTTAATTAAACTGTTACTTAAGATCTGGATAAGTCGTAACTTCGCTTGGTTCAACGCAAAACTTTTAACCAGGACTTTAACAAATACAGCATGTAGTTATTTTTAACTGACGTTGTTTCAGCTGGCCTTTAGAGAAGGTTTTGTCATAGGACTTTGCAAATTGGACATTTGCAGTATGTTAATTGGAGTTGCAAAGTAATCACGTGTTCTGAGTACGAGGTAAATTCAGAAATCCTGATCATTGTGGTGTAGAAATATTGGCTTGCACAGAGGTACTATGACTCCTATAAGGAGCATTCAAAAAGAAACGAGCCGGAGGCCTAGGAACAGAAACCAGTACCTGTATGTCAGAAGTATTGGCCCTGGCTATTGAGGCACTTGTCCCACTGCGACACAAGGTGGTGAATGGCAGTCTCGTAAAATTCCCGGGGCTGCGTTGTGAACCAGTTCCGCACGTACTGCTTGACGTCGTTGTCCGAGGCGAATCGTTTGCCCCTCAGACCCTTTTTTAAGGGTCCAAAAACGGCATAATCGCAGGGAGAGAGGTCTGGGCTGTATGGAGGGTGACTGAGAACTTCCCACTTGAATTTCTGCAAGAGTGCCGTGATTGTGTTGGCCGTATGAGGTCTTGCATTGTCGTGGAGCAGAATGACCCCAAGTGTGAGCTTGCCTGGTCGTTTTGATTTGGCGAAGGGTGGTCAAGGTTTGCGAGTAACGCTGGGCATTTATTGTTGTTCCGTGCTGCAGGAAGTCTATACAATGCTTGGCCGTTGGACAACTGACGCTTGCTTCTGCTTCCTTTGTATAGTCACGTGACTTCCACCGTCACCCTCTAGCGGCGGGCTGTGAACTTCCGTGCTCTTGTCGGAACCACTCTAAGCAACGATATCACCATTCTGTCACCGGTTTGCACATTCCAGACTACGGCTCGTTTCTTTTTGAATGCTCCTTATATTTTGAGGGCTTGTAGAGGTTTCATAGAGGTCTCTTTTTTATTGGTTGTAATATGAGGGTCGATCAGTAAAAAAAGTTCCGAGATGTGTCAAGAGAGCTCATTTTTTTGTAAAATTTTACTTTAGATAACAGTAATTTTGACTGCGCATGAACGGATGATACCACATCATCTGCACATGCGCAATCACAGCTGAATATGGCGAACTCATGCGTCGAGGGTTCCATACCATCACACAATAAATTTATGTTATGTATTTACCAAAAAAATTGTGTTTTCTTTCATTCAGTTCGGGACCCTTAGCGTGTACAATTGTCGATTTTCTGGTTCCCAAATGTGGCAGTTGTGTGTATACACTGCGCCATCCAAGTGAAAATGCGCTTTGTCTGTCCAGAGGATATTCCACGGCCATTCTACATCGACTTCAACGCGAGCAAGAAACTGAAGTGAGAACTGGAGTTGATCGTCACAATCATGTGGAAGCACCTGCTGCACAAGTGAAAGTTTGTACGGATAATATCGGAGGATATTCCGCATGATCTTACGGACAGTTGAACGTGGCCTATCCAACACCTGTGCTGCATACTGGTGCTACCATGGGAAGTTGCTGCTCTGTCCTCTTCCACCTGAACTGAAACCACCTCTAATGCGTCTGCAGACATGGGTTTTCTTCCTTTGCCAGCACGAACTGACAGTGATCCCGTTTCTTCAAATTTCGTTATCATTTTGCGAAGGTTTTTCACATTCATGGAACCATTTCACATCCCCTTCAAAGTCCGAAATTTCCGTAGAGCAGCTACTGCGGAAGTACCGTTTTGGTAAAACAATTTAACTCAACAACGTGCGATCTCCACGAATGTTCTTCAGTTTTATAGAGTAGGTAACAGTTGCTGCGTGACGGCACATAAATTTACATTTGTACTACAGGTATTTGACGTAAAACGCCCTCTGGTAGCGAAATTCGTATTTTCGCTGAAACAAATTCTCATCCCTTCATTACTAATTGAGATGCGTTAAGGTGTGTGCATTACAGGGAGGGGCGGGGGGTCAAAAATCTTCAAAAACTGCGTTGCCTAATAATTGAACGGCCCTATTCGAATAAAATGATGCTAATTGATGAAGCTTTTCACACGTCTACGAATACCATGTTTATACTACAATTCATGATCGTTATCGTTTAAACACGTTCAAGGTGAATCATGTTCAAGCTTTAGCGACTAATCCTAATTACTATCAAAGTTACAATTTTTACCACTAGATGGGGATAGTGGAGCTTTTAGCAATAGGCACTTAACTGCCGACCCAATCTTCTCTGATTATCAAAAATAAACTTTTATTCTTTCTTGTTTTGATTAATAACCGATGTTCTTGAACAAATAGAGTTCTTTCTACATGTTTACTAATTACTCATGGCATGATGTCACCATTAATTCGTATAACTATAAAATATTTAGCGAAGTGATGTTTTTTCATGAGAGAGAGAGATAAGCAATGTCACAATGTCGCGCTAGAGAACTAACAAGAACACAGGAGAAAAAAGCCTGTACTCCGAGCTAGACGTTTTGCAACACGACATGCTTAACATGACTAGCGTGGAGTTTATGAATGTAGCCACTGTTCAAGTCGTTTGGTGAATGGTGTTTTTTTATGCACTAGAGAAACTGATCAACCCTCGTAGTTGCCACTAATAAAGAAACTGCTCTCGTATATTGTATTCACACACGCAAAATAAGGGGAATGGGAAATTTGTTAACTTAAAACAGGGTTTTTGTGCTTTATGTTTGCATTAGGATTAGGTAAATCATAGCTTGCAGTTATTCATACCCACCTCCTCCTGACCCTATTTCTACTTAAAATCTAATTTTGTTATTTTCAGTGGACCGACGGTAATTTCCCTATAGCAGTGGGCAATCCAAGCACGTCAGCCACGTCTTTACTGTAGATATGTTTTTACTTTATTTTATTTTTTAAACGAACTGTGAATCCACAAAGTGCTTCATATGGCTAAATTTACTTGTCGAACCGTACGAGGTATCGGTTCTTCAGAGCAGGACGTGGTAGTCAGTGTTTAGTTTTCTTTACACCGAATAAAAAAGCTACCATTTACGGCCATAATATACTAACTTGGTAATGAAGCATATCGATTATGAGAAAAGAAAAATTGGATATTAAATTTATTTTGTTAACATGTTTTAATTTTATTTTTGATTTGTTTTCGTACGAAGAAAAAATCGGAGAAATCAATGCTCATAAAATTGTTTGTATATTTGTATATATTTATACATCTTTGACATATTTATTTTTCTCATTTATAAACCAAACCCTTCACGTCATTCATTATTTATAGATATTTACCATTGGTAAAGGCAGGGGAAATAATAATGTTTCAGTAAGATTGTCACGGACATAATAAAAGTTATAATAAAAATTTGTTTTTATCAACTTTGTAAGATAATTGAAGAGTTTTCATTGGAATAATTCAACTAATAAAACATCCTCACTATATAAATTAATTACTAAACTGAAGATAACATTTCCATAATTTTGGTGATAGAAAAGGGAAAAAAATTCCGCAAACTGAACTTGAACCCGGGACCAGGCCCGGGAATTTTTCCTTTCCCTTTTAACACCAACAATTTTTTAAACTTTCTTGGCTTTTGAATGGCAGTTATACGAGATCTGTTCAAATATCAGGTTATTGCATATCAAATGTCGGATTTGCGCTTCAGCACGGTTTCCACATTTAGTACCAAGTACCCATAACAAAGTGGTATGTTCCCAGAGATAAACCTATCAGCGACCAGCTACCTGAAATTTGCATTTCTGCGATGATATTTAATAGCGTTTGAACCCAAGCGAAGATAGTCATGACTTCTTACGAATTGCGTGTGATAATGCATTACGAGTTCAGGTTGAACCACACTGCATCCAACGCCTCTCGAATCATCAATGAGGTATTCAGTGTAAGCACCATAAACGAATGTACTGTCCAACATTGGTTCCGAAAATGAGCCACGGGGCAGACTGCCCAACGTGTTATGTGACACTGATCTGAAGTGATCTGTGGAAGAGGACCCGTCAAAAACTGTTTGGGACCTTGCAGGGGATTGTGCTGTATCAGCGTCGACAGTCAATAGATCAGGACAATCAGCAAGGTGAAAAAGCAGGACAAATGGGTCCCACATGAACTTACGGAAAACCAGAAAGAGCGTTGGTTGGAAGTGTGTACGGAATTGCTTTTGCGCCACGAAGAAGCGGGGGATTCTCGATCGCATTGTCACCTGCGACGAGAAGTGGTTCCTATACGACAATAGGAAACCACCGTTGCACCCCAGGAAACTCAATGATTAATTTAATAAGTCAATTTTTATTAATGGTTATAGATCATAAAATCCAAAAATGAACCAAACACTTTTGAATCCAAAGCTGAATCTCCTTATAAGCATAAAACGAGACTCAAGAGCAGTATTGCTGTAATGTTTAAGCATTATACAATTTGGCATTTCAATGAAAAAGCCATAAAAATTAATGTGTAAATAAAATGAAAAAATTTTGATGGAATTGGATAAATAAAAATAAATAAATAAATAAAATAATATAAATACATAAATTAATAAAATAAATCTTGTAACATAAGAATTAAATTTGATCATTGCTCTAAAAACAAATCATTGCGTTAGCGAAAATCCAACAATATGAAATAATTCATCGTTTCAACAATGGTCTTGAGCAAGAGCCGTACTCTCGTTATTCTGTTACTCGAGCATTCCACTCAGGGCTCTAAATCTTGTGGTACAACTATACAAACGTTCACGGCACTAGCTCCACCTGTTGACGAGTCATTCAACTAAGAAGTTGGTCATATCCTATGAAACACCCAGAACTTCGCAGCTATGACGTTTTTCCTTATTACGGCCATACTTGAAATTAACTTTTTTATCATGTTTGAATGTTTGTTTAATAATTTACCGGTAATGTTAAAATTAAAGGAAAACTTAGTTCAGTGGAAAAAATATTTCTAATTACAGGTTTAATACAACAAGGTAACAGTTTGATTGGTCACTTTCCCTAGTGGTCGTTAAGTTTGCTTCCTCGAGAGTTTTGATCAGTGTTCGGTAATTACACTTCAGACCACTTAGACCAAAAGTCATATTCTTTATTTTATTCTTTTGTAGTCTTGGATTTGCAATCCTTTTTTAACCATGCTTTTTGCTATAAATAAAGAAAACCTGAAAAAGGTGGCCCACTCCCCTACCCGGAATGAAATTTTAATCTTCAGTTTTAATCCTTTTGAAGAATTCAAATTTTGAAAATTTTTATATTGGATTGTATTGTCATCGGAAATGAATCAAGTGTGACAAATTTGGAGTTGTTTAAACAATCGGAAATGGATGAAAAATGGATTGCAAGATTTGTACAAAACAGACAGACGGAGTTAAACGTGTATAAGAAGAATTGGAGTTAATGCTCTGACATAAGATAATTTGAAAAATGGAAGGAAAACGTCCACGATCTGCATTCGAACCAGGGACCACGTGTATCAGCTTATTGCTTCTATCAACCAGGCCATCTTATCAAGATGAAATGATGTTAAAAAAAAATGAACAACAAACGAAAACTTGAAAATTCCTGACTAGATTTATTTAAGAAACATTTTTCATACATTACTACTAAAAAAAAAAATATTGAAAAACAATTATTTATGCAACAGATTACAGTAAAACGTCATTAATTTGAAATTTCATTAAGCCTATGGATCAACAAATTTACCTTCTCCGAGTGATGATTATATCAATAGGACAGTCAGTATGGAGTGCAAAGAAATTGCAAAAGCAATGCTGACTGGCAATGTTTGTTTAATTAAAAAAACTCTATCCATAGGTTTTCATTAACAATATTCTGACAGCTTTTCAACATATCAATGAAATTTACAAAAAATCACAAGATGGATTTCAAATTGCCATAACTTTTACAATGTAAAATTTTTACCACAAGGCTTAGACACAAACTACAATACGTCAAATTAATGATACTTCACTGCAAAAACTAAAAAAAAACAATTCAAAGTATCATGCTTAGTCTTGTTCTTTAAATTTTGTAATCGTTAATTTTACAATTTACAATGAATCTAAAGATTTACATTGAAATTGCACTGGCTTTACACATCAAAATACTTCAATTACATTTTAATGCTATGTTTCACTAGCATGCAAATGATGAGATCTTTGTCTACATAGTAAAAAAACAAAAAAAAATAATAATGGTATAACCATTCTGTTGATTCCAATGAGTTATATACATGTATATACACACTTAAATGAAAAAAGAAAGAAACCTTATGGAAATAAACAAATATAAAACTTAACATCTTCTTTGGCTATGTTATCTTTGGATCGAAGATGTTTGTATAAAAAATGTTTCACGTAAAACGACAATATAAAAATAAATTAAAAGCAGCCAGTGAAGTTAAATGAATGTAGTATAATAAATAAAAAACTTATTGACCAAAACTTCACTTCCAGTTCTATAATACAGGGCGATCCAAAAGTCCGCACGTCTTGAAAAAGTAAAACATTGCAGAGTTTTGAGAGTAGCGTGACGTACCTTTGCGTAAAAACGACCGGACCAGCATTGGATTTGTCATAAAATCAACAAATTTATTGCCGATTTTAGTTACATATTTCATCGCCAGATGGCGTCATATCCGAACTTGTATGGGAGAGAGCGCATTAGAAAAACAGGTGAACGAAACCATAATCTATGCACTCATTATCAGATAAAGCACACTTAGTCAAACTGTTCTATTGCTGCAAGTGCTGCGTTAAGAGCGATCTGTTAAGCAAGTACTGCAAGACACATTTGGAGCAATAGACCTCTGACACCTTGTGATTTTCAGGTGTGGAGTTACTTAAAATCACAAGTGTATAGAATAACGATTGTCAAATCGACTAGGTATGAATTATCAGCATTTCAAACGTTTGGTTGCAGCACCATCTGGCGATGAAATAAATAACTAAAGCGAGCTATTAAATTTATTATTTCATAACAAATCCAATGCCATTCTGATCATTTCCACGCTAAACGGCGTTGTGCTATTCTCTAAATTCCGCAAGATGTTTCACAAACTTTTAGAACACCCTGTAACGCAAAGGTGTACCTCAATTTATAACCAGGTCAAATTTGCATGATCAGCTCTCAGTAAATTGGAATCAATTTACCATTTATTAAATCACATTGACCTAAATAATCTTTTACGCCGAAAGGAGGAGATTGTGAATTAAGACTGTGGTGACAACCAGAAATTGCTTGTGAAAGTTCTGCATTTCCTTAGTTTTCGTTATAAGTGGAAATAGTCTCAAGTCGTAAATTGAGGTACACCGTAATCAGTGGTGTGTTGGGACTGGTTAAAATTTGATAAAGTTAACAAGACGGTTCTATGCCAATTTCCCCTTTTTTCCCCAGTTCACAGTGGTGGATCATCAACACTGGTGGAACGCACGCTTTTTTCATTATATGTAAAGTCACTTAATACTGCACGATGGTAATTTGATAAGTACAGGTGGCATGTACCACCCTTCAAACTAGTTCGTGCCAAAGTTCAGATGAATCTACATGTTCAAGGGGTGTTCGAAAAGTAATGCATCAGAATTTATTTCTACGACACGGAACAATGCTACGCGGCTGAATTTTGAGGACTCGTAGTTTGAACTTCTGCCAGTTGGGAGCACGATAGTGAATTTTTATAAATGAACATTACGAGCAGTGTGCTGTGATTTAACTTCTCGTTTCCGAGGGACATCCGTAAGCAGTTGTGTAATCTGTACGGGACGGCTGCTGTCGACCGAATCACCGTAAGTTGATGGGGGAAACAAATGAAATCTGCTGGTAGAATGGCTGAGACCAAGAATAGTACCGAGGGGGAATATATTCTTTTCTGGAACACTGGCAGTTGTAGCAATGCATATTTCTATGTGCCATGCCTTCCGAGAAATAAATTGCGGTGCATTATTTTTTGAACACTCCTTGTAGATCACACGCTACATTCAGTTAAAGTGACTAGTGCAGCAGTTACTAAAAAAAAAAAAATTATTCTTCCACCAGGACAATGCATCATCAAGATCAAAAATCGCAATGGCATTCCTCATCCAGCCTATTCTCCAGAGTTGGCCCCATGTGACTTCTCGTTTCCAAACTGTTTGTTTTTTGCTTCGAGCCAAATATTTATCAAATGATGACATCATCACTGCAGTTAACGAACATTTTGCAGATTTTGATAAATGCAACTTTTCAAAAGGGATAAAAAAAAATTGGAAACTCACAGAATCAAGTGCACAGCTCTCCCTAAATAGAGACTGTATTGAAAAATCAAAAACATTTAGAAAAATTTTATGTTTAAGTACCATTTTACCTTATTCATCAAACGACCCTCTTATTTATAATACAGTATAATCCACTTAATACGGAATTGAAGGGACCAAGGTTTTCTTTCGTAATATCCGAATTTTGTATATATTGCGTATAAATTTTACGATATATTAAATTTAACAAGTTTATACCATAAAACTAAAATTTCTTGTTAATTACTTACAAAAATAATCAAGAATACTCGATTGCTTTCACCTACTATCAAAATTTTATGTATACAATTTCTAATATTAAAATAACTTTGAAACGTTTTCGCACAGAATACAAGTTCGCAGGATTTCTAAGGCTTCATTAACCTTCTTTGATGACGGAAGAACGATTCCGTCACTTTCTTTTTCCTGATGAACTTCCTCGATAATATCGTCAATGGCTATTGGTGCCGAAGTCATCATGTCATTGTCCACGTTGACAAAAATCTTCAAAAGCAATGTTTTAGAGTTTCTTAAAAAAATTGGACCAATCGGACACAATCTACAGTTACCATATTACATGATACGTTTCATGGGACTGAAAACACGTTCTTATAAGCGGAGTTCACATTGTGCCCACTGTAATTTCCTCGAATTAAAAAATTTGGTTGCATTTTATTAAAAATTATTTCGTATATCCAAAATTGCAGTAAAAAAATGTCTCGTATTAAGAGGAGTAAGAATTTCGTAAAATACACCGAGTAGAGTTGGGGCAGGAAATCAAATCGTATTAAGTGGATTATACGGTATTGAGGGTCACAAAACCAAGTTGCACTTGGGGCCCTTCAAGTTCTTGACGTGCTGTTGTCTGGCCACATGAAACGAGCCAGTTGTTAAAATTTACCAACACACCACCTCCCATAATAACATATCAACAACGAGGAAGGAAAACGGAAAAAATAATCCACCACAAACAAACAACGGAAGAAAACATTAAATGTAATTCGATTTCAAGTCCTCGTAAATTTAAATAAAATCTAACAATTTTATTGTTGTCAATTACAAATAATAAATATTTTGTTTTTCTTTCTTATGTTTTAGAAAGTTATCACGGGGGGAGAGGAAAAAAAAAAAAAATTACAAAACATAAATAAATACAACTTTTTGTTCGATTAAAAAAATTATCACAAATTTGAGATAGCTAGAGTTAAATTTGTCCTCCGAGGTTATTACATTAAAATCAAAAAGATCAAAACCTTAATAATTTTTATTAAAAAAATTATGCAAGATAGAAACTTATTAATTATATTTAAATTTTCACTTTTAAAAACTGTCTTATTTGCTATTATAGATTGCGAGAATGAATATTCGAAAACTGCCGCAAGTAGTACCTTGTACTAGCTAAATGAGTAAAATGGTATATATATATTTTTTTCTCATTCAATCTAAATTATTATTATAAAAAATATTTATCCCTGCAGCTAATGGTTTCTCTTGACGCTTTGTTTCTTTCCATTACCCACAACACAAGCTTAATATTAATTTAAATACTTAAAATATTGCACGAAAAAATACACTTGCTGCCACGGTTTCCTTTTGCTTGCAATATATTATTCCAACAAATTTAGACGTTTCGTATGACCATTGCCCCCACGAAATACATTAAAAGTCATTAAGTCGCTTCGTCAGCTACAATTAACAATTTCCATTCCTGAAAATTAAGTACTGAAAAAATAAAATTCAACCTATTTTAATATGATGATGACTTTTCTCCACAACTACTCGCTCTGAGCTTTTGAAATAAAAACAACTTTAACAACAACAATAACAACGCATCATTATATCGTTATTAATCGATATTGTTTAAATATATTTTTCCACCGACATATGCTTCGGAACGCTTATTTTTAAAATGTCTATGCATAAAATATAGATCTAATTAAACATCTCTGTTAAAGTGCTCCAGGGAGATTGTCAATGACTGAACCGGATCCATCACTCCATTTGTTCTGGATGTCGTATCGTTTCTTAGCAGCGGGAGAATAGCACCGTAGTTTGGATTGGGATCAATCTATGGAGATATAATAAATTTATTATTATTTTAAAAATAATCAAATTGCCTGATATTTTTATGGCTCTAGGAAAATATACAGGGCGATTCTAAAATGGCGAATCAAAAGTACCTAGCGCAATTCTGTGGGTCAAAACTAATAAAGTTCCTCGTGCAAAATGTCGAAATCCCAACCCTTACACCCCTAAACGCTTCGCGAAATTCTGTGGGTTGCTATAATTCGTCATCGTTCCGAAGAAAATCAACATTTCCTTATGCCATTGAAAGTTTCCATCACTTGCAGGAAGATGAACAGTTCCAAATTCCCACAGATTACGAACAGATCATAGAAAAACACCATGCTCTGGATGGCGGCGGCCTCATTTCTTGGGATGACGAAACTGAGAGAAAGGTACTTTTGATTCACCATTTCAGAATCACTGTACAGTCAGAAGATTGAAAAATTGAGACTATATAAGAATTTCTATCATATCCAGATAATGGTGTGATGATGAGATGTGTGAAGTAATATTAAAAATTTGATGTACACAATGCATTCAAAAAGTTTTATACCGGTGGCGCCATCTCTAGGGAAGCTATGGAATTATTTAAAACTTAGCTCTTATTGGCAGTGACTTTTAGGTGTCTCGTAACATGTGGCAAATTTTGTGGCTCTTGCAATCGTCGCCTGCAGGACGAGTCATGATTAGCATGCGAACGCGTTCATCATCCATTTAGCAATTCTGGTCTGATTTGATTGGTCGAGTCACTGCAAACAAGTGTCGCTCTCTGAAGGTGATGGAAAAGAGGATATCAACCGCTCCGATCAAGTTTACGCTTGGAATTTATTACTACTGTATATCATTTCTACTTATAGTGCCCGGCACGAAAGAAAAAGGAAACTGGCGCATGCGTAAGTGAAAAAACCTCGTTCAACCAATCGGGAACGAATAAGAAAACCTCGTTCAACCTCGTTTCCTTTCCGTTTTTGAGTGGTTGAACAAGTTTTTTTTTCACCTACGCAAGCGCCAGTTTTCCTTTTCTGTCGTGCACAGCACTATAGTAAAGACCGTATTTTCCAGTAAATAGGCCTAACTATTAAAAACGTGAAAAAAATTTGCGTGTGGCCTAACCAAAGCTATGGTGAATCTATTAAATTACTTTTTTGAAGAAACTTGCATGTGTATAACCTTAATTTTAAAATTCGTTATTCTTTTGCGACAACAAGTTGTGTTTTCGGCAGCCACTTGGCTTCTTGTGGTGTTATCGCCGTTGTGATCAATGATTAACTGGACTAATTTCTGCCTTTGCCAACAGAGGGTGCTCTTTTTTTTTTTTTAGAACACAATGAACTTCAGCACTGCAACTTAATTACCTGAAAATGCGGTAAATGATTCGTGAAGTTTTTAAAACCTGTCTATTAATTAGTCCACGAGAGAAAAGTTACGAGAACCATGTCAGTGAACACCAGCTACAGCAGCCATAATTCTCCATCTTTATCAGCAAAGACCACTACCCAGAATACATAGCGAAACAGATATTGCACCTGATTGGCTAGATCTGAAAAAATGCTTAAAAATCTAACCACACTAAAAATCTTGAAAAGTTGCATGACAGATTCGTTACATGGCTTTCTTTATAGAAAGGTTCGACTGTATAACTTACTGCAAGTCACCAACATAAAATAAAGATAATTGCAATTTCCAGTATCTCTGCTTGTGATGCATGGAAAAACAAGGAAAACTAATCTAGAAAATTACCCAGAAAATTAATATTCAGTAAAATTCTTCTTTTTTCGTATTTTACAAGCATACATTACAAGATGCATTCAAAAAGTAACACAATTTATTTCTCCGAGACCATGCAACACACAACTTTGCAACACGGACATCGCATTGCCACAACTGTTAGTTCTACTGACCGTTTTTCCTAGAAGTCTCCTTCCGTTTCTTTGGCTTTATGCCAATATTCCGGAAGAGCGTGCATTTCCCTCGGTACAGTTCTTGGTCCTGTTCATGCAAGCTCTTTTCCAAATCGCGCACAACATCATCATCATCAGACTCAAACTGGATCCCATGTAATGCACTTTTTTAAAGGGCAAAAACATGTGGAAGTCTGACTGTTCCAAGTCGGAATTATAGGATAGATGAGGCAACACGATAACATTTTAACCCTGACACTTGGTAGCAGAGCTTGTAACCTCACAAAACAGAGGCAGAAGGTTCAAATTAGGATCCTTCAAAATTTCAGCTACATAGAAATAAATTGTGGTGCGCCTTGTTGTATTTTTTTTTGTGTAGTCCGGAACTTTTTGAATTTAATTAAAATCCCAATTTCAAACGTTAAACATTGTTTAATTTTTACTGCAACAATGTCAGAGTATAAATGAAAATTACACGTAAAAAAAATTACTTCCCCTGATTTGCACTAAACATACCTCTGAATATGCTGGCGGAGGCCTATAGTTATATTCCAGGACATAGGCATATAATGGTGTATAAAAAGTATCACCAATCAAACCTTCTTCGTTCTCACCGATATCAACAGAGCCTTCCATACATTCAACATAAGCAGGAGGTGCTGCAAAAGAAAAATAAGAACACTTCCTGTAACGAGATTTGAAATCTTGTAAGGGTTATAAATATATGTTAACACAGTGAGCGTCTCATAGAAACAGGTTACGCTAATGTGAGATATTAAATTTTTTTTAATTTGATATAAGAAACAAAATTCTCTAATCCCAATCAACAATTATTTCCAAGGGGCAAAGAGCAGAAAAGACAGCAATCAAAGAAATATCTGATTTATTGTTAAGCTGATGGCGCTCAAAGTGTTTGATAACGGTAAATAACTAGCACTAGCATACGTTCTAATGGCGGTGGTAAAGGTTCCAATTCTCGATAAGGTGGGGCAGGAGGTAAGAGAGCTGCGTGAGCATCTCTTATAAGTTCGTACTCGGGATTCATTGAATAATTTATGTGAGTTCGGTGTGGCACAGTACCAATGATAACAGGTAAGTCTACCGATAAATTATAAGCACCTGGAATTTGTAGTGTTATCTTGAAGGAAAACCATCAGAAAATAAATAAATATATAGATTTTTCAATACCAAATGGAATAAGTGGAGCAAAAATAAAAAATAATAATAAAAAAAAAAAAAATGAAATACTTTACCCTCACAGAATAATCCACTTTAATAAGAGCACAATTTATAATGGATGGCGAAACTGCAGGAATCTTAAGTAACTGCGAATCCCAAGTCGCAGCTCGCCCTGGTTGTATGGCTACCCCAGTAACAATTGTAAATTTATTTCGACGCGAGCGAGATTTTCCTCCAGCCACAAACGTCTGTGTCTGATGAAGTGTCGCTCTCGGTATTATCAGTCGACTAGACAGGTTTTCAAAATCTGCAGTAATTGCAATGGATTCACCTAAAGTCAAAATAAATCATCAAATCGTTACATAAAAAATTTCCTCTAATATCGTAAAAAATAAAGGATTAAATTAAAAAAAAAAAAAAAAACAATGTAAAGGAATATGTGAAAAACAGTGAATCGTAAATCTTTTAGAATTTATTTATTTATTTATATACAAAATAAACAAAGATACCCTTTTGAATATGTCTCCTACCATTTTAAGCAGTATTGATAGACTTGTATAAAAAAAAATAAATAAATTGATGCATCACAGAAAAACGAACTGATTGTAATTTAAGCTTTCAGCCAGAAGTGCAGCAAATGATCAACAGTTTGTTTGCAAATACATCTGGACATGGTCCACGTGGTGCAAGAGTCCACATTTACTTTCGCATGTCCCAATATCAGGGACTTGTGGTCTAAGGTGCCATTTTGTTTGAAAGCTAAACCCCCTTTGCCTATTGAGGACATTCTAGGATTCCTTATGCTGCTAATCCTTTTACAACTCCTGACGGGTACTTTTTTAACAAGATAGATAGTCTGTGCCTTGTCGTTCACCAGATCTCTCTCCTGTTGAGCATACTTAGGGCCACCTGCAGCCAAACCAGAAAACGACAAATGATCCTGCAGCCAAAATTGGAGGTCGTTGGCAAGATATCCCCTCAGAAGGCCATCCAATAACTTTATGAATCCATAACGTGTTGATTAACAGCTTGTAAGGAGGGTTGCCCCAGTTAAGCTCGGTCGAATTTGGGTGTCATTTTTTATGATGAAAATCCCTTCCTCCACCATCTATGTGATGGCCCCGGTTATAGACTATCGCTTCTGATGTGCCCTTCTCTCAATGCGTGTCCTCTTGCTTTTATGACTCCGTTCTAATGCCAGGGTGTTGTGGATGTGCGCCAGATGGTGCCTTTGGATGTCCCTACGTGGCTAGCAATGCTCCTTTGGGTTTGGGGGTTTTCTTTGGTGACTGCTGCCATGATAAGTTTTATGGTAGCTGAGGTGCGACTGGGCTGTGCTCGCTTCCGGGTCAGTTTTTCTGAAGCTTGGGCTTCAGGTGGGAATCCATTTTTGTGTAGTTGGATAATACAACCCACACACGACTTGCTTGATGGACAGACCCCCTTTTTTTTTTTACATGCTTCCACTATCATTGATTGACTGTACTTGCCATCGGAAAGTCAAATGATGTATTCTTGCCATAAATTTGCAATTTTAGATGCCATTATTGAATATATTGAAATTCTACTTATGTATTCATAGACTCAAACCGCAAACGTACACGGAACAAGCAGGCGAGTTTAACTGTCTTCTCACCCACAGAAATGGGAATGGCCCAAAGTCCACCGAGCGTAACTGGGACAACCCTCTGTATTCAGGCCATACTGACTTGCTCACCTTATGCGACTATTACAAGTGGCTGCCTTTTTTCTGTTAATGCAGAGCTTCAAATGCTTACTGAACCTTTCTGCCATGTGCTGCAACTCTTCTAGTGACAAATGGTTTACTTTTACAAATGATGCAAGTTTTACTTTAGCGACTCACCACTTTGGCGGCACTTAGCACAGACCCTGGCCTCCAAAATTGGCCATATACTGTTAGATTGAGATCTGGGGAATAGGGTGGCCATTCTCAAGACATGATGAATTTTGGAAGATTCCTTGCACCACTGTTGTGCTATTCAATAAATCGGCTACTGAACATTATATATACCAACTGCAAACTTCCTCCTTGGTGCATCAATTTTTTTTGTCATAGAGTGCATAAGCAACTCCTAAAATACGATAATTCTAAAATAATTTAAATATTCTTTGCTTCTTTAGCTTAATTTCCTCTTTAACCAAAAGTAATCTCTTAAAAGCCAAAAAATAAGAACAGAAGAGAGTACATGCACTTTGTTTTGAGTAAAGATCAAAAGATTGCTAAGTGCTTGCTAAAATCTTTAGGATTACAATAACTTAAAAACCCACATCCAAAAGATTAATATTAAAAACATAAACCCTTCCCCATATAAGAATCTGAAAGTAAAGAATAATACCAGGGGCCTTAGTCTGGACTTTTACTCACCTCACTTCACCTCGAACTCATCGCGGTTGTTTAACACGTATAAATTTTCTCGACTCACAAATCGGTAGTCTGGAACAGGTTAAACTCGATCAGTGAGTCACAATTCGTAGCCATCGGCCATACGCGTTGCTAATTGAATTATGGGATATGCAAAAAGGGATCTTAGGTGGAGGTTAAAATGCTATAACCAATCAAATCGCAAGATTATTTTGCAAGGCTTTAGTTCGTCAATTAGCTGATTCACTAATTCTTTTGTAATCCTAAATAATCTGCGAAAATGGTCGTCATGCAGATCAAAGGCATTCATTCGTGGCCTAAGAATTCTTTCCCTTCTTAGCGCACGTCTTTCATCCCTTTCTAATGTTTCGATAGCTAACAGCATAACATATCCGTCCACATATCTGTCCTCCATGATGGAAATCACCAACACGTATAAAACTCAGACATCTCACTGGCTGTCGACCACGTGTAGCAAACGCATCAGGCGAGTAAAGTGAGTAGTGCGCTCAGATGCGTTGAGTGTCGAGACTACCATTTTCCTCTCGCCAAATGTGTTTGCACCACGTGACACCGTCAACACGTCTCGCGATGGAACTCACAAAAGTCCAGACAAAGGCCCCAGGTGGGTGTGGCAGTTAATAATTCTTAATTTTTTAACGAGATGGCACTGGAGACAAGGGACACTATCTAATCTCTTATATCATTTTGGAACTATGACTGCACTTTTCAAAACACCGTTGATGTTTAAACGATTTCGAGTTAGCGTCATATATTTTTAGTATGGTAAACATATCGGGGCAAATAAATCTCATTTGCGGCTCATATTTCTTTTCTTGTTCAATCAAAAGAAAAACGCGAGTGAAAGCCGTCGTATACTTGTGGAAACCCACAATGACAATGTCCCAACGCAAGACTGTTGTGTGCGTTAGTTTAGAAGTTTCAAAAGCGGTGATTTCGACTTGAAAGACAATGCTGTGCATTTGGCAGGATCAGAAGGGTGTCGTGTACCATGAGCTTCAGAAACCAGCTGAAACAATTCGCAACCGTCAACAAACGATTAATTTGAACCATACATTGATCGAAAATTGACCAGAATGGGCTACAAGACACGGAAAAGTGATTTTTGCAGCACAACAACACCCAATCACACACACACACGGAAGCAATAAGAGACACCATTTTGTACACACCGGACTTGGCCTCTTTCAACTACCACTTGTTTTTGTCGATGTCTTGCGCATTTTCCATGAAACACTTCAACAATTATGAAGATATGAAAAAATGGTGTGTTGACTGGACCACCTGAAAACATGTACGGTTTCTCTGGGAGGGCATCCACAAATTGCCAGAGATGGGAAAAACATGTAGCTGGTGAGGTGCATACTTTGAATAAACAATTTTTACCTTTCTCCCAAATTAGATGTGCTTTCTTTTTAAAGAAAAAATTGAGAATTATTAACCGCCACACCTGGTATTTGATTTTTCTTTTCTCATTTTATGAAGGTTCAACTCGAAGTTGAACATACAGAACTGAAAATGTACAGAGATAAAACTTCAAACGAATACATATAGAAACAAAACTTCCATGACCAACAATAGCCAAAATTCACAAGTTATAAAAAGATGCGTATAAAAAAACCTAGCTTGTAAAGAAAATTTAACAAAAAATGCATTTCTATTTATTCAAGGTAAATTTATAAAACTAAACATTCATAAATCTAATTCCCATCCCCTTATTATTAATAACATGTGCATTTACCAGTATCTTTAGAATTCCTTCACATTGTATTTGCATAAAAACAAAAATTCACCAAACAATTTCATTTCTAAAATATTTGTCAACACATTAAAAATGGCTCAGAAAACACACAACTTTTTTTTTTTTTTTACTACAGCAACATTACTTGAGTAACTTGTAATTCCTCGCTTAACATGTTATTATTACAATCAGCAAACCACATCTAACATATTTTAATTCTCCAACATGAAACTTTCAAACATTTTCCCTCCAAGAGTGATGTCCCATGATAGTTTTTATTGCCCAGCACTCTTATTTGCAAAGAGCGTATATTCCAAGTGACCAATCTATTAAATACACCTTTATAGAACCAGAATGCCAACAGCTCGTATACCATTTTGGTATGGATTCTAGAACCATTGTACAGAAGTGTCTTGCAGTGATAGTGCCTACTGAATTTCATCCTGCAGATGTTCAGTGGGATTAATATCTACAGACTACCTATGTGGGCCATGGCAGTTCTGCAAGCTCGCTATGCTCATGTACACCAAACTAGGTCTAAGGCAGCTGGCACTTTTGCCATGAAAAAGAGTCTGCATCCTGGTATGAAGACTATGGCCGTGGACTGGTGGATATGGAAAGCAATGATGTTCCAATATGTATACAATAAGTTCAGGATGTTATCACCACGCATCAGGGGACCTAATGTCTCCTTAAAAACATTCCCCAAGCCACGACCAATTAGCACTAGCTTGTAATGTCGAAACCACACAGGATAGATTCATTGGCTGTTATCCCATTATCTGCATTCTGCTTTCAAGTTGGGTTGAGTCATAGCTTGCAAGATAAGAGAGTTTTCTGTCGGGTAGAAAGACGAATGCGAGAAGTGACGCCATAAAATTTTTCCGCTTTGTGGTTTCTGCCGTTGATTTTATGCATGTGGGAACCACGCTTAACAGTTACAGAGTTCGCTCTAGGACAAGAAATCTTTGGGTCAATTTGACTCCTTAGCCTGGAAGATGCGAGTCGAATTTTAGATTCTTTTTAACTTCCATATTTTTACATACAACCATAATCTCTATAGTTAATTAGAAATTTAAACAAGACTACATGTGACAAAATGAAGTGAGGTTAAAATGTTGTGAGAAGGCTATAGCCGATGATATTCAAAATTTAACGAATCAGTTTTGACTCGCTGGTCAAAAAAATCACGAGTCAGTTTTTAGCAAAAATGCCCATTTGATGTGTAAATTGCAAGTAAATTGCAGTTATATGAGAAAAGAACATACTGGCAGCTGCAGAAATGCTGGATCAACTTCTTAGTACTGATTATAATATATGCAAATAGCATATGTCTCATTTGCATTTGCTCAGCTAACACAAGCCACAGAAGTTGTGCCAGGTTAAATACTCCTGTAATGCAGTTTTACAATTGCTGGTCAAGTGTTTCCTAATTAAAGCTGTTCACTCTACATAAACGTGTACGTAATAAAGCAGCCACTCAGTGCATGATATCTTATCATTAAATTTCTGGATATTCATCAGTAATTTATACTCAGTATCTTATACTCTATAGTTATATGCAAGTAAAATATATTGGGAGAGCTTTGAATCTAAGATTACCAAAACAAATGTCTTGACTAAATATTTAACAGCTTTCGAGAATAAAATGAATGATAAAATATACCTATGCCTTTTAAAAAATATTTCAGATCCAATATTTCAACTGGAATTCTGAAATGGAAATAAAATGAGCTTGTAAATGTAAGCTTCCAAGGATTCTGGAATGCAATCAAAATGCTAAGAAAGAATCACTTTTCTGAATTCAGTTCAATGTCACAGAAATCCACTGTTCATCCCAGATATTTTGGAATGCGTAAGAAAACTTATTGACAGTAAATAGAACCAGATGAGAATGAGCAAGCTATCATTACCAAAATGAACTTAAAAGATTATATCTCCGTAAGGATTAGTTCAATTTTGAAAATTTTGAAAATTTATATTATAGAGTCTGCTATATGGCAAATCAAATCTGTATCAGATGTCCTATATAGAGATACTGAATAGTGATTATCAATAATTATGATTTTTTTCGATATTATCCATCGGAATATTGAACACTGGCCAATATGAACATTTATTGATTTAAGTGTACCATTAAACTTCTTTGATTCCATTTTGTTGTGACTCACTATTTTTGAGATATAGTATATTTCGAAAATTCGAATTTTGGACGATATCTCAGGAACTATTGGTCCCAGAGAAACTTGGGTGTGATATTCGTAATCGGCAATGAAAGATGCATTCATTTCATATATCATATGCCCCTACCTTTTTGTCTGCTCACATTCTTCATCATCCTATCAAGATGATAAAAAATTTCTGGTAAAAACAGTGGTGTCCTCAACGAGGCACAAATAACAGCAGAACAAAAAGCCTCCTCAGTTGTGAACCCAATCAGAAACTGTTGAATATCTTTAACAGTGCATGTTGCTTTCATACATGAGCTAATGATTAGCTTTCTTAATAAAACCTTACATGACGGAGGAGTCATGATACTTAAGTCAACTGATATAATGGGGCAGCCTCAAGAAGACAGATATTCGAAGAAACAATATCTTTTGGTTTATTCTTCTGAAATCAGTTATGGCTGTAGGAGATAGCTCTGGCTAAGTCAGACAGGAATTCAAGTTTTTTAAATCTTGGTTAAACTGTCATTAATAATAAACATGTGATTCAGGGCAAAAATATTTTGACTGAATAGACACAATCTAGTTTGGTCATAATATAAGAAAATGAATATCCAAACACTTGCTTATCTGGCTTAAAACCTATAATAGATTCTACGAGGATCATGCAGTTTACGCTAAGAAAAACAGCACTTCAACCAGAGTTGAATCAGTTGCTGGACTGAAAGCAGCAAAGACACAACTTACGGTAATTACCAAAATATTTTCCATAGATAAAATATGGCAGGTATTATCAAATGACCTAAAGGTCTTTCAGAGGATAAATGGATCTACCAATTCAAAACAAAGGCCAAATGAATTGATTACATTATGTAAATCTAAATTTAAGGTTCTTGCATTCTCGTGCTAGACTGTCTTATAATTGTATAACACTCTCCAAGAAGGTACCAGTTTCTTTACTCTGCAATAAATAGGAACAAGCACTTGTAGACATTTCTAATACTCAATTACAAAACAGAATTGAATGGCTTTTGATAACATCAAAATACTTCCGTATTCAGATGGAAAACTATATCACAAAAAGGCAAGAAGCCAGCATAAAAATGGCACGAAGATGCGTTCTATCCAAATAAAGGTGCTTGAGAATAAAAATTGTAAAAAAGTTATTGCACGACTTTGCTTTCGGAGTGATCGTCACATGCAATATGCGACTTAATATTTCTCATACATCTTTTATTTTCCCAGTAAAAATTACTTAATTTTTAGGTTAACAATTACTCCAGTTTTTACCCGTAATTTTGCTTTAGTCACTAAAAATTGTTAAAAGGTAATTTAAATTTATAAAGCACTTTTTACCAAATAACGGTTCCAAAAATTATATCCCACATCAGCAAGGAATTACAGTAATTTCATGCATATAAGACATGCTTAAGACAAAATTTTATTTGCATTTTCTTTCCTTATCTTATACAGAGATAGAGGAAACGGGATCGTAAATGTTCATCCTTTTAAAAAAAAAAAAAAAAAAAAAAAAGAAAAGGAAAAATACAAGTGAAATATATAAGCAAGCATGTATACTCAAGTATGCTTCATTTCTATTGAGTGATCTGGTTCAGTCTAATGAAGGCCATTTGCAATTATAAATGTAATTTTCAATAAACGGATTACTGTAAAAAAAAAAATAATATTGTTTCTGTTGTTGGAATTGCTATAAAGCAATCACTCAAATCGTTTTGTCCCTGAAGGTAGTTTATCAATTTGGCAGACTACAATAGCATGTCAGACAGTTTCACAGATCTAAAGGAAAATTTGGCCATGTCTTTGGATCTTTTCTTGAAATAATCCTGCATAACTTCAATTTATCTCGTGTTTTATTCTTTTATGAAGAGCAACCAGATTTTTAAAAAGATGTGCTACATTCCTGTATACAATTTTAGAATTCAGTATGAATGCAAAAAAAATACTGAAAAAACACACCAAACAAACAGTATTTGTAAACTGAAGTTACTAAAGTGTTATAAACCGCATCCTTTATGTGTCTTAGAGGCATGAAATTACAATACTATGTAACATTGGAATGAATGTAATTTAAGCACTTGCCAGGACAATATCCTTTCCTATCTGTACGAGCATGAAGTGAAATAGGCCCTGATAAACAAAACCAACAACATAGCATTTTCTCTGCTTGGTTCTCTACAGGCATCTAAATAACATAAATAATAAATGTAGTCTTTTTTTTTTTCTTTCTACAAATCACCAATCAACTGAGAGACAAATGAATCTACTTAAGATTAAAAAAAAAAAAAAAAAATAGGAAAAACCATAAATAGACGTATTGAAAAAAAAAAAAAAAAAAAAAAAAAGATTGAACATCACTGAATAATATTTTATTTAGTCAATGTCATGGGAAAAGTGTTAAAGAAAGAAAATAAGATATTCTACAATGAAAGGCCTTTATATATGTATCTCATAAAAGAAATCCTGATGTGCTCTTAGATTAGGATATCTTCACTTTAGATTATTTCTCATCATTAACTGCACTTTATGGAATTTGTCGTTGAAACGAACAAATTCACTCGAAATAAATCTATATCATTTTCATTTGTTCTTTTTTTTTAATATTTACTTTTCTTTACTATTTATACTGAAAAAACTCAATTAACACATTTCTTGACTTTCAAAAACAAACTGAGACATATTTATTCGTTACAATGATCTGGTTTGGAAATTCTCTGATCTGCTGTCCACCAATCTCAAAGCAAACACTCACATTAGGTTCTATTTGCATAATCTATGGATTAACCACTTTACTAGGTACATCTACCAAGTAGAGTGATCAGCCATGCTTAGTAGCCATGTGACAGCAATGCAAGGGTATTGAATCGAGCAACATCTAGCATGTATCAATCTGGCTTTGCCCAAAATGAATTTTTGAATGCGCCATGATAATTGGTGCCAAACAAACGAATCCAACATTCTGCAACAGTCAACATATGGGGCCTTTCTTGTACAGCTATCGTACATAAACGTCAAGCCAGAAAGTCCTAATGTTAACATACTGGGGCTAATGATGCATGGCAAGGATGTGGAAGTGACAAGCAACAATTTGTGAAAAAACTGACCAGTACAATAGCAGACTGATGAGGATAATTTTGGAAGACTATGCACAGGATATTGTTCCACGTTGATCTTTAACAGCCGATAACAATACCAAGCCTTTTAGTGCAAAAAAAGAAATTGTCGTTGCAACGGACCATAGTCATTAAATTGGACTGTTGCCAACTGGAAATGTATTGCATGATCTGACTAATCATGCTTCCTCTTTCTCCAAGTTGATAACGAGTTTGGATATGACAAACAGAATGAGATAACAGACCTAGCCCGTGGTATCAATATCACAGGATAGTGATAATTCTGCTCTGATTTTGGAAATGCCTTCTTAGGTTTCTTAATGCAAGTGGACAATACAGTACTTAGAACATTGTATTGGAACACTATTGCTAACAATAGCCTGAAGTCTTTGCTCCAAGATATATTCTCTTTCAACATGACAATACCATAGATCTCATCCATGGTAATGAGCAAGATCAACTTGTTGTACTTCTATGTTCCTTTTTTCGTGTTTTAATTGCATTGTACATTTTAGGAAAAAACTGTATGGGCTTTTCGATGCAACAACAATACCCAGAAATTGTAGTGGTTGCAAAAGCTAGATTTGAGGCATACTAAGACACCTATACAAAGATTCTGACCATGATATGGTATCTATGTCCAGTTATGCATAAGCTGTGGTAGGAGCCAGGGTTGATCCAACCCTGAAATAGAATTAGTTCCTTCTCAAAGTCCTGACATATTTTCAGATATCAGCACAGAGTAAAGCAATATTGCTTCTATCTCATCACAGATATTTGTTTGAGATAAGAAGTAAATACATAGATAAGAGGGGGGGGGGGGGGCGCGCAATCTGATTATTAATTCATCGTTGCCGTTAAATAAATTATCCCAAGAACTGATGGAATTTTACATTTAATTCATTAATTCCCGAATAAAGGAAAAATATTTTGATACAAGTGAATGACTCACCAAATATTCCGTTCTATTTATATTTATTGGACTAATCACGGTAAAAGCTTTTTTGGTTTTCGGATTGATTGACCATGGTTTGTCCATTTCTGCTTTTAGCCAGTACCTAACACTTCCATATTTCCCTTCAAAAGAAGTTGATATTCCACTATATAAACATAAGAAAACTGTAATCAATGAATAACATGTTAAACTTCATCACTTAAGAATAATCAGTTCACCTTGATTAATTGCATTAGCTGCTTACCTGTTTGGCAGTTGAAAAGTGAATCGAAATTCATGGTATCCTCTAGGTAAAACATCTTCAGCAACCCCATTTTCTAAAAAAAATATATATAAAAATATAATTTATTAAAAAAGAGAGACTTGAGTACTGTAGCTTCTAAAAACTTATTCAATTTTTACTTATCTGTGAAAAAGAAAAATTAAAACAGCACAATTAAATAAGTTCAATTAGAGAATTGCTCTTCATGATGAGTCGCAAGAGTGTGTGGATATAGAAATGAAACAAATATCACTACTGATTTGAAAACTACTTTTATTTCTCTGCATCATCACCCTGTATATTGAGCCACTTGTCCCATCGTTTCACAAGCCCGAATTTGACTAGTAAGATAAAATTCTTTGGACTGTGTCTGAACCAGGCGATGACTTCCCTTTGTACGATCTAATACAGTATATTACTGCCTATGTACACTACAAATACAGTACATACATAGAAAAACATAAAATACACAAAGTGTAGCAGATTTAAAATACAATCGTGCCTCCACAAATCGACAACCTCGGTGGATTTTTCAGACTTGCAGAATTCAAAGATGCCCCCCGCCCCGTCAAACACACATTTTTTCAAAAGCTATTTAAAAAATGCCGACTTGCAGAGGGACGGCTGTAATGCATTTTAATTTA
Source organism: Rhysida immarginata (assembly GCA_023313115.1). NCBI lineage: Eukaryota > Metazoa > Arthropoda > Chilopoda > Scolopendromorpha > Scolopendridae > Rhysida > Rhysida immarginata. The sequence continues at coordinate 360,931 of JAHWFO010092203.1, forward strand.
ATCACAAAAGATTTATAGAATAATAAAACACATTATTTCATATACGATACTAACTATACTCTGTCCAACGAAAGTTGGAGTGGGCGTGTCCAGTTAAATTTCCTATTTCAATTGTTAGACATTGTTGATTCTACTTTGGCAACAATGTCTAACAATTGAAATAGGAGGTTTAACTGGACACGCCCACTCCAACTTTCGTTGGATAGAGTATAGTACAGTACGTTCTTACAGTAGATTATATGCAAGAATCTGTAATGCAGTTTGCTTTGTTTGCAAAACTTGCCTTTCCAAGAATAATGACCAGTTAAAGAAAACCCTGTTATACTGATTTTATGGGATAAATTACACTTCCAGTTCACTTATTCACTCAGTCACTTACACAAATTTCATTAAGCAATCATATAAGGTAGTCATTTAGTTTAATTATGATAATTTTATAAATTTTTTTCAAACAGCCAAATTTCAGATCAGGTGACAATATTAATTTCTAAAATCTGTTACTACATGGAGAAAATGTTGCATTAATTGTGTGTCCGAATTCATATACAGTATCAGAAAAACCTGATCAGGTTTATACAGTACTTACATTTTAAATATACAACAGTCATTTGCAACATCTAAATATGCAAAAATTAATTAATTTAAATGTTTTCAATTTAAAAGTTATTCAAAATATCAATTATCATTAATTTATAGTAAAATCCTTTAACTAATAATACTCTCAACTTAAAACTCTTTACAGAATAAACTTTAAACAGTTTATTTATATATGTCTACATTTGAAAGTAAATTACAATAAATCTTAATTGCCTTGCTTTTCATTTGCAAAAACAAGACTTTTTAATGTATTTATTGGCTACTGCAGTAAACAAGAAAAAAAAAATATGCATTTAAAAAACTAAAGACTAATAGAGCATTTCCTTTAGGTGGAAGGCACAATGGAAAAACCCAGCCAAGAAAAATGGGCAAGAACAGTATTAAACTGTTTAAATATCTGAACTCCATGACAACAACCTTGCACCAATGAAATACTTTACTCAAAAAAAAAGATAAACAATCACTTCTTTGCCAAGAATATTTAAACAATGAGTAACAAAACGATCTGTAGAGCACGAGGTTAAACAAGGCTGAAGCGGAGTTTTATCTTGAAAAATCTGTCTCAGGAAAGGAAAAAAAAAAACTACTATTGCTATTAATGATTTTCATTAATCTTTTGAAAGGCTATTCTGGAGATATGGTTATCATGCGACACTAAATCTAATCCCAAGCTTGTCCTTTAAGCTCTTTTATAATCTATATAATGGCATATTCAAACTCAATTGATTATTTAATATGAATTTTTTTTTTTTGCTGAGACTTCAGTACAACATAACTTTATGGAATAATGAATAAATATTTAGAATTTTTTACTTGAAAGATCATCTTCAAAGAGCTTATCTCTTTAACAGTTATAATATAAACCTAAATAAATGATGAAATTAAATGTTTTACTTACTAAGAAGCAATAAATATGAATGTTGTTAATAGCCGAGTTTTTCCATGTACCTTTATCTTTTGATGAATATAATAATCTTCTTATGCAACAAAAGCTTATAAAATGTTACTCTGTTTTTTTAATAATCTTATAATTGTTGCTAAAGGTGAAATCTTCATCTTTTCAAAATTACATAAGCATAAATATGTATTAATACCATGTCTTTATTTCAATACAGTTACATCATTAACTAATTCTAATTAACTAACTGCCTACTTATTAAAATATGTACTTGACTTACTTTTGAAAACAATTTTTAAATAAACCAAATATTAGAAATAACATACAGTCAATTCTCATTAATACGAAGTCGTGGGGACCAGGAAAGTTTTTCGTATTATCCGTATTTCGTATAAACCAACAATACTAAAAGTGTTATGAAATAAGCACGGAAATAGAGTGCTTTAAGTTAGAAATAATTTTTATTCATCTCTCATAAAAAAAATCTGTAATAACAGTTTGTTTTCACGCCAAGAGAAATTTTTTGCTTAAATCACTATTGACTTTACAATATAATGTAAAAAAGTCTTCAGGAACAATATAAGATTTAATTTCATCCATCAATTCTAACATTCTCTGATTTGATGGAACATATTGAATTGGTTCGTCATCATCACTCTCTTCGTCTGCACCATCTTGCTTATCGTCCAGACATTCTTGCACGATCTCTTCGTCGGTTAATAGGTCAGAGGTGATGACGTCATCATCGATCCTGATGAAATCTTCAAACGACATAGAGGCAAGTTTCTCTCTATAACTGGTGTGAATTGTAAGCACTTCCCACTCCTCAAATCTGTGCGATCAGATTTGAGCGCCATGTGACAGGATTTCAAATCTAGAATAGCTGAACCAATCAGATTTTGTGAATCAGATTTCCTGCCAGTTTGAAAGCACGTGATTCAGATTTCATGCTAATCTCAAAGCCACGTGACAGAACAAATCACATGTTTATCTTTTGACAGAGGCAATCACATATCCACTGATATAATACATGAAATGACTTTGAAAATTATTTTTTATTAACTTTACACTTCGAAATCTGAAATTTTTATCATTAAAATTGCCCCTAAAATTATCACTAAAAAGACTCTTTTTCAATAAAATTATGAAATTTTCCTTCGTATAAACCTTATTTTAATAAAAATATGTTCGTATAAAGCGGAAAAAGTTACACAGAAATTGCTTTCTCGGGGACAGGCCACAAAATGTCTTCGTATTAACCGGTTTTGTATTAACGAGAATTGACTGTACACTGACATAACTAGTTAATTAAAAATAGAAATTTCCTTTAAACCTCAACCAAAGTAATTATCAAATAAATATAAAAATAATTGACATGAATTATTACATGACATTATATTAAAATGAAAATACAATTTAAATTTGGAAATGAGAGTCAAAAATAATTACATTACATTTAAAAATATAATGAAATTTAAAAAATGTAAATCCAATGTCATTTTAAAATTATAGGCCAACCATTCTTAATTTTGAATTTTAATTACAATGCTGTAAAAGGTAATCATAACTTAACTTACAAAGAAACCATCTGAACCTGTATCTCACAGTTTCACACCAAATTAAAATATGTTATTCACCTAAAGCTATTTTTGATGCTTGCAAAACAATAAATCACCATATTAAAAATAAGCCACGAAAACGAAAAAAATTGAGCATACAAAGACTCCGTTGTTAATGCACTCAAATTTATTTTGTTTTTTTTTTTGCGGTTTATTTTGAATATGGCGATTTCTTATTTTGCAAGCATCAATAATAGCGCTAGGTGAGTAATATGCTAGTACATTCAATAAGTTCGAAAACCGGCCTTCAATGGATCTGATATATTGTTATCACGGTTGCACATAACCACCTTCAAAAATACTCTCCTTCTGCAACTATGCACTTCTACCAAAGTGAGTGCAGTTGATGAAAACATTCCTGGAAGCCTTTGGAGGAGATGGTCTTCAGGGCAGCTGTCACTGCTTCCTGAAGCTTAAATACACTCTTGAAACTGTGTCCTTTCAATTTTTGTTTTTCAGACGGGAGACAGGTAAAAGTTGCATGGGGCGAGATCGGATGAGTAGGGAAGGTGTGGAAAGGTTGATGTTCCCATTTTGTTCATGTAATTTTTTCATGATCTAGGTTAGGTTAGGTTAGGTTAAGTTAGGTTAGGTTAGGTTAGGTTAGGTTAGGTTAGGGATGGTTGCCAATATTAAGCTTAAGAATTATACAGGTGGACCCTTGTTATACGAACAGATAGGGACCAAAAAATAAAAGCTATCTAAAAAAATAAGCTATTTCCAAATTATGACCAAATATGTCTTGAGGCTGCATCACATTTTCCAAAATTTCTTCATCATGCAGTTAGTTAATTTATGAGCCTCCATAAGATATCATCTGCTGTAATATATGAATGAAAATCATTTTATTTTTTCTTTATCTTTGAAGAAGGTTGATAAAGTTGATCGGGATAGTTCAAACTTTTTGGCAACAAAACTTTATCTTGCAAAACTTTTTAGACTGATCACACACGGCTCGATTAACCTGGAGCATTGGAAACCTGGGGTTCGGTTAAGCGCGAGTCTACTGTATAAAGAAAGTTTTAAAGGAAAAAAAAAAGACTCATTATATTGAATTTTATTAATAATACCAAGTGAAAATGGGGGTGTTGCAGTTCCACAGTGCCTTTGCACAAGCTGTCACTGCTCACGAAAGTAAAACTGCTTCAAAATACAATATTTTTGGAATAAACACGAACTGAAATACCATTTATTGGAAATATAAGTGTATTTGGTATTCATGTATTTTGAATATTTCATGAGGCATTTCTAACATTTAGAAAGATATTATTCTTCTATTTTACATTTTTTTTTATTATTATTACAGGTATTTAAAAAAAAAAAGTCAAAACTAAAATAAATTTGTAAAATAAATCAAAAACTTTATATTTTAATTTGTCTCCGTAAATTTATATTAACTTTAAACAAGTACTTAACAAGAGCACAACATTATTGTATCTTTATATTGTAATTGGTCTGAAAAGAGTTCAAATGAGAGATAAGATTTGCCATTGTCATTTATTTGGTAGTGCTTTAAATGGCTGAAGTTGATATTTTCTGAGCAGAGTGAACACTATCAATGACAAAGATTATCACTTTTATTAATTTTGAAATTTGTTCAGCATTTAATAAAATAACATTAAAAATCAACCTAATCATTACAAATGATATTAATAAAAATATTAACCAAATATTTTTACATTTCATTTTGATATTCAGTGATGCTTTGCTAGCTTTAGTAAATAAGGAAACCGAAACTGTTAAATTATTATGAGAAATATTGTTAAATTAGAAAAAAAAAAAAAAAAAAAAAAAAAAAATAGCTCTTCTCATACTTAGTCATTTTTAATTATAAAC
>JAHWFO010092203.1:365980-405725 GCA_023313115.1 Rhysida immarginata
CAATAGCTCTTCTCATACTTAGTCATTTTTAATTATAAACACAAACATTTCAAAATGCATCTTTGGAAGAAAATGTTGAAAAGGGAAGGAAAAGTTCTGTTACCTGGACTTGAACCAAGGACCGCAACTTTTGCTGTTGCTGCGCTAACCAATTGAGGTACAGTGATTCAAGTCTAGGTTAAGGAACTTTTTCTTCCCTTTTTTTCAACATTGTAATTATGAAATGTCTGAAGAATTTTTGCCGAATTTTCTTCAGTTTATTCACTTCCCTTTGATTTGGAAAAAAAAAAAAATCATGATTTCTAATTCAATGGAATTCTCACAAGTTCTATTTTATTGTGCAAACAGTATATATAAATAGAAGCATTTTTCCTAATTAAATACAGTGAAATGAAAATGGATAGTTTGCCAAATTCAATCAGTAAAAAGTCCAATATATTTGAAGAAAATGAAAAATGCTTAAGAATTTGGAAAAAAATCCTATGTTGAGAGATAGGGCCATTTAAAAGGCATACATTTCATTAATGAGATACATACTCAGTCACCCGTTTTGATGAGGGCCAGATAGAAGATGGGCAAAGGGAACCTAGCAGGCCACATGCAACCGAACAGTTGTTCAGTGGGGATAGAAGAAAAATCTTATAAGAGAATTTTATTAAAAATATTTAAAGAATGAAAAGAAATCAATTTGATTTTCTCTTTCTCTTCTCTTTAAAGAGAAACTTTCAGATATCCTGGCTTGTAACCGAAGCTAGTCCATTAGGAAAATAAACTTGCCCACTCCAGTGATACAGCATTACCAATTTCCCCATGATACTGTTTATGATAAACTTGGCAATAGAATAAATATACACGTATTAGGTTGTGCGAGGTGCAAGCAATGAGGCTATTAATCTTGAAGGTAAAGTAGAAAGTGTTACTGAAAGTGGAGGCGATAAAATGAAGGAAATGGCAAATGTCATTATTTCTTCTAAAAAATGTTTCATCCCCTCTGTCTTTTTTTTTTCTTTAGATATATTATCATTATTTTTAACTACAGTAATTTGTTTTATTTATTTATTTAATAGTTAATTAATTTTTTTCCTTGACCAGTTTATTTTTACATTCCTTTATTAATTTCTACGAAGTCTACTCAATCTTCATTTTATTATATATGTTTTCTATTGTTTATTATTTCTTAACATTGTTATTATCTTTTATTATGTCTCACAATAGTGGTAAGACTAATGATAATGATGCTTGTTTTTGTTTTTTTATTGTTTTTTTATTAACTTGTTTTGTCATCACTTAATCATTACCTATTTACATGGTTTATTTTTCTCTTTTCTTTCTGGCCTCATCAACATCTTCCAATTGACCCTCTTTCTTCACTTTTTTCCCTATGTCTGTCTCTCATCTTTATAATGTACTATCACAGCATTTCTTTTGATCATTTCAGTTCCAGGCCTTCCCATTAGCTTCCATCTCTGTACCCGCCTTCAATTTTCAACCAATCTATACCATCTTCTCCTCCATTGTTTCCGTCCATAAGGTCCATCTTTCAATGCCCTTATCATCAATTTTGATTTGACAAAAGATATTCTATATCCAAAACATCAGCTTTTTCCAGGGTTTCAACACTCTGTGTCCATTTCTTGTTCTTCTGTGTCTTTGCATCTCATTATCTTCCTTCTACATACATCATTCATATGTGGATAAAGAAACACAAGCATGCATACAATTGCGCACACACACACACCGCTAACACACAGACAGAGAGGGGGGGTAACCAAAAATGTTCTTGTTGTTTGTGACGTAGCATTGATTTATGAAAATGCAAGAATATTTTTTAATTACTTATACATCTATCTTTGTTTATTATGGGGATTAGGTTCCAAAAAACACCGGTGATAAATGAATAATAAAACATATGGAAAAAATAGGGTTTCGTCCAAAGACCCCAAGCTGCCTTCCAACTTATCAAAATATCACCACCAAATAAATTTATACGCACACAATGATGTTTAATTTTAACATAATAACATAATATTTAAAAATTTGATATTTAATATTTCAGTAAAATTTCTTATGTAATACGTATATGAACTGATCAGTAAATAATAAAAATGACAGTGAAAAGTACATATCATAAAACTTTCGTGCTTAACCAGCTCCTGCTCACTGAGCCTTGCTTCTGTCACAGTCATTACATATCACTTGAAGGAAATGTCTGGCGAGTTTGGATTAGAGTCAATGTCACTGTTACTATCTGCAACTGAACTGTAGACGACCCACTCCAGAAAGGTCCTACTGGTTCTGTCTGCTTGGGTGTTGCAGATGAAGGTGCTGATGATGGAGAAGCAGAACAACTTCTAAATAATGGTTATCATTGACTGCTTACTTGCTGCTCATCTTTCCGTATAAATTTCTTTGTAGGGTGCAATTCCACAATCTAAAATAGCAATCGGTGTTTTCCCTATGTTTCCATTAACTACCACTTAGTAGAGGCGACGAGTGTGATAATATAGTCCTTGGCTCGAATCCAGGTTGCGGAATTTTTCCTTACATTCTCTTCCCCACCATTAACACCTTGAACCAGCAGTCGGCAACCGGTGGTCTGGGAGAAAATTTTGGTGGTCCGTGGAGAAATTGGTAATTACAGTAAAATGCCATTACAACGTACCTCACTTTAACGTACATTTCAGAATAACGGACAAATTTAAAATCCCCGGCCAAAATGTAGGTATTTTAATGCTTAAAAGTTTCAGAATAACGCACCTCACTTTAACGTACACCTCGGAATAACGTACAAATTTTACGCTCCCTTCATTACAACGTACATCGTTCGAATGTCTTGCTCTGATTGGTCAATGCAGCCCATACGAAAGTTGCAAATGGCAATGCATCAGAAGGAAACTATACGTCATCACTTAAGTCATGGAAAGGTCAGGGAATATTTTTTAACCGGGAAAAGTCAGGGAATTTTACAAAAAGTCGGGGAATTTTGCAAAAAAATCAGAGAATTTTTTAAAAATCAACCAACTGTAACATACGTGTATGCTGTATTTGTAATGAATAAAATAAAATGCTACACTTCATGCATTCTTATGTTTTTCTATGCATATATGCATTGTTCACAAGCATCCCCCCCCCCCAGTTTCAGAATAATGTACACCTCGGAATAACGTACAAATTTTCAGTTCCCTTGAAGTACGTTGTAATGGAATTTTACTGTATTTGCATTTTATGTTTATTACACTGTTTTATTATATTCTGATTCGTCTTTGTGACATTGACAAAGAATCGTTGAAAATAACTGATTAGTAATCCTTCGGGTTCAAAATTTTGAGTTTAGTGGTCCGTGAAATCTAAAAGGTTGCTGACTGCTGACTTTAGTGGTCTGTGAGGTCCAAAAGGTATAAACGTTTAGAGGTCCTCTAAACAAAATCTCGTAATAAAAATGAAATAATAATTTTTTATTCAAAATTAGATTGAACAAAATCAAAATAAAGCTTCGCTTTCAACTAAGATACAGAGGTAGGATGGCAAAAAATGCCTAATGAAAACAAGAAAATCAAAACAACAAAAACAAAAATAATTGTTGTTTTGACACAGTTTGCTGACTGATTTGAAAATAATAGTCTATTTTACAGGGGATATTTATTTCATCATAAATGAAGTAACCAATTATATTACATTTCTTTGGATGTAATATGATAAAATGATAAATGGTAAATGATAAAAGCTGTCATTAGTACATCCTAAAAGCTATAATCAAAGATAATAAGAGGAAGATTTCATATCTTCATTTCAAGGTTGTCAATTGCTAGCATTATAAAAATAATTTATCCTTTCTATATTATTTAAGAGAATTAACATAATGAATACAGTAGAGTAAATGATATTAATTTTTTTATTTTTATTGAAAAATAATAAAAACACAAATTTACTTAAAATAAAATAAGATAAAAATAAAATTATTTTCAAATGCAAAAGTATAATGTAGATCACAGCAGCCATAAAACATTACGGCCAATAAAAACCATCCGATATTTTAAAACCTCAACAGTGAATTCATTTTAATTTTGCTAAAGGAAATTAAATTTTAATAAAAAGGCCATTACATGAATTAAAATCACTTGCATTGAATAACTGAACTATATTGTGTCTAGTGAAAATTGAACTGGCCGAGCCACAGAAGTTCTGAATTATAGAACAATTTTATCAACTATCGATTATTATACTAAGACATTTAGTTTATGTAATAACAGAAAAAGTGTGATTGTGAGCCTGAGAGGTATAGCATATGTTAGCCTACTAATTAAGAGTGCTGCTGTTCACAGCACAGTAAAGGAGTCTTTAGGTGCTGAGCCCCTACTTCTCCACAACGAGAGGTCTCAGTTGCATTGGCATAGCCACGTGATATGGATACTGCAAACAAATATTCCTAGACAAGCTTTTTCCAAGCTGGTTGGTCAAAGACCAAGGGGTCGGCCTAGAACTAGGTGGCTAGAAGAGAATGGAAAATCTGGGTTCGAATTGCTTGAATGTTACCATTGAAGATATGGGCCTGATAGCAGAAGATTGGAATCACTGGTGGTTAGGATTTCTTATTTCCCAACCTTTTGCTTATCCCGAGATCCCAGGATAGACTTAGTTCTTTTTAAAATATACAGGGTGTCCATAAAAGTCTGACACATTTTATCTGTGTATTACAAAAAAACTAATAAAGATAAACAGAAACTGATTTCAATATAAGAAACTGTAACTGAAAAAGTTTTTTCACAATTTATTGAATATCTATTGACTAATCGCTTCTTGCCAGAACTCTCTGTACCCTTCATCTAGAAATCGACTCATTCCATTTAACGTCAGCGCCTGCCTTAATTAATGGTAGCGTTCTTCCTTCTAGAATTGCTCACCCCTTTGTGAATCGACTTAGAAATTTTCAGTGGAGAGTTTTTTTTGGCCCACCCTGTATATATATTTCTGTGAAAAATATGTATTAAAAATAATTTTCTGTTTCACTGAAAACTGTAATGAACAAAACGAAAAAACATCTTTGAATTGCTCTGAAATTTAAAGAAAAAAAATGAGGTGTGGTCACCATCCGACTTTCTTATACAGGGTGATTCAGTCAATTTCTGACCATTTCACTCGAATGACGTGCATTAGGGATAAACAATTGAAAGAATATGAGTGCCGTATCGAATTTCTAAATAGTTGGAGTTTGTATTGTTGCAACGGCGCTGCATGAAAATCATATTGTTGAAAAATGGTGCCCGCTTTATCAACAGAGCAGAAATGCAAGGTTGTCGAATAGTATTTCGAGACAAAATCACTGTAACCGTGCAAAGAAAGTTTCCGGATTTTTGTCAGGAAAGCAATCATGGATTTTGTCAAGCGATTTCGTGCCACTAGATGTGTTAAAGGCAAGAAAAAAGGCGGGAACGAAGCTCGTTGTCGAAAATGTTCGCACAAGGTTGGCCGATTCCCCTACCAAAAAATCTGTTGGCCACCTATCCATTGAAGAAGGGCTGTCGTATACCACGACGTGGCGAATTTTGAGAAAGGATTTACACCTGTTCCCGTATAAGATCCATGTTTATCAGGAGTTAACAGACACTGGAAGACAGAAGCGACAACAATTTGCAATGGAGTTTGGAGCAGAAATGGAAGCCAATCAGAACATTGTGGACAACCTGTGGGTGTCAGATGAGGCCTTTTTCCATCTGTCAGGTGACGTTAATAAACAGAATGCTCGTTTTTGGGGTTCCCAGCACCCTCATGAGATACATAAGTCACCTCTTCATGCACGAAAGGTTATGGCTTGGTGCGCGATTTCCAAAAGAGGCATCATTGGTTCGTTCTTTTTTGAGGGCACCGTAACGTCACAGGCTTACCTTAACATGTTGGAAACCTTCTTCATCCCCGAGCTGCGAAGGAGGCGTATACTGCTTCGACATCAATGGTTTCAACAGGATGGGGCTAGGACTCATACCACTAATGAAGTGCTAGACTTTCTCAATCAGAAATTCAGAAATCGTGTCATTTCAAACAGGTTTCCAGATCGATTCGGGGGTGGCTTTCTTTGGCCTCCTACGAGTCCTGACCTAAACCCATGTGATTTTTATCTCTGGGGGTTCCTTAAAGACAGTGTGCTCACTACAGCACCAAGAACCCTAGACCAGCTGCGACAAAGCATCGTCGACTGCTGCACAGTTATGAACAACTTCACCATTCGGCTGCGAACTACCTAAAACATCATACAGAAATGCTAAGTTTGTAAACATTAATGAGTTAATAAATCATAGTACTGAAATGGTCAGAAATTGACTGAATCACCCTGTACATGAATGTCCTGGTCCAAATACAGAAAAAAATTAAACTGTCTAAAACGGCTACTTCTGATAGAAATTTTGTGAATAAAAGTTACTTCAAATTAGCTTCCAAACACTTTGTTATAGATTCCAAATTTTCCTATACCATTTTCTTTCGCCTATAATAGCAAAACACTGGATTTTGATAAGAGTAAAATTGGTACTTTTGGTTGGAATTTTGAAAAATTTCATAAATAAAAGTTGTTAAAATTAACTTCTAAATACTTTTGTATACTTCACAAATTTTCCTAAACCGTCTTATTTCGCCTGAATTAGCCAAAACCTGGATTTTGACAAGAGTAAAACTGGTATTTCCGGTTGGAATTTTGAAAAATTTTCTTAACGAAAGTTGTTTAAAATTGAAATTGGAACACCTTTTAGTCCCTTCAAAATTTTCATAAATGCAATGTTTAACAAGATATTTCAAAATTTATATTTTGGCGCTGGAGTAAACTGATATTTCCGGTTCACCGATTCCACTGGAAAACTAATCAGACCTCCTGAGGAAGATTATAATCTTAAGTTTAAAGTTTGGTCTGGATAGCTTTAACCGTTTGGACGCTATCGTGGACACACACACAGACTGACACACAGACATTTTCCAGAAATCACTTTTTCATAATCTAGGGACCCTAAAATGTGTAGATCAGTGAAAATCTGGAGGTTGTAATTTTTCGTGATTACAATACTATGTATAAGAAAGTAATAAAAATTATCTTCAAGTAAAAAAAGGTCATCAATAAATTTAACCAAAATTTTTTTTAATTTTTATAGTACGAATTCAAAAATCAAAGATTGTCAATCCATCAATCACTCAATCTTGTTCTCATTCTAGGGCAATTGAGGAATATTAATACTCACACACACACACACACACACACACACACACACATGGATTAAAATAGGACAATAACTGTCAAACTAAGTGTATGTCTAAAAAGTCCGATCGGTCAAAGCCCGTCACAAAGCTTGTTTTGGACCACCAGTGACTGACTCGAAATTTTGACTATGTTCAATCGACACGGGAACGAGCAGGCATACGTAGCTGGGTTTATTCATTTTAAAATTTCTCCCGATTCGGACAACCCTTGATTCATAAAGTAACGACCGGTCGCACTAATCGCAACTGGAGTCCAATGCCGGTCGCTGGTTGCCTGCCTCTGTGAGTAGAATCAAAATGGCGAACAAAAGTATAAAATTCAACTGTTCGCGTGCCCGATACATAATAAACATATTTTGGAGAAAGCAGATGGCGAAACAGATATTGGGCAGCATCAAGAAACGAGGAATGACTACGGAAAAGAAAAGACGGGTGAAGAAAATGTATGTATGTATACGATTTTAAATCGTACTAACTTAAATGATGAGGAACCTTGCTGCGATGCCATTTTGAATGAACGAACAAATGAAGCAAACAGCCGCCGACTGACCGTACCACATGACTTGTTAGCGACCGGTCGGACTTTTTAGACACACCCTTAGAAACACTTTCACTACTAACAGTAAATCTACATAAATGAAAGAGAAATCTTTAGTAACACAATGATTTCTTTTAATATTACTTTCACACTTATGTCGCATCTATCATTCAGAACGTTACTTTTTGTCAGTGGAAATTCATCACTTGATAATAATTTAACACAAAATAACTTGAATTAAATTTAAACAAAAGTATTCTGTGATTTCCTGGAAAATTTAAATAGCTAATACTGTACAGGAAACTAAACAGAACTACAAGATTTTCAGGAGCACAAATTATTATTTTCACATTTCTCCCAGGTGCAATGCTAATTAAACAATTACAATAAAAGAAAAACTTCAGGAGTAGTGTTCCTTAAGTTTTTGTTGATAATTTCCAAATCTCAATAGTCGGGAACCAAACCGACAACTATAGAGATTCTAAACTTTCACGATATTTTATATTATTACTGATGCCATAATAAAATATGTTATGCTTCCTTAATGAGATCTGACCAATTAGAGATATTTGATCCTCCTGTGCTGGATATTTACAAAGCGAATTTTGGACTTCTTTTTTTTTTTTCCCATGTGAATGTAACTTAATCCAATGTCACAAGTTAAAACTTTTTAAAAGTTTTCATACGAAATATATATATATCTATAGGCAAAAAAATACTATCTAGACTAGCAAGCATTTTTTTCTGTACAATTGCAACATCAGTGTTTTGAATGTGTATGTGACACCTGGCTGGATCTACTGATCACCAAGCTAATTAAATAGATGAACTGACAAAGCACTTGTTATTTTCATTGGGGTAATTGAAGTTTTCTTCTTAAGTGCCTGATGCTGTTGTTTTTGTTTGTTTTCTCCATCAAGCTGGAAAAATAATGGAGACGAATTACACATCTTAAAGTAATCATGAACATATTGTCTTTTGATTGTATCACGTGCCATGCTAATGTACAACTGAATTGTTTTAAACATATTTATTGTATATTTTCAAAACCTTAAAACTTTTTTCCTAATTAACAATCTTAAAATTTTGTTCCTATTCTCTTGATAATGCCATCAGGCAAACCATGTTGAGAAGATATTCCAGCCGATTCAATATTAAATTAGCATTACTAAAACCATCGTCTAATTATTTTTATAAATCCTTAATAATTGCTGATGACCAAAGAATATTATTTTTCCAATGGATAGTTGGCAGCTGGCTTAAGGATTGTGTCCATGTTGAAATGCCAATTTTTATACATGTATTTTAAAAATTATACAGTATAAAAAAACATATACGGCAGTTCGGCATTATGTCTGCAAATCAAATCATCCAAATGCAATGAATTTTTTATTTTTTAAAATATTACATATGATCATGCAACTAAATTAGATTATGATAGAATCCGAAATAGTTATAAAGAAAAATTTTTAATTTTAAGTTTTTAATGCAAATATCACATTTAATGCACTTTAAACAAGTGAATGAAAAACTTTTTCAAAAAACAACACACGAGTTTTCCTGGAAATTTTTTTTTGATTCATGCATTGTCACCGACTTTACATATGTGCACAAAATTTCAACAAGATTGGATTAGAGGAAGGGGTTGAAATATTGATTACAAGATTTCATCCATCAAACATGACCCAAACGCCGAAAGTTATACAAGTGTTGTAAATACTTATTAAAATAATTAAGCATTATACAATCATAATTCTAAGTCATTCTTTTCTACATGAAATTATCTCCAAGTTACATGGCACATTTCAATCCAGGTCGACCCGAGCTAATCCAAAGTGCCTCTTGCTTATGTTCATCTAACATATCCGGGTCCTGTCCGAAGGATGCCCCGATGGAAATCATGCAGCATTCTCTGCGGAAAACAAGCACCAATGGAAAGTCCTATAATTCCTATAATTGGAGGAAGACAATGCTTCATTCTTATACACTATTTTTAACATCTTTCATAATACTTTGAAGAAACAAAAATAATTCTCATATACTTCTTTCATTTGAAGTTCAAAAACACTTTTCAGAATCATCAATAATTCAAACATACTTTCCATCTGACTTATGTAGATTCACAATTGACACGTATCCTATATAAAGCAATAGCCAACGCATTTGATTTTCTTCAATTGTCCGAGACGCTATTCCTTGCACAGGTATAGTTTTTCTCAGCATCTCCATGGATCAAAAAGACTTTTGAGTGGGTCCACTGCTGCTCTGACTTTAAAAATCTAAGTTATTACATTCGAAATTTTCTTATTCATATGCACTATTATCCTGGATAGACTTGATCTGGATCAGGGTGCTACATGCACTGAGGGGGTGGATTGATTGAATTTCCTGAGCCATCCTTTCTTCACTTCAAACCACCTTATTTGATCTGGATCTAGATGTTTATGTCACTCCATCTAGATCGAAACGTGCCATGTAAACGCACGGTAAAGTTTTTTGTTTTTTTTTTACAATACAAAAGTTGTTTTTGTTTTTTTTAATTTTTTTTTTTTTTACAATTGGACCATTAGTTCTCAAGATGCATGTATTATGGCATATGTAAGTCAAAGCATTAAAAAAAGTTAAATTTTGAATAAATGAGATTTAAAAATAAAAGTTTGATATTTATTAAAGCATTTTTTGTTTTATAAAAATGGTGATACTTAAAAATTGACTTATAATTAAATTGTGTAACTTTGGAAATGTATTCTTTAACGTATGAAGAATTTAAAAATGAATAAAAAAAAAAAAAAATTTAAAAATGCATATCTTGTTTGTTGAATCTGCATAGCAGAGTCTGCAGGTCAATCAAGGCTTTGGCATATGCAATATTAACTTCTCCCCCTTCCCCTAAGCACTAACTTTTGCCAGCCATTCCAATTATCATTCCATGCCAGCTTAGGTGTGGTGCGTCCAATGGATCAGTGGATGGCTTTGATATCAGGATTTTGAATCTATACCATAAATTTTTTAATGAGATTAGATTGGATTCCTAATCTCATTAACCATTTCTTTATCATTCTCTTTTCAATACGTTTGAATTTCCCTAGTCAATGACCCCCCCCCCTCCTCCATGCTGAATTAATAAAATAAAAAGAAATAAAATAAAGCAATCTGACATTGGCGAGTTATAAAAATAAAATTTTCAAAATTTAATTACAGATTCAAAGAGAATTAGATCAAATTTAACATTGAAAAAAATGAAATAATGCTAATGAAACGGGGCTTCAGATTTTTCTTCTGGAATAAACAAATTATGGTCATAAATTTTAATTGGCCAAATTTAGCAATGTTTATGTAATTAAATGCTTCATTCTTCATAAGCTTTATTTGGATTACCAAAGTGGAAATGGTCAGTACATTACCCCTATCCCGGATATTTATAATATTTCCCAATACAGATGGCCTTACTGATGGAAGCAACACATGATTCAGTGTCTCTATAAAAATTCCTATCAGCAAAAGAAAACGCGTTAAAACTATTTCCCAACTGTGAAAAGACAAATAAAATGAAAATACAATAACTTTTCTTCTTTCTTTCATCTTTTCACCTTCATTTTCACATTGACATTTTTTCCAATTACTGACCTTCAAGTGAGTTCAAATCATTATTCTAGCTCATTTTTTTATAGTCTATTAGTCTTTCCACTGTTGAAATAATCTTACAAGGTTTTACTAACTGCATTTGCAATTCTTCATGTTTAATCCAATTTTTAATTCTTGTGATTTCTTGCAATCATAAAAAGATACGTGAATTGATTCTCTAAAATAATTTTATTATGCAGCCATCACCTTTCAAGCCTTGAAGGCTTCAAATAACCGTGTTCAATAATTTATTTGATGCAATTAATTGAAATTGTGGAATAGTACATTCACAAAGGACTCCCACTAAGACATAAAATGAATGCTTCTTGCAAACTCCTAGGTCGAATTTTGCAGTGACAAATTTTTAATTATTTTCCATCGATTTATATTCAAAACCTACGGATAATGACTAAAATATTCAAATACAAAATCAATAGAATTAAACATTTGTATCAACAAATTAGATGAAACAAAGAAAAAAACTAGACCAAATGGATCACCGTTTTAGGTATGAGAAATTATTGATGCGAATTTAATTGGGAATTTGATCACACATGAACATACATAAAATGTACAGACGGAAATCGCAAAATTTCAACACATCTTCCTTTGCGAATTATGAAAAAAAAATTCCATTGGAGAGAAGGGGGATCAACGTTTTTTTTTTGTTTTTTTTTTTTTGGGGGGGGGGCCGCCGAGACAATAAAAACCTTAACTCCAAAATAGCTCCGCATATAACTAACCAAACAATTTATTTACAAAACTTGCTTGTCTCAATGAGAGGAGTCCTTATATGTCAATTTTATTGATTTTTTTATTCACTAGTATGACTTCTGTGCCGTTTCTTTATCTTTAGGAAAAACTTAATAACTCTTAAAAGGCTTAACCAATTGTCATAAAAAATATATCAAGGCAGTTTAAGAAACCCTCTAAGTATGTATTAATTTCATTTGGTTCTATTGTTTATGGTTTCAGAGGAGTTACCATGCAAAATTGGTCACATAAATACAATAAACGCAGATTTTTTTTTTTTTTTTTTTTTTTTTTTGTTTATTTTTCTTTTTGCAAAATTTCAACATATTTTCTTGAAGAATTTTTGGGCGACCACTCACGAAGAGTGGTGGTCTATGTGTTCATTTCCTCAACCCAAAAATAATTTTTCTCTATAAACAATTTAAAAACTCATGGTTCGAGCAGATATGTTGAAATTTTGAAACAAAATTTCCATCTCTACACGTGACCAATTTTGTGCAGCTAACTCCTCTGAAACAGCAAATAAAACAACCAAATGAAATTAATACACCTTTAGCAGTTACCTTAAACTCTGTCTTGTCATTTTTTTTTTTCATGACAATTGGTTAAGCCTTTTTAGAGATATTAACATTTTTCACATATGAACACTCAATAAATTTGACATGCACGAAATTCCCATATTGAGACAAATAATTTTTTTAAATAAACTGTTTGGCTCTGTTGAGTCATTTTGGAGTTAATACTGCACCCTCCACCCAAATCATCCCCATCCCAACAGAAAAAGAAAATTTTCCATTAAAAAACAATACGTATTTAGAGGGTTCCTTGAACTATTCAGCGACGCATTTTTTATGAAAAATGGTTAAGCTTCTTTAGAGAAATTAATTTTTTTCTAAAAAAAAAAAAAAAAAATAAAGAAATTCTGGAGCATTCACACCAACAAAGCAAAGACAATAAATTCAACATGTACGAACTCCTCTCACTGAGACAAATAATTTTAGCAAATGAATTCTTTGACTGTGATGAGCTAATTTTGAGAAATAAAGGCTTTTATTTTCCAGAAGCCAATTCATGAGATTAAGCTAATTAAAGATTCTGTTTATAAAAGTGTTTTCTTCAAAAAAGGGCAGTAGGTAAGGGCCAGCAAGAAAGTAAACAAAGAAAAAGAGGGACGCCAGTCTAAAATAGCCATTCACTTTTTTTTTTTCCCTCCTGACAGCGTTTGATCAGTTTGTTCCAATTCTGATGTTGCTATTTAATCAAATATATAAAGAGACAGCTTTAAAGTTTTAAATCACAAAACATTAACAGCAAATCAAAAGTCTGGAAAATTATTTGAAACCCTACTGATGAGTAGATAGTTGAATCTTCAAATAACAAAATTAATTGGCTTCCATGAATCTGCTTTATCGGATAGAAAGCAAATCATTAATTTAATTGGAAACAAGATAATTCATTCTAGCTTCTAAGAATTGCGATATTTTAACACTGAACTTTTTGTTCTTAAATGAGTCAAGTTTGTTAGGATGTGAAAATCATCATTTCTTTTGATTTGTAATCAATCATTCATTAGTCATAGAAATATTGAAGAAAGTATGTACAATTGCAGAGGAGGGGGAGAGAAGCACAAGATTGTATGAATGATGCAGAAACTTTTTTTAATTACCACAACAATCAAATTGAAGATGCTAGTGCTAGAAGAATTTGAAACATAATCAATCATTTACCTCAATAAATTTATGAAATCTGCAAGTTGTCGTATTATCAATCATCATTACTAAAATAATCTTGACTTATGAATTTTCTTTATGAGCCACCAAGGATAAATTTTACACACAAAAGAAAATGTTTCCGTATTTTGGAAACATTGTATATTGTTTACGGAACTGTGTTGCCTTGTATGTAAAATTTACGTAAGAAAAGTGAGTAGCAAAAAAAATGTTAGCTAGAGGCAACACCAGATTGTTTTTATCTTACGAGTATGACCATGAAAACAAATTCTAGAGATATGTGTATGCATAACTTTTACATAACCATATTTCTTGGAAGGGTTTCCTCTTGTCTTCTGCATGTTAATAAAAAACAAACACAAACATCTATTCCCCAGCAGGATTCAAACCCATGACTTGCCGGTCTCGAGAGCGAGAAGACCTGTAGTTCAGCATGCTTGGCCACCAAATTTCTGGATAAGCTATATAAATATTTGAACCTTACTGCCGATGCACTGTAAACTATCACCAAATACTCCTATTGTATAGCACATCAAAATGGTGATGACATCGATATACATTAAAATTAGCAGTTTATGATTTATCACCATTTGAGGAATTTCTATTCGGAAGCAGATGATGCTAAAAGCGTGAATTAACGGGTAAAGTTCACACCAAACATTCAATGTGTGATTCGTTTTCTTCCGAATCGGACGACCTCGAGATTTTCACCCATGTAGCGAGTGCTCAGCTGCGAGCATACAAATCTACACATTTGAAATTTTCATTAAGTCCCGTTCATTGCACTAAGCGCATATCTCTGAAACTAATGCACATAAGTGAATAAAAACTGAACCAATAAACAGGCTATATACTCACCTTCTCACTCTTTTCTACTCCTCTTTTTGGTGTAGAGGATATTATGGAAATTAGGATTATCCCATCGGATCTATTGGAAATTTAGCCTTGCACGGGATCAACTCAGTAGCAGAGCTAATAGAGAAGCAAAGGGAGCAGATTTTTCAAAACTGGCACCTTTCAAAATTTGTTTGGTATAAGCCAAGGTGCCTTTTTTCATGTGCTTACTTCCCTTAATATAAAACCTGGATCCACTACTGGATCAGTCTACTGATGTTTTGCTTGATCCTCCAAGCTTGTTAGTGAAGGGACAAACAACCATTCACGCTCTCAGAGTGGAATTCAAACCTGCAACTCATTGGTTTCGAGAGAGACAAGATCTGGACCTTAGCGCTCTTGGCCACGAAACCCGCAACTGCCACAAATGCGGAGCTATTCGCCCATGTAATGTTTGGCTGTGGAAAAAACATCACTCTATCTGCGAACAAACCTACATATAGTTGAAGAGTCCGTACCAGCCAAAATTTGTCAACGCCAAACTTCCATTTTTTCAGTCTGATGAAGAACGGACTTTGACGAAAGTGGTTCTTCAACACAAATGTTGTTATCAGAGGAGTCAAGAAGTGACTTAATTATACTGATAGTGACTTTTCCATGACAGGGATGAAGAGTCTTGCAGAGTGCTGGAGAAGAACTTCAAGGGAATTTTGTGGAAAACAAATGAATAGTAAATAAAGGCCTCATAATACCATATATATTTTTTATGCTACGTTTGCCCTCGCCTTAATCACGGTTAACTCTTGATCACGATAAAACAGAACTGTGCGACCTGCTTCGGTTACCTAACCGTGTTTACAGTTCGGTTAAGAGTTGGTTTCAGAAATCTGGTTGGGACGTCATATCCCGCTTAGCACTAACGAACAGGAAAATAAAACACGGCGGTCAAGCGAAAGTGCAGCAGCGAGTGATCTGATGAGGAAACCAAAGATCTTATGTACGTTTGGGGAGAAAAATTTTCAGAGCACACATCGTAATTTCGCTATGGCAAGATTTGACGCCTGTGGAAGGCAGTTGCCTTCTCCGCCATCTATTGATGCAATTGCGAAAAAAGAATCGTAGAAACACCATTTCGCTTGGTCACCGTCATTTTCCTTGAAAGGGAATGTGCTTGATTAGCTAACCATGGTTTAGTAACCGTGATCAAGGCGTAGTGCGAACGTAGCATTATCTGCAAATGTATGAGAGATAAAAAAAAAAATAAAAATTGAAGCAATAGGGTTAAAGTTAAGAAGTTGGATTTTTTTTTTTAAATTTAAAATTTAAATTTTATTTCTTAGAAGATAATAATTTCTGTCTTTATTATAAAAACCGGCAAGTTAAATCTGTTGTCTATTTTCCATACAAGTCGACCTTAACAGTGCAAGCTAAGCATGTCGATCGAAAACCTTGTAGAAATATCGTAGCCAAAAATTTACACTTGAGTTGGTTAATTAAGGAAACTTCTTAATAAACAAGCCCCTATTTACACACTTCAAAGCATCAGAACAAGAAGGAAAACGCTGGTTCCTTCATAGCGGTTTTACAAAAGGTGTATACAAATATCAATTGATTATTATCCTTGCATCAACTGGCAAGAGCAGCGCATGAACGAGCCGCTCAAATGTTGTGTTTACACTATTTATTAAAAATATCGACAGAAGAGAGAGATAGATAAGCATCTCTTACCTGAACCAAAAAGGATTTGGCGTTTCAAAAAATATTCGATCTCCGCATTATAATGTTCTGTATAAGCACCAAGTCGATTGCCCGTACTTCTGGATTCCGTCCAGTGAACTTTTGCAACTCCTCTCATTGTAATCCTGAGAGATCGCATTTTCATGTCGGCTTTTAAGTCGACTAAACATTTTCCAGTCACCATCTGACCGGGATAGAAAACAGTCCTGTTGTCGTCGAATACGATTTCAAAGTTTTTTAGTCTTCCCATCATTAGTAGCTAGATTCGTTTCTTCCAAGAGTATTGTTATCTTTAGTCAAAGGTGGGACCTAGTAGAGATCGTCCACTGACAGAACGCGAACATCGTACTACTCATCTTATGCCATCACCTTCTGCCCGTACTACGGCTAGCATAATAATAACACAAACAAGCACCAAGCTCACATCCAAATAGACTCGTCTGTCAATACATACCGGAACTACTACAAAGGTGTTAAGAAACTATCGCAATACCGAGTTCGTCATTGATAACAATTTAAAAAAAAAACAAATAAAAATAACGCCGCATTACTAGAATTAGGGAAATAAATAAAATACATAAAAATAAAATAAGATTATTAATCGCATTAAATTTCATTTTATTTTCTGTTTTTTGTATTTCTCTAAATCTTATTTCTTAAATCAACCAATCAGAAAGCACCACATATACAGCACCAGCGGTTCACACGTGCGATACGCTGGCAGCCGGTCGAGGTGGGGATGTCATTGTTATGCTCGTAGTAGATGGTGTTACGTTTTAACTCACAGTCTATAATGAAGTACCTCAGCTTTGCGTTTTTTGTCGTCGTTTTAATAATCGTATTAAGCTTAGTGCAGTCGGAAGAGAAGAAAAAGGGACCTAAAGTCACCGATAAAGTAAAGCATTTTAAATTTTTTTTTTCTTTTCATAAAAAAAAACAAAAAAAAAAAACATTGATTGAACGTGTGCTCAAATCTGTACACGTTGCCATTGATTGAATCCTGATTTCTGCCACTTACGATAAAAGCGAATCTGATCGTGATCTTTGTAGGTATGGTTTGACATTAAAATCGGAGACGAAGATGTTGGGAGAATTACGATAGGACTGTTTGGAAAAACAGTTCCGAAAACTGTTAAGAACTTCGTCGAATTATCGAAGAAGCACCTTACAGAGGTAACGTTGCAATACCACGCCTTCGCCAAAATTCCGGCATTTGTAGATTATAGAGTTAAAATTCTTAAGATGTTTTGGATGGTTTTTTTTTTTTTTTAATAGCCCAGTACTGATGGAAAACTCGTTGGTTATAAAGGTAGCATATTTCATAGAGTAATAAAAGATTTTATGATCCAAGGAGGCGATTTTACCAACAAGGATGGAACTGGAGGTAAGAGTCTAAATCTTATAGAATAAGCAATATATTTTAAACCGTAAATTAATTTAATTTTTAAAATAATAATAATAAAACCACCACACCAAAAAAAAAAAAAAAAAAAAAAATTAAAATTGACTCTGCAATAAAAATTTGTGATAATTGCGAGTTTTCTGTAAGAATCTATGCAGAAGAAATTTCTCATGACTGATTCCAACTCGTTAGATTAGATAATGATGATTAGCAGTGGGGTCTTGACAGGAAATTAAGCTGAAGCATTCCAGATTGAAAGATGTTGTGAAAGTTGTTCAGCTGCTTGTAATTTAAAAAAATAGTTCAATAAAATAAATATGCATCTATAGGTATACAGGGTGATTCAAAATTCATCGTACTTCTAGGAGAGATAGTATGGGTGATTCTAAGCAAAAAAGTTGATATGAGTTTGAACGATAACTGAGATATGAACAGAAATAAAATTGCCACCACCAATATCAACAAGTTAATAACTCAGTTCTGTGCATACTATTAAAATTTGATTGAATTCCAATGAGTAGTTTTCAAGTTATGCACTCAACATCGTAACACTGTTATGATGTTGAATGCTTAACTCTGAAACTACTCATTGGAATTAGATCAAATTTTAACGGTATACGCAGTTTTATGTACCTATTATTCCCCCAAATATCACCATCCTAGAAGTTATAGAATCCGAGTTATTACAGCTTTTTCACATTGCTTTCGTACTTTTTCACAAACATTTAGTACATGTTCACGATTTCACAAATATTTAATTCATATTTGCAGTAAACGGTCTAAATTTACAGAACAATCAATTATAGACAATCATTCACTCGTGAATCAAAGGCTGAGGCCAGAAAATGTAACTGGAGAGAAAACTGTGACGTCATTTTAACGCGGTCAAAAACGCAGCTGCAGTTACTGCTCCTATGCCTAGCCGGTTCGTCTTAACCAGAAGAGAAAGCAACCTTGTCTCTGATCCTAATTGAGAAAAGGACTGTTAGTTCAGTGAGAAATTCTCGCTAACTCTTCTCACCGATGAGGGTTTTAGACATCACCCAGAGAATTTTCCGTGTAACACTAGAGAATTCGAGGTCTTGCCAACAGGCTATCTAGATGAGATGGCTAAGCGCAGTAAATTATGACGTAATCATGAATGAAGATGTGAAGCAGCCATCGAGATTTAATACTAACTGATTAGATTTAATTTGTATTAGACCTCGATGGAAGCAGCAAACGACTGATAGTTGAAGTAGATAACTGAAAGATATGTAAGCAGATATTGAAGCAACTTTTTTTTTTAGCTGTGTTTATGGCTGCACCAATCAGAAGCGCGTACACAATATGCAGCCATAATAGTTTCGTGTAAGCACTTCTGATTGGCTAATGGATCCAGCGATAGTGTAAAATCTGCTTCAATATTTGTTTACTTATGTAAATGCACAAAAAAATTGATCATTGCCTATAATTGTTCTGTAAATTTAGACCCTTTATTAATTAAATGTTTGTGAAATCGTACTAAATGTTTGTGAAAATGTATGAAAGCAATGTGAAAAAGCTGCAACATGTTGATCTTGGTGGTGACATTTTTATTTCTGTTCATATCTCACAAGGGGACTTCACCAATTTTGATAAAAAATATTCTATGAGTAACTTTCACCAAATTAAACAGCTATGCAAAGCCATCCAACCACAGATAACGAATAACACAAATGGGACAGCTCCCCAGCAGGCTCAATCTAGCGATCATGCGCCGTCAAGCGTTAAGGAAGGTTACTATAGCTCTGTCATTTTTATCATGGTCTGCTAGCGGCAAATTTAAAGTTTTGAAAACTTGTTTGGAGGGTTTATTTATTAAATCTTATAATTTTTACATTTAAACTTGTGACGGGATATATTCGAGGTACTGTTCTGCTCCAAAATGGCCCAATTGCAGGGAAAATAGGCCGGATTTATCTTTTTCACTTTTTACAAAACTGATCCTGAAAGGCGATTTGGATAAATTATTTTTTGAAATAAAATATTCCATTTAAATACAATTTTCGTGAATTTTAATTTAAGCTTCAAATTGAGTAATTTTCTATATGGAACATGATTACTGAGAATTTAGAAGGATAAAAGAAAACTATTAAAAATCGAAATACAAGGTCTTTATAATTAAAGTTCCATTTTGACATGGCCATAAAAAAAACTACTGGACCAAAAGCTATAATACTTGGTAATATACAAGAGGGCATGGGAAGTTCATACCCACCAAAAAAAAAATTAGTTCAAAAGGTCACCACCAGCATGGAATGGCACTCTATGCAATATTCGTATACGAAATTAGACACGAAGACACAGGTGTAACCTGCTTTCAGTAAATGGTGGAGGCCACATTCAACATGTAACTAATTTTAGTAACGATTAAAGACTTGTTAACCTGTGTCTTAGTGTCTAATTTCGTATACGAATATTGCATAGAGCGCCATTCCATGCTGGTGGTGACCTTTTGAACTAATTTTTTTTTTTTGGTGGGTATGAACTTCCCATACCCTCTTGTATAATATTACCAAGTATTATAGCTTTTGGTCCAGTAGTTTTTTTTTTTTATGGCCATGTGAAAATGGAACTTTAATTACACTGGGCAACAAAATTTCAAAAAGTGCATGCTTCCGAGACGAAAATAGTCATTTCTTAATGAATTCAATATGCTGAACACGAATATGAGTAAGAAAAGGCTGAATTGGCTACAGTTTATTAGTAATGTGTACTTGAATGCAGGTATTTGAATGCTGCTCTATTCTTATCCATGGCTTTTACTAACTTTTTTGCAAGGCCGAGCTTGATGCGTAAAGGAGGAATGATGATTTTGTGTGGTTCTGCCATTGGTGGGTGCTGTACATTCGTTTCTCCAGGCTTAAAAGATGCTCTCGGAGACCAGTCTTTCTTGATATAGTGCAAATCGATTGCTCTGCTGTCCCATAGACAAAGAAAACAGCAGTACTTTGTATATCCGTGCTGCAAACCCGTCAATAAAGACACTGCGTTCAGGTCAGCACAGATCTGTCAGCCCTACTTGCTGTAGTTAATACTCTCCAATAGAACCTATACAAATGACAATGCGTCAGTACCTCCGCAATAAGAGCCAATCAACATTTTTCAAAGTGATATTCGTGTTCAGCACGTTAAAGTTATGCAGGATTGGATACTTTCACCTAAGAAGCAAATTCATTGTTGCCCAGTGTTATAAAGACCTTGTATATTAAAAGTTGTGGACAACTTTCCAGCCCGAAAGCAAACGTCAAAGTCTTCAATGGAAGCATTATGGGTCACCACCCCCGAAAAAATCAAAAGCAGTCGCAAACAGCTCGGGGAAGGTGAAGTTGACTGCGTTTTTTGAACGCAAGGGCCTGATTTTACTGGACTTTCTTGAAAAAGGCACCACAGTTAACGCAGCACGATATGGGGAAACATTGAAGGCACTGCACGCGGCCATCAAATGCAAGCGTCCTGGACTTCTTACAGAAGGAGTGCTTCTTCTCCACGACAATGCGCGTCCTCACACCTCAAAAGCAACGGTAGACCTCGTCAAAAAGTTCAACTGGGAAGCAATGCAGCATCCACCTTACAGCCTTGACTTATCTCCATGTGATTTTCATGTGTTTGGGGATCTCAAGAAACATCTGAAAGGCCGCAGGTTTCAGTCGAACGATGAAATGAAGGAAGGGGTTTTGGAATGGTTCCACACGCAACCGAAAGACTTCTTCCATAAAGGAATTACACGCCTTGTTACACAGTGAGATAAATGCCTTAACGCATTTGGAGAGTATTTTTAAATTCCTTGTATACACTTTGGATAAAATAAATTTTCGTTTTCATTTGTACGACCCTTATATGAAGTTTTGTTTGATTTTAATTTTTACCATCTGACTTCCACCCACTTCATAAAATTTTCTGGGGAGAACACCGATGTGGTTTTTGTTTGAGAACGTAATTAATTTTGAATTTGTATTTTTGTTTCAGGTCGGAGTATTTATGGAGATAGATTTGAAGATGAAAATTTCAAGCTTAAACATTATGGAGCAGGATGGTTATCTATGGCCAATGCTGGAAAGGATACAAATGGTTCTCAGTTTTTCATCACAGTCAAGAAAACTCCATGGCTAGATGGAAGACATGTAGTATTTGGAAAGATTATAGAAGGAATGGTAAGTTTCTCTCATGTAAAAATGTTACTTACATTGTTAATACCACTCAGCGTTTCATTTTGGTTTTATTCCAGGGTTTTTTTTTGGTCTCATCCTAATTTTCTTCTACATTATGCATTTTCTCACCAGTAGAATACTTAAGTTCGACTCCAGTATACTTACCTGGAAATATTTACCACGGGGTTATGCATTGTTTAAATGCATTTCGCATTAATTTCTATTTGTTAGCCCAAATCTTTCAAATAACCTGGAGAGAGCACTGGAAAGTTTTGGGAATATTCTATGTATAATAGATAATAATATTTAGGTTCATGACTTCTTCAAATTACGAGAATGGATCAAATATAAATGAGGCTTTTTTATTTTTTTTATTTGCTGTTAAGAAATAATCAAATACCGTGTGGTTATAATTAAAGTTCCCCACTTCTGCATAGGCTGCACAGATAGTGATGAAACTTTTGTATAGGCTATGCAGAGTATGGAGAAGAGAATTCCAATGGAAAACATATTAGTGCATACACTTGCCACCAGGGGAAAAAGTGGTGCCGTATGAAAAACCAATCTCATTAAAACTCTTGACACGACATGTGGTTTTGGTATTGCAGGAATGCAGGTGTTTACAGAAAACTGTCTTCATGCAAGATGGTGCAGTTGCCTAGTAAAGGAACTTCTTCGTACTACCCACACTTGTTCTGTCAAGACACTTTCCAGATGCGTGGCCTGCCCGTTCACCAGACCTTAATTCCATGTGACTTCTGGCTGTGGGGAATCCTGAAGGATGGTGTTGCATGCATACAGACTTTCCCCGAACTGAAAGTCAACATCATTCGTCATGTTGCAGCCATTTCGTGGAAGACACTTCGTGCTACTGTTGGGTATTCTGTCATCAGCGCTACAGTCCCTCTAATAGCATTCAAGTAGTGCATTACTACAGTTTGTGTATGATCTTGCAGCATCACTTTTTCCCCTGGTGGCAACCGTATGCATTAATAAATTTTCCGTTGGAATTCTCTTCCCCACAATTACGCATGAAGCCTTCCACTTCCTTGTCATTATCAAACCGTTTGCCTCCTTGTGCTTGTTTGAGTGGCCCAAGATAAAAATGTTAGGGCGTTGGGCAATACTTGATCGCCCTCCCTACAGCTCCGATCTATCTCATTTTCTCCAATTTTGTGAAAGCTGCTCTATAGGGCCGAGCGTTGTCATGCAGAAGAACGTCGTCGCAAATCGCGTCTTTTGTGACGATAAGCTAGCCTAACCTCGCTCAGAAACAGTCAAACATCGGTCACCTTCATGAAGCCTAATCTTGTCTGTGGATGACTATCACGGATCTCATTTTCTACCTGTTCACACCTTTCTTGAACTCCTTACGTCAGGAAAGCACACGAGCTTTCTGAACTGTCACTGGTTTGGCACCTTAACAAATGAAAAATTTGATGATAATGTGTTGCTCATTCTCATCAGTGGTACCGCCGAATGAATCGGACACAGCCGCTGGTTCTATTCAAAATTACAAGTACCCCCGGGCGCTACTGAAGCTTCGCTAAGGTGACCTTTGGCGCATTACAAGTGAAAATGACCAAAAGCTAGTTCTTTTTTGTGAAGAGAAACGACACCAAAGCTGAAGGCACCTCCTCGCATTCGTTGAAGGGCTGCAGGCAATTTTTCCAGCATGGAACGTACCAACTGACGTAGATTGTGCATCCATGCTCTAAGAAACCTGCCAAAATTATCGTGACTATTCTCAGAAAACAGATGCCTGGGATGTGTTCGCAAAGGAGGATAATAACGCCGTGTAGAGAAGAGTCTCGTTGATATGTGATCCACCCTCGTATCCACAGAATCCTGTATGTTAATCTGTAATTGAGGCACCGAAAAACTGAAACTTCCCCTAGATTTTTAAATAATGTACTTTTATTTAGAAGAATTAACATTTATTTAATATTGTAATTTTTTTTCTCCCACTCTAGTCTATTGTCAGAAAAATAGAAAATACTAAAACAGATGGGAAAGATCGCCCTGCACAAGACGTTGTAATAGTGGATTGTGGTCACATTCCAGTTGAAGAGCCATTTACTGTCAGCAAGGACGATGCTACAGCATGAAGAGTTTTCATGACTACATATGCATTTGTTTTTTTACACGTGTGTGTGTGTGTTTATTAGGTAGACTTCCATCCAACACTTGTGTAGTTTTCCATAATGCAACAACATTCCACAGTTACTAAAATGTATATGAACCATTTTAAATAAAAAAATTTTTTTTTTTTTTATTCGTCCATATCTTGTAAACCTCTACGCTTAAAAGTTCTAGTTTCTCGTCTGTTCTCTCTTTGAGGGTAAGCTGAATTATCTCTTAGAACTTCCAATTCAGATTTGGATAAAATGGGAGTTGTCAATAGTTGCTCCAATGAATTCCTTGCGATGTGGTCACCTTGCTGAAGAGCTTCAACAAATTTCTGGGCTTTATGAATGGTTTCTTTGTTACCGATTCGAGCTGCAGCTACCTTTAATTGCTCTAGCTAGAAAAATTTCAAAGAATAAAGAGAGTTAAATATTGGAAATTTTAAGGGGGGAGGGGGTCACAAGTGCAAATGTTTGTTTTCACTTACTATTTCTGCACAAATTTCTCGCTTTTTCGAGTAAGATGGAACGTCTTTATAAATAATTTCGTTTAACGCAACAAAGACATCGTCTAACCGATCAAGCTCTGCTAATGCCATTATCTGAAAAAATTTACAAGAAGAATCTATAAGCAAAGAAAATACAGTACAGATATGTGAGGTACATTATAATTATTGATACACTATATGGCCAAAAGCATTCAGACACCCCTCTGAGGAAGTAGATTAGCTGTTCATGCAGTCTAAAACTTCATCAAATGAAATAAAAGCGTGCTAGAGGAGAATTAGAAGCTCATCTGTATGTGCATTAGACTGCATAATGTGTCGAATGCATATTAAAAGAACCTACCTATTGCTATCCCTGAACCTTTTTTCATTACTTGTCACCTAGCAATATAGACCATAATGCAATTATTAAATGTGCAAGTTGTCAGAGCTCAAATGTCGCATGATCATCGAACGCAATCTTTGTGAAAAACGGTTCGTCAAGGAAGTTAATGCGTGATAGGCCGAAGAAACTAGCGGATTGCAGCCATTGAACTTTGAAGAGGGTAACAAAGGAGCATGTCCCTCATGGCAGTCTTCACTTGAGAGATTCAAAACACGTTGGGCATCATTGCTAGCAGCGGGACTTTTGCCGAGAGGTAAGAAACATTAGTTTCCATGGACATGCAGCTGCTCACAAGCTGAACACCACACATGTCAATGCCAAGCTACTTTTGCATTGATGTAAAGTTGCACTATGGAACGATGGAAACAATGTTTATGAATCTCGTTTCACAATCTGGCAGTCCAATGAAGTTTGGCTGATGCCTGGCAAATGCTTCATGTCCGATTGCATCATGCCAACTGTCAAATTCTCTTGTACCAGAAGCATGCATGATGGTCGGGGGCATTTTTCGTGGTTCAGCCTGGGCTCCTTAATTCCTGTGGCTGGAAAAATGAACTCTGCAATCTATCTGGACATTCTAAACAAGGCTGCACTCCCAACTCTGCAACAATTTGGGAAAGGCCAGTTTCCATTCCAACTGGACAAAGTTGTCTTGTATGGCTATGGGCTTTGATTCACAAAAATGTCGTTATTAATGACATCAGTAAATTTAGCAAATTTATGATTTGTCTTGAATGCAATTTACAATACACGTTGTTAGTCTTCTTAAAACATAAGAAAATAATAGTCCAATTTTAAGAGTATGGAAATGACATCTTGTTTACTTGAAAACAGCCAATAAGAATCCCGACTACGGCAGAAATAAGGAAACTAGAGAAAGATCGAAAGCAAAAGTAACAATTTATTTCTTCGGAATTATAGTTGATGACTACGGTTGTGTGCAAAACCTTCGACCATTTTAAGCATTCTGTAATGACACTATAACGATGTTAATTAAAGATGTTTTCGTTTGAGACAACTTTGGTGAATAGCAATAAAAGTGACGATGAAATGCTGCATTGTTAGCGACTTAATGACAACATTTCGTCATCGCTTTTATTGCCATTCTCAAATGAAAACGTCTTAAATTAGCGTCGTTAACTAACAACTCGGGCAATGATTTTGTGAATCCGGGCCATGGTTGATAAAATGGGTGCTCAAAACTGCACTGGCCTTCAGAGAGCCCTGATCTAAACCTATTAAACATCTATGGGATGAATTAGAGTGCAGATCATGTGCCCAGTCAAACCACCCATTTTCCTTAGGACAGAATGACTGTAGCTCATGGATGCTTGGAAAACAATTCCTGGAACCTTCCATCAAAACTTGGCGGAAAGCTTTAACAGATGCAAATGGTGGACAGACATCCTATCAATATATCTCGGGAGCCCCCGATTCTACAACACGGAGTGCCCGAATACTTTTGGCTATATAATGCAAATGAATAGAGGAATGAATGGGAATAGCACAATAACATCTTGTATTTCCCACAACTTTATATTTTCAAGCTATGTACGGTAATCAAATATTTCTGGACATCTGTATTCCCGTAGTGCAACCATGCTTTCACTAAGATCTAGTATTCCCTTTACTTTTATTATGGGCTCTACTCTCTAAGGAACACTTTCCACCAAATTTTAGTAGATAGCTTCAGATACTTTCTTCCGTACTTCCCAAAGAGCACTCGTGAATTCAATCATCGATGCTGGGCAGTGAAGCCTAGCCTGTAGTCATTGCTCCAATTATTTCACTTTTATAATTTGACTGAATTGCCTTTTTTGAAAGAAAAGTATGTATCAGCTTTAATTTGTGAATCTTTATATTTTCTCTTAATACTGTTCAACCTAAGTGTGAAACATTATTGGCTTTACAGATGACAGTGTCTCCAATGAATCCTCAAGACACAAAACGACTGAAAATGTCTTTTCCGCAAAATTCACCAAAGTAACATTTTCTTTATAGGATGTTTATTAATACAGTCCATCTATTATATCTTGGCGACTGATCCAATATGCTGCTGTGAGTAACTGGAGAGGATCAGCCTCTATTCAAGGTTACCTTTAATTCATGGTAATCCAATCAAAAGCCCCTTAATCCATGCAGGCTTTGACTCCCGCTTTAACCTATTTCAGTTTCATTTTGTATCTGAAAAGTATGTTACATACTGTTACGCTGTGAATTAAAACTACTGTGCCTGAAATCACACTTTGTAAAAAAAAACAGGTGCTGGCAGTTGGAGGCTAGCGCCTAACATGATTGGCTGAATCTGAACTATGACATTTATCGCTAAAACAAGGTCATCTGCCTTCTTATAACAGATAGACTGCAGCTGCTTTTGGTCTCAATCTTCTTCCATACATTATCTTACCAGTCTGTTTAATTTCATAACTTACCCGTAAGTTCAATATTGTAACATAGTTTGTAGAACATATAGATAAAATTTCCATTGCAGTACTTGGATTATTCTAAAACAATACAGATAGAAAAAAAAGCTTAAATTAAGATTATACATTGAAATTGAAATACACTGGTGACAAATGAAAAATGAATACCCAGAAGGGATGATGCCTCATTGCTGAGATTTATGTCCAGAACCCTACAAACGAAACAACTTTATGTTCCTCGTATAACGCTGTTTATTTAAGATACATCCAAACCTCGATAGTGTATAAACGTCCTCTGTAGCAGTAGTGGTTTCCGAAAAGGAATCAGATGATTCACTACTTTCAAACTCGGTGAAAGAATCAGTAATCATGTTGGTATCTTCTTCAATTCCACTAACACATCAGTGCTAATGTCTTTTGAGTTGTTGGCATGCTAATGTCTTTTGAGTTGTTGGCACCGAGTTCAAATGAGACCATGCAAGCCTGAACTCTGCCATGTCATTCCATTCTCATTCCACATGTTGGGATAACTGGGCAATTGTCTGGTGAGCATGGTAGCCAAGAAAGTTGTGGACATGCTGATGAGCATATTGATTCACAAGCTGTATTTGGACAGGCAATGCCTTTCTGGAACAGCACATTTCCCATGTCACCCAAAAAAGGAATCGGGACGGGCTGGAAGATATTCAACACTCAATGAATATCTTCACAAACAACAAACATGAACGGCTGTTGAAAGACCGCTTCTTAGACCATTACTCCAAGAGTGGACCCAGTGTGTCGAAGAAGCATATACGTATGCTGAAGAGCCAAAACATTATGACCACCTACTCAATAACGCATTGCACCATCTTTGGCCTGCAAAACGGCTCCAGTTTGCCTTGGCATGGATGCCACAAGTTCTTGGTAGATGACTGGAGACAGGTTATATCAAATGTCTAAGCAGCAGTCACGCAAAGTCGAGATATTCTGACATGACGATGTTTGAGCTCTGAGCTGCCGCTCCAGGACATCCCAAATGTGCTCTATCGGATTAAGATCTGGCGAGTTAGGTGGGCAGGACATTAATTAGAATTCATCCTTATGATCTTCGAACCACTCCAACACAATTCGAGCCTTGTAAAACGGGGCGTCGGAAGACGACGTCAAGCAGTACATGCGGAACTGGTTCACAACGTAGCCCCGGGAATTTTACGAGACAGCCATTCACCGCCTTGTGTCGTCGCAGTGGGACAAGTGCCTCAACAGCCAGGGCCAATACTTCTGACATACAGGTACTGGTTTCTGTTCCTGGGCCTCCGGCTCGTTTCTTTTTGAACACTCCTTATAGATAAAGCGCATCAAAGCAAGCATGACGTTCCACCCATCTTGTTTTACACAGACCAGCCAATTTGGTTCTCTTGACTAATAGCAACTAATAGCTAATTCTAAAATCTGATACTTTTGTTGCCGATACAATGCTTAAATTCAATGCACGTGCTTTACAGTGCGCATATATGGTGACATGGGTCTGTAAAAAATTGTTGAACAGAAATACTTCAAACCTACATTTGTATTTCTTGACTCCTTACAAATTCTCTTTACATCTTGAATTTTTTTCCGACCCGGTGGTCCCCTCCCCTGGCTATGCCCATGCTCCACAGTCTTGAAAATTTGGTTATATGCTAATGACCCTATTTAACTTCTATGTAAAATCAGCAATCCGATATCACTCCTTCTGGGATTTTAATTTCAACTGCAACCAGCGCAAATGGTTTGACCTACTAAGAAATGTATTTTAATTTTCCTGTAGCTTAATGGCATTTTATTAAATCATACATCCGAACCTGCTTCAAAGCCAGATATGCTGCAAATGCTGTGGCTTTCCTTGTAACCACGCTGCTTGCTTTGTGGGCCTCTTGCAGGAGCTTTACAGCATATTTAAGTGATTCTTGTGTGTTCTTTTTTGAAGGAAGAAGAAAATGCCTTTATAAAGTTCCCTAATTTTGAAAAGTATCAATTTCATTTTGTCAACTCTTTTATTTTTGTTTTTCTCAAAATAAAATGTCGGCATACCATTTTACAACATGTAGCGAGGACTATCGTAATGGCATCTTTGGGAAATTTACACCCATATAATTGTTTATCTTTTAATATTTCAAACACTTCTAAAACCTGTTCATAGTGGCCTTTTTCGTGAAGAAGGTCCATTGCAATGTTAAATGAAGAAAGTTGATCAAAAAATCCATCGAATTCCTTAAAGGAAAGATCAAAATAAACAGAACAAGTTATAAAATTCAAACATTTTAATTACTGTATTTTCATGTCAATAACCTGTGAGGTATACAGTTTTTTACATCTCGAAGAGGGAGGGTGTGGGGATTTAGCTGGGTGTGGGTTTTAATCTTTTTTTTTTTTTTTTTTTTTTTTTTTTTTTTTTTTTTTTTTTTTTAACAGATTCTGAACTTCCCCGACTGCTCTAGCCGACATGATAGAATATACTAATCAAACTTGGTACCAAAGGGAAGATTATACCATTTAATTAAAAAACTGAACTGTACATTGTATCAGGTCATTGCATATCAAATGTCGAATTGCAGAGGTCATCTTTAACGGCCCTCTAGAAAGGACACCTTCGCACGCGCTATTTGAAATAACCCCCATTGCAATCCAAACATTGTTGCCAACGATTTGGCAGCTTCTCGAGCCCTCTCCAATAGAATCCATGGTCACGGAACTCGAACTCCCGGAATGCGTTTTCGATGTCTGCTTGGGTTAGAAATGTTTTTCTCCGGAGAAAATTGTCCAGGCTCTGGAAAAGATAGTTGTCAACAGGGGAGAGGTTGTGGAAGCACCTCACAACCCAGAGCCTGTAGCGCCTGCATGGTTGTTCGTGCAACGTGCGGACACATATTGTCATGCAGCAGAAGGATGCCTTTGCGATGCACAAGTGCAGCTTCTTGCTGACACAGTTTTGTGTGCATACGATGCAGTTCACGACAGTAGATCGCAGCGGTGATCATCTCCCCCTGCTGCAGGAAGCTGTAATGCACTACATCACGGATGTTCCACCACACAGTAACCATGAGCTTTCTGCGGTACCATGGGGGTTTAGGGAACTGTCGTGGGGGTTCACGAATACCTTATTGATGAACTCGTAATGCATTATCACATGTAATTCGTATAAAGTCATGACTATCTTCGCTTGGGTTCAAACGCTATTAAATATCTTCGCAGACATGCAAATTTCAAGCAGCTGGTTGCTGATAGGTTTATCTATGGGAATGTACCACTTTGTTATGGGTACTTGCTACTGAAGCGCGGAACCCACGTCGAAATCCAACATTTGATATGCAACGACCTGATATTTAATGTATAATTAAAGTAGTGCGATGTGTATTACACGCTAATTTTGTTTGAAGTTCATCAGGACAGAATGCAACTTTGTCAGATCGAAGCAGTTTTGAAATTGCCATCTTTTTGTGACGTTACTTTCGTATTATTTTTAGGCGACGGGAAATTCAAATAAAATGTAAATTAATGTACTGTTTAATGAACTATAAATTGTAATTTTTTTTTCCTTTGTTGCAGCCACATCCATCCAAAAAATTGAGCCCCCCCCCCATTTTGCACCTTTAAAAAATCATAAGCTTAAGGAGCATATAGAGATCCTTATAATAGCTAACATATGAAAAGTTATTTCAGTATATTCTTGGGAGTTTAGTCCACAGGAAATACAAGGGTGCTTATATTTTATAAAAGACGAAATTTTCCTGGGCAATTCAGGGGTGCGGTTTTCTCGTTCACGGGTTATTGGCACGAAAATACGGTTTATTAAAACAAAACTGCATATTAAGAATCAAATTTTTATTTCAATCAAATCAAAATGGAAAGGAATGGTATCCCTGTTGATATGTCGAAACTTTAGAATTAGAATCTACTTAAAAAAGTAAGATATAAATGTCTAATAAACATACGTTCAAAAACTAACAGGGAAAATAGCATATAACGGGGAAAGGCAGGTTGAATTGCAGTCCAATGCAAAAACCCCTGAACAAAATCCTGTGTTGTATAATCCCGAGACTCTGAAGATGATATGATATATTCCTTCGTCAAATAGAAAAATCTCCATCTAAAATTGTGATTTATCCCCCTACTTCGAGCGACTGTGTGGATACTTTTGTTTGGAGAGTTTCTTGAAACTGTTTAAGGATTTCTTGTTCAACTGCAGGCGTCCATGCATCCCTATTCTGACCAGCATTTTGACTAACGCATTTTCGTGCATCTGGTGTTGGTAATTGGAATA
The DNA here is from genome assembly GCA_023313115.1 of Rhysida immarginata. Lineage (NCBI taxonomy): Eukaryota > Metazoa > Arthropoda > Chilopoda > Scolopendromorpha > Scolopendridae > Rhysida > Rhysida immarginata. The sequence goes on from JAHWFO010092203.1 coordinate 397,735, forward strand.
TCGCCAGCTTTATGACGTCACAAGGTCCAATGTTTAAAAACTATTACGAGGAATATTGCTTTTACACAGCAAAATGCCATCATGCGCGATTCCCACTTGCAATAATACAAAATAAAATACAAAAAATAAGAATGCTTCCTTTTTTTCATTTCCCCAAAGATCCAAATTTAATTAAGAAAAGCTTAAAATCATGCAGATTGGATAAAAATATCTGTACCGCAACTGCAATGATTTGCTCTATCATGTTAAAGAAGATTATTAAAACAAATTCCCAGGCCTATATCAACTCATGAATCGAAAACCACGTCTAATGAAATCTGCGAGGTATGAATATGCGAATTCAGTCAGAGAGTATACGAATTCATTGTTTTCATAATCGTAGTCTTTAAAATGGTTAGATGACTACAAGCAAGAATGGATGAATGGAAGGGGGAGAGGGTGCAACAAGTGAATGTTCTTCTGTTCTTGCTACAAGTAAATAAAAGAGCAAATTGGCTAGATATTGTAAATATGTAGATGGTGCAGAATTTACAACTGGTGATTTTTAAGATAAAAATAGAGACGATGTTAAAGCAATATGACTGTTTTTTTTTTATTAAAGCTTACGCGTTCACCGCTTCATCTACAAAGCCAGTGAACCAGCAGATGAAGCTATTGCTTTGAAATGCATAAGCTTTAACACTAAACCAGTCGTATTGCTTTAACATCGTCTCTAATTTTCTCTTACTTTAGCTAGCAATACAAGACCTTGACACCATGTGTATATTCAATGATGATTTTTATTTTAACCTAACCTAAAGAATCCTTAATATCCCATGATTTAGTTGTAAATATGTTGTTGTGAATGTAAGGTAAGAGGATATACGAATTCATTGTTTTTTCATAATCGTCGTTCATGATAAATTTTCACTGATTCTTGTGTATTTCCATTAGCAGCACCGTATACCAAATGCATATCTGCCATCTCAGAATTAGTGAAGCATGGCATCTCAAACTAAATACATCAAACCTTTTGTTTAAACACTGTAATTTACAGTCACTGAATTTATGTGATAGATTGTACAGTGAGGCCCTCCGGACACTAAGCGACTAAAAAGAAACAAGTTACAACTTAAATCACCAATCAGTTTGCTAAATAGTTGCCGCCCAGATATTTCAATTAGCATCCGTACACAATGCTACTAGTTAGTAACATTGTGATTGTAATGTACGGAGGGCCGAAACATTTGTGATTTGAAACAGATCTTTTCACCGACATAAATCTTCACATCTTATGATGTCATGCGCATTTATAAAATATTGCTGCTTTGAATGGGAAATAACTTCAAAATCGTTGATATTTGGTCTTATGTTTATTATACATTTACATTTTGCTTTTTTATGTGGATTCTATTTCTGAAGGTTCGACATATATTTTTGAAACGCCCTTTATAATGCAACTGATTTTTTTCTCTGCCAATGGTGGTGGTGTCATTCAGTCGACACTTAAGTCCACTGGTCTGAAACTAGGGAAGAGAGTAATACAGTGGTTGCCTTCTGCATTTAACGACGACTTAATGTGCCCTCCGAATCTGGCTTAATTTACTTGCTTAATTACTTGAAGTCAACAAATAAATTTTAATGTGATATTTCATAAATGCACTTACCTTGTTTGTAATTGCATTGAATGCAACCTCTGGAAGACCTAAATAATGGAATGTTCGCATAACCACAGGACCAAATGTGTAACTTCCAAACCGTAATTCCTGGTTTTGTTTACTGAATCTGAAAATGACAAAATAAATCAGAATTCCCATTTTTCTAAAATGAATTTATGAGGGGAGTTTTCTTAAAGCTCATCATTTGATACATCACTTACTTTTGAAGCATCTGCAAGCATAAATCAATGTCTTCCTGCTTGTTATCCATCATATGAATCATATTTTTCAGATCATCTGAGAAAATCATGTGCTTCTCCGGAGATTTTAAATAATGGTTCATTCGTTCCCTAAATTTTTCTGATTGAAATGTAAAAATAAAAAAGAAATAATTAGTACAATATCATTATTATTAAGATTTGTTAAAATATTTACCGTAAATCCTCTACTATAATGAGACTCCACTTTTTCGGCCCAAAAAATCAGCAAAAATCCTATCCTCTTGTATAATGCGATCCCCATTTTTGACTCCTCGCGAGAAATAAAATGTGCAAAATTACACAGAAAAAAAAATCTTTATTTTAAAATTTTTAAATAATCTGGATCTTCACAATTCAAAAATCTTCAAAATCTGATTCATCTATGTCTTTGAAGAGGTCTTTCCAATCTTCCTCAGTTAATTTGACATCTGTATCCCAGTCTTCTTCCTCTGAACCATTGGCTGCAACTTTCCTACTCACACATCGACTTTATATCAATTTTCTCAATAAAAAAAAACAAGTAATCTTTATTCAGTTTAATATTTTCACTGCATAACTTTCTTGTATGCTTTGGTTCGAGGCAGTTTGGAAGTAGGCCTATTTGAAGTAGCGATCTTTGGGAGAAGTTGTTTTCATATTAGATGTTGGCAACGAGAAATTCAAATACAAAGTGAATTAATTTATTGTATAATGAACTGGACACTGTACATGCAATATAATTACTGTACAATATACGGTAATTTCATTAGGACAAAATCCCCTCCAGACAAAACCTCCTCCGGTCGCAGTTGTCGGAGGGCTGATTTTTATCCTCTTGTATAATACGATCCAGCAAATTTAGGTGCTTTTTTAGGCCAAAATTATTCGGATTATAGTAGAGGATTTACGGTATGTTATTATTAACTGAACAAATGCCAATAATAAAATCAGGGCAATGAAAACAAAAGTCAACATCCTAGACTTTTGACGTTGCTCTATGAGTGACTAAAGCCAAAAATTTCATTGATGTAAAAAGAAGATGTGAACTGTGGCCATCTGTAGTAAGGAAACGTGAGCTGGGAAACAAAGCCAAGCTCTCAGTTTTCAAATCTATCTTTGTCCCCATTCTCCTATTGTCACGAATCTTGGGTAATGGCCGAAAGAGTGCGATTGTGAAGCAGCTGAAATGAGATTCCCGAGAGGTGTGGCAGATACTACCCTACTAGATTGAGTACTGCATTAAACTACATGTTATCCTTTATTGATTTTTCATCCATAGTTTCATGACTTGTATACTTTATATCTTTTTAACATTTTTTCTTAATATGTCTGGGATTCAGGTTTTGAAATCCCACCTATTAAGACTTAATAAATTTACCAAGTTAAATTACCTTCCATGTTACGAAATTGGAGTAAAACTTTCTCTCTGGCTCTTAGATATCCTGGTATTCCCAATGCTTCTTGACTGAACAGAAACCTGACACCTACATGGGAAAATTTTATATATCAGCCTAAAAATGTTTAATGCTTTATTAATGAAAACTAAATGCAGCCTAGAAAATAAAAATTTAAAACAACTTTCTGGAACAAAACTTTGTTCCTCTTATTCTATATTTAGAAAATACAGACAAAAACAACAGTTTCAAAATGAAAATAAATAAGCAAACAACGTTTTCAAGACTATCTATTCGCGGATTTAACTGCCTACAAAATGGCAGATGTAATAGTGAACTGCATGCGTTTACCATTGTCGAGATCTAATACTAACAATGATAAACGCATACCGTTCACCATTACATTTGCCATTTTGTAGGCAGTTAAATCCGCAAATACTCTGTCCGACAAAAGTTTGACTATGTCCGGCTAAATTTCCGATTTCTATGGTCAGATGTTGTTAATTTTACTTTGCAACAATGTCTAACAGACTGAAATTGGAAATTTAACTGGACATGCCCTGTCCAACTTTTGTTGGATAGAATCTAGTCTCGTCATCAGTAAACTTTGGAATTAAAAGTCAAAACGTTGACTTTTTATTGTTGTAAATTCAGCTAAATAGGTGTTTGTTGTAAGTTTCTTTGTTTTTAATTTATTATTTGCCAATTGTTGTTGATATCAAAAGAAAATTGGTGTCCATAAAATTGCATGGAAAATTATTTTTTTGTTTGTGTATATTTATTTTCATCTTGATTTATTAAAATTGTGTCAATATTTTCTAAACACAGAGGTTGAGTCAAAAGTAGTGGCTGACTCGGGAGGTAGGAGGGGGGGGGGGGGGTTGAGTTTGATGAATTCTGGGCGAAGGCCATTTACCACAAGGGTATATTGCAGTTTATTAAGAGAATAGAGTGGGAAGAAACGTCAGTACGAATTTGAATGCCATAGACAACATTGTGCCACCTGCGTCAGCCAGTGTAAAAATATGGCAGAAAAATCGGTGATACACGGGCTCCTTCATCACTATTGGAAAAAGGGGACTAATGCGTGAGCAGCAGCTGCAGAAATTTGCAGGGTGGAAGGTCAGGGTGTGACCAATGAACAGACAGCACGATGGTGATTCTCCCGCTTTTCATCTGGAGACATGGGCCTGGAAAATGCGCCAAGGAGCGGAAGACCCAAAGAAGTGGATGATGTAGCCCTACGACAACGTGTGGAAGCCAACCCAGGCAGCACCACCCGTGGACTGGCGGCAAACATTGGGACATCACAATTGAGTGTGGTTCGACATCTGCAAGCATGGGAAAGGTCAACAGGATTTGCCGAGTTGTGCCCCACGAGCTGATGCCCGTGCAAGCACAACAACGGGTGAAGGTGTGTCGTCAACTGCTGGAAAAAAAAATCGAGGTTCTGCCACATCCAGCATACAGCCCCGATCTGGCACCTTCTGACTACCGTCCATGGTGCACTTCCTGCGTGGACGGCGCTTCACCAATGTCAGTGAGGTTGAAGACTCCGTGCGTGACTTTTTCGCCCAGAAACCGGAAGAGTGGCTTTGCGAGGGCATCCACCAACTGGCTGATCATTGGATGAAGACCATTGAGCATGATGGACTCTACTTTGAAGTAGCAATGAGTAGTTCCTGTCTGATGTCCATTTAAAAGTTTGCGTGGTGATCGGCCACTACTTTTGACTCAACCTCTGCAGTAGGCGAGTAACATATTTCAATTTAGTGAGAAACTGTGAGATACAGGTTCAGATGTTCCCTAGTAAGTAGCATTGAATTGTAATAATAGAAGTTTTCAAATAATATAATTATCGTATTCAGCTGAACATATGGCTTATTTTTTTTTCAGAAATCTGATAGAAAAAGGTGATATCGGTTAAATTTGTGTCCAACAGAAACAATAAGAAAAGTATGCACTTCTGCAGTTAGATGTAGCTATACGCATATCACATGAGTGAATGTATCAAGTGGTGGGATAATAGGAGAGTTCATTCAACGGCAGCGTGCGCTAGAGTGATAACTTGTCAAAAGCCATCTGCGTTTTGAAAAATAGACGAAAAACGTGAGGAGTGTGTTTCTGTAAAGTTGGGTAAATCTGCCACAGAAACTCTGGAAACTCTGCTTCGTCAGGCGTACGGTGATGCTGCTATGGGACGCAATCAGTGTTTTGAGTGTCATTGTCGGTTCAAGGGCGGCCAAACCTCAGTGGAAGACTGAGTTTCGGGATGGCCACGAACGAGCACAACACCAAAAAATATTGCGAAAATTGCAGAACTGATTCGAGAGGATCGTCACTGAACCATTCATGAACTGTGTGACATAACAGGAATTGGTTATGCACAGTGCCAAGCAATTCTCAATGAAGACTTGCAAATGCACTGCAAAGATCACTGATTTTTTGGCAAAGAACACCATGGCACTTGTACCCTATCCTCCCTACTCACCCGACCTGGCTCCCTGCAACTTTGCCTTGTTTCCGAAAATTAAGTTGAAGCTCAAAGGGAGTTGCTTTGACACCGTGGACATCATTCAACAAGCACAGAAGGTCCTCGACAGCTTCATGGAAGACTACTTCAAGAAAGGTTACGGGGATACTTTGAAGGACACTAAGCCTAAATCAATATAAGAATTTTTGCCTTCTGGCCTGTAACATTTTCATTTGTTAACCGATTTTCGAAATTCTTTTTGTATCTGATACTTACATTTGTCCTCTATGTAATGCACTATTCACTTTTCGATATAGTTTCCATCCCTTTCCACGCAGTGCGCCAACTAGTGACTAGTCGGGTGCATGGTGGAAAGAAAGGATGGTGCGTGCAATTTGATTCTAAATTCGGCACCGTTTCGCGCATGACGTTACGTGGATTGCAAAATACGCGTGCCAATGCATTCCTAATCTTAATATTTAATTTCGTTCGTCCATGGTAATCTTTTATTGAAAGAAAAAATGATTTTTTAAAAAGTTTCTAATACAGTGTTATCCTTTCTGCCTTATGAATTTTAAAAACCTTCTATTTTTAAATATGAACGCAAATAACGATTAAAAGCAACATAGTTAACGTTTTAAATACGTACTATTAGGTGAAAGTCTTGAATATAATAGAAAATGATAATTAAAGCTAAAATTAAATACATTTTAATATTAAATTTTATACAAGCGACACATATTGCATAAATCTTTTCACGATGGCCATGTGTAATCCACATGACGTCACAAGACGCGCGTGCACACACCATCCTTTCTTTCCACCATGTCAGGTAAATCCGTCGGAGAGGAATTCCGGGGTTGTCGACGACACGAGGATTGAATGGCATCTTGTCCCTTAAAGTGCTCTTTCTTCTTTGGGAAGTGGTGAAAGTCGCAAGGTGCAAAGTCTTTCATTTTTGAACTTCAGTTTTTCATCTTTGAACTGTAGGCACTGCAATGCCTCTGGTGTGTGGGTGGGCGTTATCGTGCTGCAGAAAAGGGTCCAAAGCTGCTATTCAATCCTGGTGTCGACAACAATCCCGGAATTCCTCTCCGATGAGCTCATCCGACTAGTCACACGTTGGCGTAATGCATGGAAAGGGATGGGAACTATATCAAAAAGTGAATAGTGCATTACATAGAGGACAAATGTAAGTATCAGATACAAAAAGAATTTTTGAAAATCGGTTAAAAAATAAAAAAGTTACGGATCAGGAGGCAAAAATTCTTCTACGATAACAATAAACAGTTCTCTACACCCAGTCCGGGAACTTTTGGATACCACGCCGTGCAGTGGCATACCTTGTACCTCATAGCCCAGACCACGTAGTGCCTGCACGGTCATTCGTGCAATGCGGACACGCATTGTCATGTCATGCAGCAGAAGGACGCCTTTTGCGATGCACAAGTGCAGGTTGCTGCTGACATAGTTTTGTATGCATATGATGCAGTTCACGACAGAAGGTCGCAGTGGTGATCGTCTCACCCTGCTGGAGGAAACTGTAATGCACTACACCACAGATGTTCCACCACACGGTAACCATGAGCTTCCTGGGCTGCAACGGGGGTTTAGGGAACTGTCGCGGGGTTTTATCAGCATCCAGCCACTGTGCTGACAGTTTCCTATTGTCGTATAGGAGCCACTTCTCGTCGCAGGTGACAATGCGATCAAGAATCCCTGCTTCTTCGTGGCGCAAAAGCAATTCCATACACACCTCCAACCGACACTCTTTTTTGTCCTGCTTTTTCACCTTGCCGATGGTCCTAAGGTGTCTACTGACAGTTGACGCTGATACAGCATGATCCCCTCCAAGGTCCCGAACAGTTTTTGACGGGTCCTCTTCCACAGATCGCTTCAGATCAGCGTCATTCAACACGCTGGGTGGTCTGCAGCGTGGTTCATTTGCCAGGTCCGTCACTCCCGCCCGGAAATTTTCGGAACTAACGTTGAACAGTACGTTAGTTTATGGTGCCTACACCAAATACCTTATTGATGTTTCGAGAGGCATTGGATGCAGTGTGATTCAACCTGAACTCGTAATGCATTATCACACGTAATTCTTATGAAGTCATGACTATCTTCGCTTGGGTTCAAACGCTATTCATTATCGTCGCAGACATGCAAATTTCAGGCAGCTGGTCGCTGATAGGTTTATCTCTGAATGTACCACTTTGTTATGGGTACTTGTTACTAAACGTGAAAACCG
>JAHWFO010092203.1:429890-441791 GCA_023313115.1 Rhysida immarginata
AAAATCGCCCCCCCCCCCCAGATAACATCCTGGCTACGGCCCTGTAATGGGATAACTTTCCATTGTTGTATGCTATGCCTCAATTCCCGCCTCAAATAATCATCAGTTCTCCTTGGCATTGCAGGGAGGGAGACGTGTAGATTAAATAAAAATTGCCTCCTACTTTTAACCAAAATAATATTTGCTATTCAACCCCATGGTTCAAACGATGGAAAACAAATTTCAATTTAAAAGTCGTAATAAAAGGCAAAAAAAAAAAATGCTAAAAATTGTTACAATAAAGTATTACTGAAGAATACAATGAAACAAAGTAAACACCAAAAACACAACTTTCTGTTTGGAAGATATCAAAACGCAGTTACCAAGTTTAGATATAGGGAGGGAGCAAGTAGGGAATCTAACTTCCCATTTGGATATTACCTTTAAATGCTCCTAAGAAGGGAGTTAAATTTTTTATTTCATTTCACGGAAAAGGGAATCTATGCATAAAGAAGCAAATTGTCACGGCATTTACCGAAGAGGAATCGAGTACGTTCGTCATTACGTTTTTTTTTTCTTTACGGAACGTTTTTTTTTTCTTTACGGAAATTCCCGAAGAGGAACCGAGCCCGGTATGTTTATTCGTCGTCATCATTTACAGCGTCATCCTCACGTTCGGATGAAAAGACGAATGAGGTGAGAGAAGAGAGGATGACGAAACAGGGAATATCAGGTGACAGATTTGAAATTGTGAGCCTCAAAATGTGAGGAAGAACGTTGGAAATTTTCACGACGAGTGGATCAAAAAAGAGCTCCGTTTCAACGCATGGACATACGAGTATTTTAAACACACCGGGATTATCATTTCGAGAGGATATTTTCACTGGATGTGAGTACCTGATAAAAACTTGGATAAGTAACATTATCAGCGGCAGAGCACACGAAAAAATATCAGGGAAGCTAATTCCTCGTCCCTGTGCGCGGTCAGTTGTGCGACGCAAATGACGTCCCTAGCTTCAATCTTCATCGGAGTCGGAGAATCCACAGTGTTTTCCAGAACTGACGGGACTTAGCCCGGACTTATAGAAAGGTATGGGGAATTTTTCCGTTTGGTCTACACGCTTATCTAATTCACGATGTGGGTGGCTTGGTCCCCGTCTTCTAAGATAAGGATTTTGATCTATGCTCAAAGGCATCATATTGCATATTGAGGGTGCGGAATGAAGATTAGACTGTTGGCCGGACTACTAAGATCAGGTGACTTTTCCGCGCCAAGGCCTGTCTTTCTCGTAGGCTACGACTCACTTAGATGTCCGATTCCTGTAACAATACGTTAATGAGCTGTTTCGTTATTACTTCCTTGTATGAAATAAAGGAAGTATTATAATCGCGAAAAATTTCGTTTTTCAGATTTCAACGGAAATATACATTTCGAACATCCCTGAATCCATTTTGACATATTTCGTCGTGACATCTGTACGTAAGTACATGTGTGTATCTCGCATTTTTCAAAAACGGTTAGGCGTAGAATGTTGAAATTGTGTATTTAAGACTGTTGTAACATGTAGTCGTGCACCTCGCATTTTGGTTGCAATCGGCTGGGCCAAACGTGTTTTGGTCGCTTTTCCAACTGATTTCCTTTCATGTCTTTTGATTGCATGGAGCAGTTTGTGACGTCAGAATTTAAAGTACTCAATTTGGAGAACTAAATTTGAAGAAATTAGTTCCCAAACGGCTGTCAAAATTTGTTTCAAGATTTGGGGTGTTTAGACAACAAAGAGAGATGGAAATTCGTGTGCCAAGAATAAAAACAGTTAATAAAGTATAGTACAAGGAAGTATTGTGCTGCCCACAACAGATTTTTTTTCCAGATAGGAATCTTATTAAATGATATTATTGAAAGCGAATTTATTTTGATGGAATTTTTTTCTTTAAATAACTGTAAAAGAGGGATTTTTTTTCTCAACACTACACTCGAGATTTTAAGTTAATGTCACAATTTTATTGTTTCACTGTTTACTTTGTAAAAGATAAAGATGGTGTTGTTTCTAATTAAACAACGGAACTTGAATTTCATCGCAAATCCTCCCAACGAGATACTTTTGTAGAAACAAGTTGGCCAATTCAACTAAAAACTCGAAAGACTGATTTTAGCGCTGCAATGTAAAGAAATTCTTAACTGTTTGTAATTTTAGTTGGGTACTTTATTGGGTTTCACTTCATTTCATGTATTATATCTCCGAATATATAGAGTGTGGCTGAGGTATAATGTAGCGGCTTAATTTCGGACTTTCTATATGCATAGACCATTGAACATCATTGCATAATGAGGTAAGTCTATAGAGTAAATAAATTTATTCCATATAAGAAATCCTTGTTTCTTGAATCTTATTAAAAGTTTCTTATGCACTGATAATAGGTTTCGTACCAATATTCCAGCGATCCATCTTTGATGTGGTAGGAAAATCAACAGTCGAGAACTTTTTATCTTGAATTGTCTGTCAGGTATTTCTTAATTTAATCGCATTTTTACTTTGATTTTTCACAGCATTTAACGGTGATTCTGTTTATTTCATTTGGATATTTTCAGAGTATATTCTTTTCTGTTTATATTTTTTCTCAGTTTGGAAATATTTTAAAATTAAATCTAATACATTATGTCATTTAAGTTAAATTTCCATTCCCAACTGCTTTAGGCGTGAACATAAAGCTGAAGTTATCAAATATGTAATATAATACAGTAAGGCTTCGCCTTCTAAAAGCATCTCCTCTAGCAGTAAAGGCTCCATTGAGACTCCATTGTACTCAAGATTTCATGTAAAATAATATTTGATGTTTTTTTTTAAACATGAGAGATACAATAATATATACAGTATTTTTCAAGTTAGACAACGAAACTATTATTTTGAAATCTGTAAGTGACAAGCAACAGCAACTGGTCGCCTCATCTTTTCCCAATAAGCTTATGTGGGAGCATGTTGGCTACTTGAAATGGGAAAAGTCGAGATATAACCTATACTGTAACGAGAAGCGTTGAGAAATCTGCACAATGATTAATCCCGTAAAAGAATTTATCTGGAATACTTCTCACAAGGTAAAAATCAAAGGTAGGCTTGTGATTGTATAATATCGCTCATAGGATCTGCGACATTGCTGATTTTTTAAATTAAAGCTTGTTCTAAGCCAAGAAATTCCCATTTGCCTGTTTAGAAATGTTTAACGTGCTTTAATATTTTATGCAGTTCATTATATCATGGGCCTCGGAAGATATTCAGCATCACCTATGACAATAAGTTATCGTGAAATTCAGATGTTGCCTTCTGCAGTAGTTAAGAACTGAAAAATAGTCAGAATGAGGTAAATCCAGTATGAATTTTTTCCCAGTAAATTTAATCTGAAAAATTAATGTTTGGCTTTGAAATCCTTAGGTTTATTTATCGTCGAATGTTAAACTACCAATAATCTCCTAATAAAACGTCGACATTTTAAAAGGTCATCTTGTGCGGAAGGAAAATGGACTATCCATCGACAGTTTATTAAACAGAATTTTTATTTCCTTTTGATTTTATTTATTTTACTATTTCCTATTGAAATTTTTTAATTTGAATATTCCAGATCGCTTTCTTTGAATGACAACCGATTTTTTACATAATCTTAGTGCCATTGATTTCCCAAAGAAACTGATTAATTAATCCAAAATTTTAATCATGTCAAAATTAGATTTATTACGCATTATTACAATGATGGATTTTATCTAAAACAAGAAACGTGAACGGATTTATAAATTACCAATTAAAATATTAACGGAGCTTAGAATAGCATGGGCGATGTAAATACATAAAACTTGAAAGTACATCCTTTAAATTTATTAAATTAATTCCTTACTCTGTAGTTATGTGAAAGTAAATTTATATATTCAAAATTTTAATGCTGAATAAGATCCGGAAATCTACGTGTTCAACTAACCCAAGAACCAAAATCTGAACTGCGAATGATTTAAAACCATATTTTATTCTCAAAAAAGTCAACAAGGTCCACTTCGGGTGAAAAAACGCTTTTTCAAATACATTTCCGATTTCACATATCTATTAAATAAATCAACTGTCAACGTAAATCATGAATACTGAAATGAAATCAGTTTCTTATTTTGCAAAACTACGTATAAACAAATTGTGTGCATCGTTTTATATTTTACATTCAAAAGCTATTAAACCCATTGAAAATCTACGAAAATGAAATTTCGCTTAGGTAATCGCAAGTCCTTTCGTTTTCTTATCCTTAATACCAATAGCTTCAATTTCTATTACGCATTTCTGATTCAATAGTGTAATACACTAAGAACATTGCTTGCTGTAATTGCTGGGACTAAATCGTCTACTTTATGATACAAACATCTAATAGTTTTATATTAAGAATCCTGTATTCTTGAAATTATTTTTATAGCAAGAATTAACTTAATGGAGTTCTAATCTATTGTGTAGTTTTCAGAGATTTTAGACCACAATCTACTGTGACATAAAAATAATTAAAATTGAATTGAGGAAATTTAATATAAATAATTTTGCTCATAAGTTTGACTCTCATGTGTCTTTAAAAGTTTATCTTTTGTATTCCATTTGAATTTCTTTCTGGGCAGCAACGAATACTGTGAGCGTTTCCAAAGGATATCGGTATGATGCACAAAATATCAGTCAGCGGCCCACTCGATGCTAACTGACTATTGCTGGACGCTCGTTAGAGATGCTCCTCCTTTAAAAATTTGGATGTCAGCCAAACTTACGAAACAAACCCAACATGTCCTCAACCATATCCTTGTAATTTTTTGACTTTCCCGAAGAAGTTTGTAGCGAACTGATAAAACACAGCCCATACTTCCTGTTCATCATCCTGTAAAAGTTTCTCAAAATTCTTATCTCTGAAGAGTTGTGATTTGAGGAAATTCAGAATCCGAGAATAGAGAGAGAGAAAATCAAAATCTCAATGTCCCATAGCAAAACGGGCAAACCACAAGGACGATAAAATTGCAATTAAAGCATTAATGAATAAAATATATTAAATAAGATGAGAACCTATAGCATCATAAATGAATAGCGATTGGAAAAGTTGAACCAGTACCCGGCCATAAGCCAATAAATTAGCGCTCTTATTTTGCTCATAGTAAAATGTTTGCATTTTCGCTTCCATTAATCTTGCTGATCGCACAGATCTGGCCGTGGATCTTCAAAACAAAATAGATAATCTTGAACACGTGTCAAGTAAAAATAAACTTGTAAAGCCAGAAACTGTGGATAATGGTTAACTGAAAAAAGAAAAATGAAAAGGCAAATCCACAAAAATAGTTTAATACTACCTCGTATGCACATTTCACAGACGATGTCAGCTTCTTCAGCGAGAAACGTGGACAATCAAAGGTTCGAAAGTAATGTCAAAAATGAACATGTGTCAAGTAAATTAAAAAACAAACTTTCGCTCTGTTTTTATCTGTCAAGAGATTAAAAACGGGAGAAAAAACTGCATAAGCGAATCGGCTCGAATAATGCAAAGGGAAAGCACGATGAATAACATTTCCATGAAAATTATATTTGCATAAAATATTTATGATAGAGTACTAAATACAGAAGATGAATATTGCAATCACCATACGTGGGAAGAGGAGTAAGGGAAAGAGTTACTGGTAAGTAATTGCAAGGCCTGATCATGTTTTCTTTTAGTGATTAAATGCAATCAATCGTATAGATGTTCTCTTTATATTTGGTCCTTCGAAAATTCTAAGATCTATTACTCTATCTATCCCAATTTTTACGTAGCAAATTCTGAGTTAATGAATATCATTGTATTATTAATTGGGGCTTCGTATGAGTTTACATAATACAAATGTACGATAGGGGTGGATTTTAACCTAGGAAAAAATGTACACAGGAAGAGTGTTATACATAATACTGTTTGAATTTTACAAACTGTAACAGAGACAAAATTCCTAAATGTAAATTTGCAGAGCATAAAATTCTGAACACTTAAAAAAAAATATTCATCAAAACAGGATGAACGCTTCACAAGAAAAATACAAAAAAAAACCTACCAAAATATAATGTAATAAAAAATTGTGTTTATTTTTAATCTATTAGGGAAATGCACATGAGAAAATGTTACATTGTCGACACGTTATAAGTAGCTGATGTGGAGAATATATGTTCTAATCTAACCAGATTGTTCAGAGAAATAGAATTTCACTACATTAAATACTGATTTTGTTTCAGAATTTAAATCTTATTTTTATTCAAGGAAAAGTTTTTTAGAAAACAGTCTAAGCTTTTTCAAAGGCTTTTTAAATATTAATTTATTTGTTCATTTACAGCAACCTTTAAGGATTACATATTTCTTATATCGAATGTTCTTCTTCGCTTGTTGCTCGACTGCTCTGCAGTAAAGCGTACTTCGTACTCCAGGCAGAGCTTTCCCATAGCTCATAAAACATCCAACATCATTTTATGGATTTCATCGCAGATTACAATTCACTTATCACTATTTTCATATTCTTTATTCCCATGCTGACAGAAATCCTTAAATAAATAAAAATGAAAACAAAACAAATATATAATATGTAAAATTCAAAAACCAAGTGTTTCATATAAATAAAGACAGCGCACAATTAAATGTCCAATGAAGTTTCCGTTGAGACGGATAACATCAAGTTCTGGAGAATAAGCAGGATCTAGATTGTACCATGGTTTACAAGTCGGACACTGACTGGAATTGGCGTCCATCACGATAAACTTCTCTTGATATTACACCCCGTAGGTTTTCACTGAGATTTAAGTCAATGCGACCAGGCCATTTCTTAATAGCCAGATGCTGACTGAGCGAGCAGCCTCGCGAGGCAGCCGTGTAAGGCCGGTCAGGACGTGCCTCGCCCGAGCCATGCCGAGTCGGTTTTTTTCGATGCTCAAAGGCGCCTCAGAACGAATCCTCGCGCACTCAAGACGGTTCTATCTTGCCTCGCTCGCTCGCGCTCTTGAGAAAGAGAAAGCTCATCGAATTATATGGTTCTTTTAATAGACTGGGATCCACAGTGCGTAGAATATACAAATAGAGGGCTAAGGGAAGACGCATGGCGAAGTATAAACCAGGAAATCAACTGTGAGTAATAGAATTTGTGTCGTTCTTAAGTATTTTGGCATTTACAAGAGAATAGCGTGTTTAAAATTCAGTCTCAGACATCCGTGTAAAAAATTTTTTTCTTCATCATCAAAATACATTTCTTCAAATAATTTTTCCCATGTTGCAATCTATATTCATATATTTTTTTCTTCTTTACAAGACAAGGATGTTCTGCCCGGCGAAGCCAGGGAATAAGCAACAAGCAACATCGAAACATTTACTTTTGTTGCTTCACTTGCGAGGCCTACGAGAGACAGGCCAGGCAACACCTCCTAAAAAGAAAGCCTGTGCACTGAAAATTCATACATTGTTACATCATCTTAAAAAGGCATTGTTAATCGTATTTCTAGCAATAATAAACCCTAAATTATGACTTCTTATGATCATGTAACAATGTATGAATTTTCAGTGCATAGGCTTTCTTTCTAGGAGGTGTTGGGCCAGGCCGCTCAAAGGCCACATGATCATCGGGGTCCGGGCAACAATCCATCCTTCATTGTTTCTAAGAACGAAAAATTACTGATTGTTAAAATGCAAGATGGAGACAATGAAGGATGAATTGTTGGCCTGACCCCGATGATCATGTGATTTTTGAGTGCCCTGGCCTGTCTCTCGTTGGCCTCGCTTCACTTCAGCCCCCCCCCCCGAAATAAAATCCTGGGTACGATATTGCTTCACTTGCCAATGAAAAGCCCGTATTTGCGTGATATGATAGACTGACGAAGCACTTTATATATTAAGATGAACTAATATAAACGCAGAAGCTGCAACGGCTATCCGTATGTGCGGTCTGAACTGAGAGTAATAAAAAGCTCGGCCGACTTCTGGCTCACCCTTGCCTCGCGAGGCAAACGTTTGCGCAGTTTCCTTGAAACTGAGGCTGCCTCGCGAGGCTGCTCGCTCAGTCAGGACCCGGCTAATAGTGACAGAATTGCAACTAAACCATTCTTTGGTACTCTTTGAGCTATTGGCCGGTGTATTATCCTGTTGGTAAATCTAGATCGGGCCACAAATTCTAGCAAAGTCCTCCAAAAGTTCTTGGTACTTCTTGGAATCCATTTTGCAATGTACAAAGCCCATTAAATCCAAACGCTCCCCAGATGATTGTTGAACTTTCCAGCTGCTGTCGTTTAGAGATTACTTGATGTTCTTTGCGGTAGGAAGTTTCAATAGTAGGCCCATCAAGATTAAACTTCTCTTCACGCTGCAAGGCCCTTACTGAGGCCTGTTTCTGAGAAGGTGCTCTCCGGATGAGACAATGGCTACGCTCGTTGAGCTTTGGATTGGGTTATGGAGATTTTTTTTAAGGGCATTCGACATATTTCCTGGCCAAAATAATGAGCAACTGCTGATTTTCCCCGCTTCAGGAATGCAGCAATTTGTCGAACAGATTTTCCTTCAGAAGTTAAGGTAACGATTTGGCCCTTTTCGAAGTTGTTTAATGTGTTTCCTGTAGGTATTTTAATTATTCAACAAAAATTTGCAAAACTAAATTGACAAATAAGATGGCTCTCAGAGAAATTCTCAGAGGTAATAAGCTGAAATCGTTTGTAAAATTCTCAGAAAATGGAACTGATCGCATTAATGTGAAAATCTGGTTTTTAAATATTTGTACGTATTTGTTTTGTTTTCATTTCTGTTGTTTTTAAAGAATTTTTTAATATGATTATTTGAAAAAGATAGCATTCAAATTATGTTATGACAAAAATAGATAAATTTAAAGCTTTGAAGAGTCAAGACTTAAAGTATCCGCATTAATTTGAAACAGATCTTATATCTCGGTAACGGACCACTTTAGAACATATCTTTATAGTAAAACCCGACTACCTATAGCCAGCCCACTATTTTCGTTACATCTTGTATAGTCTGAGTTAAAATCAATAATAAAACAAATACGCACCATTTTGATCTCCTCCTCTTCTCTGCAAAATAACCCCATCGAGAGATTTATTTGTATCTTACCTGTCTGAAATTTTAGATGTACCTGTATTTATTTACTTCAAACAATGACCGACTGTAAAACTTTTGTAGAAAAATAATTTGTAACCAAATTTCACACTCAGTCGTAGTAAAATTCTCTGATCATTGCATTGTACTAAAAATGGTTCCTTTGCAAATAACACTGAATGGACAGAAACAATCTTGAAAGAATTCTACATGAATTTCATGTTTCTTTGGACGTGAAGGAATCTTTCCACAAAAACTGTTTCACAGGATTCATATCCAATGATCGGAAAGATCATTCCATAGTTGTATATTTTGTGCAATGCTTTCAAACCATTTTCGGTTCAGTTATCTTGCTGTAAGAGTCCACTGTCCTGAAGGTGAATGGCCATACTTTGCAAGATGCGTATAGAAGTGCCAAAGGCTCCATATATGCCATTTTTTAAGCATTCAGAACAATGCAAATTTTCCATACGCCTGAATAATTCCTTGTTCACATGTCGGATGCACAACTTCCTTTGGTTTCTGCTAGGTTGTACTCTCTTCATGTGCATTCTCCATTAATAAAAACAGCCTTTAATGAAAGAGGTGATGCGTTGCTATGAACAGAGTAAACAGGTTTTCCTTCTTTCAGTGCAACAAATTAGATACTAAGTATAATTAATATAGAAATCGCAAATATTGTGTTTTTTTTCTTTTCTAGGTGGTAAGACTTACTGTTTCCGATAAATTGTGATGAGTACTACCGACATTTGTTCTTTAAGGGAAAAATGACGCACGAGCACACCATATTGTGTTAGTAGATGTATCAGTAAAGGAAGGTGTAAAGAGGAAAACAAGATATTAAGCTCATGACCCAAGTCATAATGTTCTCTCTCTCAATATATATTTGTATCTCCTGTAGAATTAGGAGATCTAAGGGAATGAATTTCACAGACCGCAAATTAACATTAAGAATCTTTTATAAAGCTTAGCCGGTAAAAATGCGCTTAGTTCTATTTCATGACGTATAAATTTTATGAAGAATGAAGAGCCAGATGACAAACCCACTTTTCTAATTAATGTTCTAATGGAAAGTGAATGATCCTTTGAGTACGGTTCATTCGTGATGAATTGGCCAGACTACAGCAACTCAAAATACACAATTCTCCACAATATACAATATTTATATTCATAATCTCACTTGGAAGTAGCTCTAGGCATACGTCTTGGTTCCCATCCCAATAGTGATTCGATATACGAGGAAATAATCGATAACGATTGGTTAAAATAATCATTCGCAATCAACCATGAACAGACATCATTTAAAATACTATTAAAATTAAATTTTAATTGCAAAAGTAAATAAATGTAATCGGGCATGAGTTTCTTAAAAGAATCCTTTGTCTCTTCCGACGATATCTAAAAATAGTCTTCATTAAAACATTTTCTTCCAACGACATGTAAGGAAATTTAAAGGATAAATAAAATAGTTTATTTCCAAGCTATAATTTTCATTTTATGATTAAATAAAATATTTTTATAGAAACAATTTATTTAATATTCCAATAATATTTAAGAAAAACGAGCCAGAATGATGCGTGGGCACTGCTCTCATCTGTAGGGGAAAGAAAGAAAAATTAACAATGTGTATTTTATCAAAATCTGTAATCTTCGTTAAATATTCAAACATTCATGAATTTTCTCTATTCATAGCTACATATCTTACCTGAATCATTAAAAATCAGAGTGCCAGTGAAACAATTTTACTAAAAATACAAAAGTTGATTGTTCTGCCAATAGACGGCAACAGTTACCACGACGAGCGCAAACCTTGATGAGATGAACCCATTCCCGAATATTGTAATTGTCCCTGCTCTGGCTTCAGCGGTGGAACGTCGAAAATATAAATTTTAACAAAAATATAAATGTTTTAATCGTTACATTTGCTTGTAAGGCTACGATAAAAAAAATTGAAGAAAACTAGTGTATTGAAGCTTATAATCTATACTATTATATAAAAGAAAGAGCGAAAATTGACAATCATTCATTCATTCATACGAAATCTCAAGAATTATAAAACCTACAAACTTGAAATTTGACAAGTATATTTCTCTTGGCTTCTAGGTGCTCGCTAAGAAAGGATTTTATTTTTTCTTTCTTCCTTCCCATTTTAGTTTATTTTTAAAAAATTCAATTTACCTGGAGCTGAACGGGATTTTTACCAGCTTTAAAAAATTGTGACGTTTCCTTTGTTAATGAAGATTTTTGCGATTGTTCCGTGAAGCAGCATCGACAATGACTGCAAATCTTTCGCACGTGAATACAGCGTATCTTTTATTTTTTATCTGAATCGGATTTGTGACGTCGTTATTTGCTTTTTTTAATGCAGACTTGCGATTGTTCCATGAAGTAATATCAACAATGATGCAAGTCTTTCGCGCGGGAATACAATGTGTCTTTTATTTTCTACAGAGTCCGCCAAAAAATGTATACACACTTTACTAGATATCATCTATAATATTTTCTGTAACAGCAAAATCGATAGCTTACACCCTAATATTATTCCATGTATTGAATGAAGACGATTCCGAAAAAAGAAGACCACAATTGCCATCTAGACATAGGATAAGAGTTTGTTAGGAAATGGATAGGAGCAACTGTTCGCCGTATTCAAAAATATCTCAACGCTGATGATAATTACTTTGAACAGCTGTCGTAATTTTAGGAGTCAAGAGGACTTATATTCATCGCTTGATGCCTCTATGAATTTAGTGTTAATAACTTTTATATAGTTTTTCTTTTGCTGAAGTGTGTATAGATTTTTTGGCGGACTCTGTA
>JAHWFO010092203.1:448699-477113 GCA_023313115.1 Rhysida immarginata
CTTTGAAATCTTAAACAGGAACCCCTATTTTTAATGGTATATTCAGATTGTACACAATATTCGAGAAATGTTTTATTCTTGGTGTTTTTTCAATTGATTCAAAATATTTTAGTGCACAAGTAAACTTTTGGGGGCAGCAGTCCTATGGAGACAGAATCTATGCGTGTGTGTTGAAAAATATTGGATTTTTGAAATTCTGACTTCGGATTCTTAGAGAACATTAAATAGAAATGTCTGTAAGACCCACTCTTTATCTCTTTGTCTTCATCGATAAAATTGGGTTAAAAACTTTAAAAGTTCCACACTTTCAGGGCCTCTATCTCCTAAACGGTTGAATCAATTGAAAAAACACCAAAAATAAAACATTTCTCGAATATTGTGTACAATCTGAATATACCATTAAAAATAGGGGTTCCTGTTTAAGATTTCAAAGTTACTCCCAGCCCCCCTCACAGGGAGGTGGGGTAATTTTTTAACTAATGAATTTTCCCCGCGAAATAATTCACTTTTGATTTTGGAATTTTTTCGTACAATGCTTAGTTTCCGAGATACTCAGTTATCTCAAGACAAATGCCTCACCCTGTATACGTCGCACTGGCTGGTGAAGGCAATTTAACTTTGATATGTCCGCAAAAGTAATTTTGGTAAAATGTGGCCTACAAGCTGAAAAATTTATGCACTCACACATGAGACTCTAAACTTTAGTGAAATACGTACTTCCGGCGGTGGTGGGGGGGGGGGGGTACTTAAGAAGGATATTATAAGAGTATACGTATGCCTATAGGCAACGTTTTTCAACCTGTTTTCAGCTTGCACCCCTAGGAGAGCTTAGATAAAAAATCGCGCTCCTTACAAGACTTGGTCAACCAAAATAAAAAGAAAACGATATCATTCAATTTTCGACCCCCCCCCCTTTCACTTGGCTACGCCTGCAATAGGCGAACCTTGAAAACGCCTGCCAATTTTTTTTATCTGGATTTTTACGTAATTTTTTATATGCAATTTTTATCTGAAGAATCTAATTACTCATTATCATTTATTAAAAGCCTATTTAATTAGTTATGAAATTTTATTGTAATAAATTGAATTTGGTACACTTTTTGCAGTATTAAAAAAATGTAGATGGCTATTTTGTTATTTTCATCGAAAAACTTTAGACAGTCCTGATCGTGATATCGCTTTGAGTTGTATTTTATTTCTCTTAAAAGTAAATGAAAACTACAGTGTTGTCAATCGGGGTGTTTCAACTTGTAAAAGAAAGAGATTGGTGAATTGAATAACCAGAGTTTTAAAGAAATGGTAGAATCATCTATGATTTAATATGAGAAATTCAGAGTAAAGCATCGAAAGAAATGGAACTTGCCCTAAATCAGAGATTCTCCGTGGGCCAATATCTCTCTTCTCCGTGCATCTCGAACGTTAGGGAAACTTTCAGTAGTACTGGCCTAGTGACTCACTTGCAGTGAGTGCTATTACTCCGGCATGTTATTCAAAATTAGCACGCTTGCATTTTAGACATGTAATTTGTCGCAAGATATTCAGTCAAGGAAATGGAAAAATATCCATTTTCTGCTTAAAAATAATTCCTTCTTTTCGACCATCTCAAATACTTGAAACATCTTCATTGCCAAATCGGCAAAAGAACAAAACGGCTTTTATTTTTAGCAAGTAAAAATGTGATTATTATCTGGGTGACTACATCTTTAAAGACCTTTGTTTTTTCGTTGTTGACGTTTTTCATTTTGAAAAATCGCCCTCGGTAGCTCGGTGGTTGCGTGATCGCCTCTGATGCCGGAGGACGCGGGTTCGACCCCGGCCGAGGACGACGAGGATTTTTTCAGGGGGAAAATCCTGAGATCACGCACGTCCTTCGGAAGGGAGGTAAAGCCGTTGGTCCCGTGTAGTCGTTTGCCGGCTGCATGTTAAAGAACCCTTGCGAGGCAAAATTTGCGGCCCTTATAACGCCGTCCTGAAATGACCATGGCAGTTGAAAAGGACGTTAATACCAAACAAACCAACCAAATCAATCATTTTGAAAAAATATAGGATCACTTGACTTAAAGAACTTAAAGAAGGATTTATAGTCTCATAAAAAATAAGTTCTTCATTGCAATAAGTTAATCTCCTTCGAGAGGCAATAAGTTAAAAACAAACAAACATTAATTGCTAATAGTTTCAATGCCACTATTAACAAATGTAAAGCTATAACTACAGTGTCAGCAATTCAATGTGTAAACTACTAAAAATTATGAATTTGAATTTCGCTTTGGAAATTTTCAATTTCATTATATAAACATTTCTTATAGAGAAAACTCATGTATTTAATTTTATTCGCTATAGTAAACTTTAATTTCGTACGTTGTGATTTCTTTTCTTTCCTTTTGCGACCTGTCAAAGAAGATGTGGACTTATTGTGTTTCATCGTAGAAATGTAGTGAACCACTTTATTAAACATTAAATCAATCCATTAAAACTTCTGTCCTTTCCCGTCTTGCTGACTTCATTATTCATTGTAAGTTCGAATGTGTTGGAAGTTGAAGAATAACTACATAATAAAAAATCCACGTCTTTTTATGTATGTCAAAAAATAATCATTTTTTTTCCTTTTCAATGCCTTTAGGAACATTTTTCAAGGTCCTTTATGTTACATCAAAACAAGACCGTAAATTCAAAGCACTCAACGGTGATTACTAAAGGGAAAAATCTCTTTAGTGTCCAATCAAAATTTTACTTAACACAAATATGTATTGAAAAAATTATTTATGATATTAAATAAGTGATCTACAATAAATAACTATCAGTTGAAAAACGGAGTTTGACTTCACAGGCTTCATGGAATTCGTTTTCATGAAATTGACATCATCCCTCTTAACTCACTCTAACTAACTAACTATCTATCTATCTATCTATCTATCTATCTATCTATCTATCTATCGAACAACCTCTTTTCGAATTTTTGGACATGGATGCTTAAAATTATAATGCATCAATCAATAAAATATTTTAATCATAATAAGTCTGTTTAGCGGGCGAAATTTTTAAACTGTGTTTTTTAAAAGGTGAATGTACATCTGTCTAGATCGATATTATTTCGCTCAAATATAACAAATCAGAAATCTGAATGATCTTTTCTTCTTAAATAGAAATAAGTTTCTTTGGCTGACCGTTTCAGATTCTTGCACTTCCTAGAATCGGATTCACTTTATATCCCCCCCCCCCCCGTTTAGAGACTATCACCCCGTGTAGGATTTTCTCGTAGAATATGACCCCAGTATACGCCTATAACCTTATACCTATACGCTGATGATAAGCTATCAGATTCCATCGTTCTCCGAAATTTTCCAGAGAATATTGAGATCAAAAATCAGATCTAGAATACTTATAAATAAACATCAAATGATTTTACTAGCATAAGGATATCAAGCTTTACTAAATTGTTTCTAGTACTTTTGAAAATGCTGATGGGTTTTGTTAAAGCATGTTTTGGAAATTTGCTACGTTTCGGAGAATTTCATTTGTTTTCCTCGGGATTAAAAACGATCTGAAATCAAACATTAATGCCTATTGCCCTCTTTTCTTTAATATTTTGAAAATATTCATTTATAAATATCTGAACGTTTTTATTTATTAAAAAAATTCATAAGTAAGCATTAATAACTGAGAAAGTAGAAAGAGACAAAAAAAAAATTTCAATTTTTTGCGAATGGTATATTCTATTTTACTAGATCCTCTTTAATAAAGATGATTCAGCTCCTTTCATAACCAGATTATATATAATTCCAAAATTTCACTACTGCATTGGCAATACTAATAAAAGGAAAACATCCTTTCGTGACTATTTATAGCATAGAGAAAGAGACAGGAGGACGATAAAGTTGGTAAAATATGGATGGAGCCGAATGGACCAAATGCGTGAAATCGCCTCGCGTTATGAAAGATGGCGCATTTGCCGGTTCATAAAAAGCGATGACTACGGAGGATGATAATTTATCCCGCACACAAGAAGGGTAGAAAAGCGAAGAAAATTCACAACAGTTTCCGAATTTATTTTCTTCATGAGTGGCTAGTGTCTAATTGGATATATACTCTACAATTATCATCATAATAATAAGCGACCCAACACTCTTGCAACGTTACTTGTATAATATTTAAAATAGTTTATATAAAAAAAAGACCACGTTGAAAATACTTCATATTTGAAATATATATTTTTATTTCCATGTTGTTAAGATAAATCAAAACATAAAAAAAGCATAACCGTCTTTTCCCTTAGACTGGAAATTGCTAGCAATATCATGGAAACTACTTGTCGTTTGTTTTTCTTCAATTTTTATTTAGTTTTTTTTGCATAGATATATAACTTAGAGGAACGCTTTCCCAAAAGATTACAAGAAAAACAACAAAAAAGTAAGTTATCTTTAAATATTTTATTATTACCAAAATATTTCAATTTTTACCAAATTCGTTGTTTAAGAAAAATAAGTTTTTCTTTCGTTTTTTGTGGAAATGGTACCGACATATTTTGAGAAAAATGAATGAATATGATTATGCACATGAGTTAAGAAATTTGAAATTTATTATGTACTTTGGAATATATTTTACCACTTTATTGGAAATATACCGTATTTCCAACCGGGAAGCACAATATAAGAACGTGAAGAAACAGATACAAAGACTCATCATGGTTTACGGCGAATGGGACCTATATCGTATCATGAATTCAAAGGAAAAGCTGGTCTAACAGTTACAATAATCTACTATCATGATAGAAACCACTTTACACTTTATAGTAGTGTACAAATTAATGTGAACAAGAGGGAATTTTCAAATAATTTGATTTTCTGAGTTTGGCAGGCCTGATTTACAGCTGATAGGTAACTCTAATTACGCTCAGCTATTTACAGTATTATAATAAAAAATACTTACTAAAATAATTATTCCATGTTTCAATAAAAATACCAAAAATTCTCTCTTGTTTAAATTAATTTGCATACTTATGTATAAACACTTTAGAACTCTCCAGTAAAGGATAATCTTTATACCAGAATCCTGTGATTAGTTAAAAAAGCAATAATGGAATTTTATCCGAAAGTCGTTTTCTAACTTCTCATTTGTCCTGTTTCGAGGCAAAACCCTTCAAGCAATTACTGTTATGGATTCAAGTGAGATGACAAGAACACCTAAAACCTAATAAAGAAAATATTAATTATTTTAATAAATCACCAGAAAGGTCATTTCAGAATTTTAGTTATTTACCTACCTTAAAGTCAAAACGAAGTGTAATCTTCTGTAGGAGCAGAATTATTGGATAGAGCAGACGAAAGGGGAAAAAAAGAAGAATTTGTTAGCACAATTTTTATATTCAGGTAGCTGGAAAACAAAAATACAAATGAATATTCTGTGCAGTGTCAATTTCTGTGCATCATTTAGCAGATAATTTTTACGGCATAAAGAGCATGTTTAATACTGTACATTTTTAAATAACTACCTTCATTTATTTTACGTCATAATTCATAATGATTTGTAATTCACTTCTTTTGTGGCTTGGAAAGACTTTCAAAAGAAATATCATTAAAATAAATATATATAAGTTATTTACACCTCGAAATTTATTTATAATTTTTTAAAATATTACTGCCACACAAGATAGAATCGGAAAACTTATTTGAATAGAAAGATGAATACTTACGAGAATTCAGGCTTTCTAGTTCCCTTCCAGGATATTCATTCAGGCTATTCTAATTTATTTACATTAACAAATCTCTAATATTTAGAAAAATCACTAGATAAATACAGGTTGATTTTAAAGTCCTGCAATCCATATTTCCTGTTACAGTATATCTCTTGAAAATTGCACCGTATATATTTTGTTGTTTGCATTACATCGTGGTGATTTACAGTAAATGTTGGAACTGAGAACCATTCTGGAAATAGTCTTCAAATAACACTCCATAATGAACACCTTTTGAATTGTATCATATCATTCTTAGGAAGTCCTTCACTATATCTCCGTAATTTCACTTCATATTTACGGGAGATACAGCGGAAAATATCAGTTGCAGAAATTTAGAATCATTGCTGCACATAGCCCGTTTTAGAAAAGCTAGCTCTCTCTTTCTTTCCTTTCAAAGTAAATCTTACATCACAGATAGCCAACTATTGCATACGTGTTAATAATTTTTAAGATATTTTTTACTACTTTTTCATAATATTTTATATTAAATTAAATTATATTATATTGATATGTTATGATAATTTGTTCCTTAATTTAATTGTATGCCAAGAAAAAGCTTGAGCGGTCTTTATTTTGTTATTTTTTTTTCTTTCGGGTGTTCAAAAATGAAGAAGAAAATCATAAGTCAATCATTTAAAAGAAATCGACCGGCGTTTTATTCTATACACTACTGTATATTTTTTTCATTCAGTTTGGCTCTGGTTTTCCAAAGCTATCAATTAATACAATATTATATACAAGTAATTACACAGAAATTATAAGCATCATAGAGTCGCATTATTATTATTATTACACCAATCGTTTGGATATTAGTTTCCCTTCTATCGAATTATACTACCTTGCCTTATATATTATTATTAATGAAAAGAATCTTGCCAGTTGTACCAATTCATGTATCGCAATTAAAAAAAAATGAAAACAGGGAGAAAATAAATGACAATGATTGTGAAAAATATGAAATTAAAATAAAGCTGTATGAACACATTTCTGTCTTTTGGTTGTTATTATTATTATTATTATTAATATTATTATAAAATATTTTTCGGAGATTTCGAACACAAACACATGTATATAAAGATGGGATCTAAGAGAGGCTGGCAAGGTATTGTTTTAACATCAGCAGGCATTTTGTTGTTGTTTTGTTGTTGTTGTTAAACCACAGACATCGTTAAAGGTAAACCTACGATTTAAAATACACTGGTAATAAGATCGTCACTAAAGTTTCTGGTAAATTCTACTATGCGGGAATGACTCTTTTTTTTTGTGTGTGTTTTTAATTTTTCTTCTAATGCAAGTACTTGTATTTTTAATGTCAACCATTCACTCAAACAAAAGTGATTTTTTAACAAAAATATGATAGTTTTTTTAATTCTTTTTTTCATTTATATATATATATGTATATATAATTTTTTGACCATGAAATACAACCACTGTACAGTGATTTTTTTTTTAAAGATGCAAGACATGCAGTCAAACCCAGGACCACTGCCAGCACATAGACTGTACATCAACACTAAAAGGTAAAGAATATAGAAGGTAATAAGAGTTGATTTTGTTATTTTTTTTTTGTTTTTTTTTTTCTCACTAAATTGCAAGCTCCTCGACAAGCAGCTCTATCAGTTCCTAGTATACAGCTGAGGAAATTTTTTTTATTTATTTATTGTTATTTCTTTTTGTTTCTTGGTTGGTTTGTTTTTATACATTTATTGCATAAAGAATGGCAAAACGAAATTCTCTAGTATTCAACGGGTTGCTTAATGTATATTTATATAGATATATATCTCGTTTCTTAATAATACAAAATAAATGTATATGTAACCCTTTGCTTACTATTCATCACATTAATAGTTTCATCTGTTTTTTTATATGGGATTTTTTTTTGCAAAAAGATTTATAAATAAGATTCGATATCAATTATAATTTAAATATACATTACAAGAATATTTCTTTGACATAAAAATGTTCATCCCCGATATTTAACATATTTTCGCATTTTAAAAAATTTTCCAAGAAATATTAAAATCATGAAAAAATATTTGACAACCGTCGGCTCTTTCTATCTTGTTTTTATTATATATATTTTGAGTTTATTATTATTGTTGTTATTATTATATACTTTTTCAAATGAGTGAATCCTTTTAACTTGCAGATGCCTGGCCGGAAATTCCTTGAGTCCCTTCAAAATTTTTCATAATAAATTGCCTTTCAATGTATATAGAGTATATATTTATTTTACATAATAAAATTCTTTCGCTGTTTTATAATTTTTTAAAATCTCAAGTCAGAATTTACTCAAAACTTTTTTAAAAAGAAAAAATAGAGATGACTTAGATTAGTCTCCCAAAACTCGGTAAAAAATTTAAATAACAAAGTAACATTTTTCCGTTCATTATCATAAAAGAATTTTTTCGTAAGGTTTTCTCTTATTTACTTCTTTTTACACAGAATTTTCAAAATAGAAACTTTTCTAAGCACTTTTTCTTTTGAAATTGTAACTTTCAATAAAAGAAAATACCCATTGAGGTATAAATATACTTCTTTTTATCTTTCAACGATAAGATAATTTATTCTTTCAACCAGTAACAACGAAAACCCGCTGATAAATCGGAAACGGAAACTGGCAACAGGGCCGCTTGTATTATAAAACCAACTTCACAGTTAATTATTATTATTGTTATTAGGACTTATGAGTATTCATATCACTTCCTTTTGTCTAGATGAAAGCATAGGGGTAAGAACAAACAGAATTAAGATATCGAGGGGACGGGTCGTTAGATCGGAAAAGATAATAAGCAGCGGGATGGGAGGTCAGAAAATGGTATTTAAAGGATTGTGGAAGATGAGAGGACAGGGTAAAGGTCATTTGAGTTGAGGGCGAGAGAGAGAGAGAGATAGAGAGAGGGAGAGGGAGAGAGAGAGAGAGAGGGAGAGGTTGAAGAGCTCCTGCTAGAACAGCTAAAGGGTACAGGTAGCCCCTTCATCCAGGCACTAAGTGGAACAATATACATTCACTTTGTATTACTACATTGAAAATAAAAGGACTCGGGTAATACCTGTAACCCTCAAATTCTATGGAGACACACTGGGGAAACTTTCATTTATATATTTCTTAATATGTTTTTTTCTCCTTAAATAGGATCTCAGCAAACCGACTAACAGTGACTTGGATGCGGCTGGTCAAGACTCATCCCATCAGTCAACAACTGGTTAATTCTATGCAAATATGCTTTTAAAAAATCTTCGAATGAATTTAAGTGGGTGCTTTTTTTTAAATGTTTTAGACAACCAAAAGAAAGTGTAATTTTAAAGGGAAAAAAATGAAAAGAGCGAGACAGAAAGAGTACCAAATCGCGAGTGAACCATTCGTGTTTGAAATGAACGTCGATGTTGGTTAGTGTGAAACCAAAAGTCTTTGTGTGAGAGAGTTATTTCCAAAGCAAATTTATATGCAAAGCCGAAAGGAAATTGTTCTGAAAAGTAGTCAACTAAGTCTTGAAAATATAGAGAGGCTTAGACTAGTGTTTAAGTTTAACCTTCTCTTTGAGCAACTATAAATAGGTGAATATAAGGTGCAGGCTTTTTTCGTTTCTTTTCTTTTTTTTTTCTTCGAAATATTATGTACATACGTATATACAGAAGTTATAGGCATTAATAAGAAAAGTGCTGAAAGTACAATGAAATAAGACTATCTCGGAAAATCAGAATTATTTACAAGGGAAATGAATGACTTATCAGAAGACTAGTTTGGTTTTCGTTATTATATGCAGCATTAATACTAAATGGAAAAAACTGTATGGCTGACGATGGAAATAATCTAACCAAATATATAGGTGAATTATAATGACGTTGTTGATTAGTATTAATTATCATTAATTATTATTATTTATTATTATTAAGTTATTTCTTCTTCTTTTTTTTCTTTTGTTTTACTGAAAATGAGTCAAAGATAAAAACGATTGCTACTCAAGGAAAGGTGAACGAGCACAAATTTCTTTTGTTTTCTTTCAAAGTTGAGCATTCTAAAAGCAAAGAAAGTAAAGGAAGGGATGTCGGGCTCTTTTGTAATTAATTCTTCGGATTCGAATGCCATTTTTAATTTAACTAGAACGTAGACTTTCTATGAACCAACTTGGGGAAAAGCAAGTCGCCACTGCACTTCATTCGTTATTTTTTTTTTCATATTAAAGCAATCTATTTTGCTGGATTTGAAGGGAAACCCAATAGAACGGGGCGAATGTATCTTAACTACCCCCCAAAAATTTTTGTTTATCCTCCCTTTTTTTTTCCTGGTAATATATATGAGAAGGAGGTGGTTGTTCTGCATAGTGAATGCAATCACGGATGGTGAAATAAAAAAATTAACAGCAGTCCAAAATGCTTCAAATGAAATGAATGAAAATAAATAAATAAATAAAAAATACGATTTTGCTTCTATACCATGAGAGTCGGGTGAGGGAAAAATAGTCCAGAGAGAACTACTTTGCAGTTCGCATAAGACAACTAAGAAATGTTATTATTATCATCATTATTAACATTATTATTAACAGTTAGTAGTACTTTTTTCATTTTACAATGTGTTTCTGATTGTGTGTGCAACGTGTAAAGGAGCAGTTATCTTCCTTAAGCTTTGAAAGACTCAAAAAGTGTGACGAAGATTTCATTCCTTTAGGGATATACTTGAGTTATTGTAGTAGTTAGTTAGTAATCGAACCAGTTGCACCGATGTGACCGACAATAGGCTTTCAGAAGTAGAACACAAGCATTTTTAAGGGGGGGTTGGGGTTTAGAAGAACACCACCTCCACTTTGCATTGGCACCACTGACTGACTAAAACTGGCTGCTTGAATTTTATTTGTTTTTATTTATTTATTTTTTTTGTAATTCTTATTTTTTTAAAATTCTTCTTCTTCTTATTATTATTATTATGGTATCTATTTATAATTTTAGCAGCAGCAGCAGTTACGCTTGGAAGCTTGTCTCGGCCGAAGACCGATGGAACGTGTCCGACTTGTGAAAGCCAGGTAACTCAGGTCGGGGCAAAGTGTCGGGGCGCAGGGCAAAGTTGTTCTCGCTCTTGGGCCTGGGTAAGTTGCTCCTCCTGAGGGTAGCTGGGGCGTCGTCCTGCCCCACCGACTCGTCGCTGCTCGTCGTTTGCGCTGACTGTACCGAGAGGGCGCTTACTATGGCGCTCACTGTCTTGCAGTCGTTTTGAAGGTCTTCGCGGTTGCTCACCATCGACGGGTTCTTGCCGATTTTGTTGAGTCGTTCGGCGGCAACGCTTTCCATAGTCCTTCGCATAAGCGGATATTGGTCGAGGACGGCATTAAAATGCTCAACCGACAGAGAGAAAAGATTGCAATAAGTTTCGGCACGTACACTTGCCACTCGTCGGGCATTGGTTAGGAGACAGATTTCTAAAGGAAAAGAGGAAAAATAAAACAAGAGAAAAAGAAACCCATTAGATAATGATACGGAATATTGGCTAGTATTGTATAAAAATTAAACAAAAGATTGCCAGAAGAAAATTACATTTCAGAATATGCAGATACAGAATGGGGCGAGTTTGAGAACTTTCTGCAATGACAATCATTTGCTTTATTTATTCGATTATATTTGTTCACATTTCCGTAAAAACACTGACGAGGAATAGGAAACTAAGTATGAAGATCAGAAACCAACTGCTTGTGTTTTCGGATGTTTTTGACTATTGGCACATTTTGAAGGACGTAACAATGAGAAAGGGCGATGCCCCAAAACGAACATTTTCTGAATCCCCTGAAGATCTACACTCCTGGGTAAAATTTACTTACCTACTTTTTAAACCAGCTTATCCGTTAGGACCGCGGGACTGCACCCCTATGGAGGATCTCCAGCGATCGTGATCTTCCGCCATCAGGCGCATGTCCTCCATGGTAATACCCAAGCGACTCGAACCCAGATTCTACATGTAGTCTAGCCACCTGGTTCTAGGCCGACCCCTTGGTCTCTTACCCACCGGCTTGCAAAATAACAACTGCCTAGGAAGACCAGTTTGCGGCATCCGTATCACGTGGCCATACCAGCGCAGCTGAGATCTCTCAATGTGGAGAAGTAGCGGCTCAACACTTAAAGACTCCCTTATTGTGCTGCTGTGCACTATATCTAGTAGGTTAACACCTGTCACACCTCTCAGAAATCTTATTTCGGCCGTGGGTCAGGGGTTTGGGTGCTTCAGGGATTCTGTGAGCTATACTAACACCTCCTAGAAAGAAAGCCTCACAACTGAAACGTCATATATTGTTACATCATCATAATTCGACCAGTACTGATCATATTTCTACCAATCATAAGCCCTAAATTTGGTCGACTTATGATGATGCAACAATGCATGACTTTTCAGTTGTGAGGCTTTCTTTCAAGGAGGTGTTGGCTATACTGGTTGTAGCACTGCTACTTTAGGGTCACCCTTACCAGAAAGGTCATGGTTGAGAAGTGAGACGAAGAGCATTCAAACAAACATATATCCCATGATGTCGACGTATGAGAGAATTCATACTGCACCATGTGTGGCGCAAATTAAAGTCACTCGCGTTCGGGAGTTAGGCAGAGGCTCTCGTTCGAAAAACAGTCGACAGTCTCCCGGCTGTTATCTCGGAGCAATGCCTCCGAGAAGCTCCTCCAGTGCACTCGCTATGCGCTTGGGAAAACGGTCGGGGGCAGCGCATGCCTTTACCGGGGAGGAGAAACGGGCAAACTTACAAACTTAAATAAATTTTGCACAAAACTTTAATAAAAAAGAGAAAAATACTTTACAGACTTGATAGGCAGATGTATTCAACCATCAAATGACCACTAAAAGTTTTCAGGTTTTTGCATATCAACTTTTCAAAAATGGAGAAAAACCAAAAAAAAAAAAAAGATGTGCATTCACTTGACCAAAAGTATAAATTCACTCCGAATAAAATGGTTCTGTTCATTTTATGTAAATGAATTTAAGTATTTTAGAATAAAATTAGGAATAACAGATTATTGGACACTCTTGGTAGCGGTTATTTTGTTTTCCCAATGCCATGACGAACTGAAGTGAAGGAAATACTAAATTCGTAAAATTTGTATGCTGCATGGTTCTGGAATGTCCCAGAGACAAATTGCAGCTCACAAACAGATCTGTGTGCTTTCAGCGATGCTCTAGCAAGAAGATCTGGTGGTAAAGTGAAAAAGCTATTGGATAGGAAGAAAATCCTCAACTACAGAGCTGAATCTCATGTTCGTCGTTTTTCCAACTGAGAGAAATCTTTCTATTTCCGGTATTGTTGATGTTTTTGCCCTAACTCTTCTCGACGATACATTTCTCGTGTACAACAGAGATACCCACTCATTTCTCAGGCAAGGATGAGAAGGAAATTGCCCTTGAAACAAGTTCATAAAATAGCAAGATTGAACCTTGCTGAAGAAAAGATGTCCTGGACTCACGAATGATATGGAATGATTTTTTTTTTTTGGATGGATGGGTTGCCAACTGGTGTGATCTACAAAAAGAACAAAAGATTCAAATGAGTCGTCAAATGAGTGGTGGTTCAAATATGGTTAGGAGCTCGTTTTCCTTTTATAGTTAAAAGTGTTCTGATAATGGTCGATGGTCGGATAAATTGTTTGGATTCTAGAACAACAACTTGGAGCTTATGCTGAGAATTTCTTGTTGGGAAAAAAAAACTGGACTTTCCAAAAAGATAAAATGTTCCCAGCCACAGCTCAAAAATGATGAAAACATGGTTTCATGAAAATCATATTAACGTTTTAGCCTGGCCAGCACGTTCCCCAGACTTCAATCCAATTAAAAATGTTAGTGGACAGCTTGCACGCCAGGTTTACACAGACACTTTCAAACGGTTCAAGAACTGAAAAGTGCAATTATGGATGGATGTGAAAGTATTACACTTGAATACCTTCATATCCTTCTTGATTCAATACCAAACAGAATGTTTGAAGTTATCAGAAAAATATTTAATAATGGAGGCCCCACAAAGTATTAAATGCGTGAAAGCAATTCGTTATGTAGACTGAGTTTATAATTTTGGCTAAGCTGAATGGATCTTTTTTGTTTTTCTCCAAATTTTGAAAAAATTATTAATACAAAAACATGACACAAGTTTTAGTGCTCTTGATAGCTGAATAGTTGATAGTTGAGTTTACGAGTTATAAAGACCTAAAAAGCATATTTCAGGATTTGTGACTTATTTGGGATTATCAGACCTAAAAGGCATATTTTGCATTTTGTCTTACATTTTGCCCAATTGGCTTCTTGTTATTGCCGTCATGATAGATAATCAACTGGACTAGCTTCCGCCTTCACCAACAAATGGCGCCATCTTCGCTCTTGGTCTCGACCAATCAGAATACTCGATATCTGTTCGTGCAACATCCCAGTGGTGGGGGATATATTGGCTCGGCAGTCAATTTCGACGCTCGATCAATATCAGGATTCTAGAGTCCGCAACTACCAGGACTACAATTCAGGACTCCAACTGCTAAGCCGAATTTGTAAAGCAGTTGCTACTGTGTTGAAGATTATGGAAGCAATCGAATCAGTGCCAGTTTCACCTAAACAAGTACTTTTCCATGCAAAGCTATAAGATGTTCTTGAAAAAAATCCTGGTCGGAGTGTAATGCAATTAATTTCAAAAATGTTTTCTGGAGAACAGTGTTACATCCCAGAGCAAGTCTGCAGAAATTGCTCCATTTTCCAAAGCCCCTATTACTTCATGTTAAGTAGAAAGATCATTTTCACAGTACAAATCACTGTAACGTTCGAAATTAATAAAATGATGAAATGTGATTGATTTGTATTTATTCATATCATTTGTTTGTTAAGAAGTACTTACATTTTAAGAGAATATTTATGCATTTTAAGGGAATATTTCAGTAATTTTAACAGAATATGAACCTACGTATTTTACATGTATTTAGGACCTAAGGTTCCTAACCCTAGTTATTAATTCAATTGCAAGCAACTCACCATAAAATTGATACAAGTAAGTGAAGAAAAGCGGCTTTCATAGAACAAATTTGACAATGCAATCCACGAAATTTTCGCCTCTGCAACCAATTGGCCCAAATACCATTTAAACTAAATCATTTCTGGAATATGGACCAGCAAAGGTGCAAAGGTTTTAACCATCCTTCTAATCCTTCTGACTATCTGGCTCAACAGATTTTGTTCTCATCAGAATATTCTATTATGGGGATTTGTTAGAAAAATATGTAGTCACTCCACCAAATTTCGCTCTTTAGACAATTTTTCTGTTTGGATTGATATAATGAAACTGCATTCATGGTGACTGTATATGTAATGTAAATGTTGTTAACAAGTTTCTTTTCCAATGGAATCAATAGCACATTTTTTATCTTTTATAGAATCATGTATAATTCAGACTTAAATCTCCTAAAGAAAATAATTACAAGACGTGTTGCTTTCAAAAGCATATAAACTATAATCAAGTGGTGTTACAATTGATCGGGGAAAAAATTGTAAAAATAATTGTAAAAATTGTAAACTTATAAAATTAACTTTTGGAGAAAACGTAGAAGCGGGAAAAATTATTGCGTCACGCTTAAAGTTATGGGAATTTAGAAATTAAGCAGAAATTTTATTTGGAGTTGAGTCATAGCTTATACTATTACATCATTCGCCACATCAATTACACCATCTTCTCATTAGGGATATTTAAACTGAATAAAATAATCACTTCAGAATTGAAGACAGGAGCCAGATGTGTGTATGTGTGCATTTTCATGAATAACGGACGAATTGCTTTGCATTAAGAAGAATATTCCACTAGAGATATTGTATTTGAATCAGTCCTCAGTGTCGCGATTCTTAAAGAATAGAAATAAAACTATGTACTGAACGAAGGAAAGACGGAGCCAGGAAGAAGATATTAACATCATCGCAGGATGTGTTTTAAAGAAGCTTTCACTCAGAAACAGGATTGCCACACCCACGCATCGGTTTAGGAATTTTACTTGATTATACAAGTCTTTAAGTTTTGTATGACTAAGTTACAGATGTTCTATGTGTGAGACTTTTGCTACACGGCCTACTTTGCATAAACAATGAATGTTTTGAAATTCCTTGCTCCAATCGCAGATGGACTACATTTTCGGTGATATTTACCATGTCAAATACTGAAATGTCGCTTTACTAAAAATAGTAATCGAGTTATTTTCACTAGTGCTAGAATTAGCATACAAAAATTTATACCGATGTAGTAGCCATTTTTGCTTAGCTGATATTATGAACAACTTGCGATAAAAGTTTTCTTGCCTACTCTATGCTACTAAGCATATTGTGTGTTTACATATTTAATGGCTTGGTTTTCGATAAAACATTGAACGTTCTCTAAGTTAGGGACTTACGCTGACCTGGATTAAGACTGTAATATTAACTCCAATCTTAATCCCATCGAAAATTGCTAGGTTGAAGTCGAGAGAAAAGTTGCTGCTAAACTATATAAGTACACGAAAATGGACAGGTATGCATTCAAATCGAAAGGCACTACCTACCATATGCATTCAAATTTTAATTGGGCAAATATATAAGTTATACCGTTAGAAAGGGAAAGTCCATTGCCACTATGTTTTCATTCATTTTCTGATATTTGTCGAAATATGCCTACGAGTACATTTTACGAGATATTGGTGTCTCCTCCTATTGACAAATGTCTAGGTAAGAGGAATATACTTCTAAGTTTTTTTGACTGCAAAACTACCTTTCTCGCTCATATTCAACCAACTTTTTAGATTGTTACTTTATTTTTTGTAGCACCAGGCCTTTGACTCATAACTTTAATTCCGTAATGAATATCCTGATGTAATTTATTAGATATTTTCATGTTTCTTATGTTATTTAGTATCTCAAAATTATTGCTAAAGGATCTCTGCATTGCTTTACCTTGTTTGGCATCGTCATTACTACAACATTTCTGTATATGATAGCTGTATAACTGAATTTACTATTTTTGGAAAAGTGATGCAATAATTTCCCCATTACTGTAGTTTAACACTATAAATTAACGGAAAACGACAGTTTTGTCATGCAGTAATTTCAGAAGATCAGTAAACTATAATTTCACACTGCAAATTCACTGTCATTCACTATTCGAATTTATCTAACAACCGAGTCAGAAAGTGGAATTAATTTTTCCACTTTATTTCTATATCCTAAATAAACTAATAACACAATATAATTTCGAATTACTTGTATAAAAGCCAATAAAAATAAAAGAAGCAAATTAATTAACTCTATTTAAGGGCGGCTTAGATTTCCTTTCCGATGACTGTTACTGATTGTTTCAGTAAACTGAACTACTCTATGCTCTACTATACTAAACTATATATAGAATCAAAATAGAGTTCATAGCAACTGAATTGTACGATTTCTTTTTTTTCCCATTAAGGGTACACTACAGAATTTACCTCCAAAATATGATCCATCTGAAAGGCTTGTGGCCACTTCACCACTGCTCATGACGATATCAACGATTCCTTCCTGAATAAAATACATTTTGTTTCCTATCGTTCCTTCTTTGATGATGATGTCTCCTGGTTGGAACACTTCATACTTAAGTTTGGTAACGACTTCCGAAACGAATTGGGAGTCTGCGTGGGCGAAGAATGGAACTGAGGCGACGAGAGACCGGCAGTTGAAGTTGATGACATCCTGCGAAATGGTAACAAAATTGACCACTAAGTTTACTCATAAAATATGATCTTTAAAGTAAAAATGCAAATTTGAAAAGCTTATCATCACATTTTTTAATTTAATATTTTAAATAGGAAGAAAATATTTCATGAACGCCCAATATTATGCGTAGGGTTCATTGCAAAATATTACAAATACTCATTTAAGCAATTATATTATTATCTAATTTCTTTATAATCAACGAATAAACGAATTTCTTTATTTTTTGCTAATTAGAGGTGAAAACCTAAGCAAATCACTTAATTCATATGATAATCATTTCGGATTTATAAAATCTTTCGAAATCAACAGAGATTGTCTAATAATATTAACTTAATTCCATCTAATACAAATTTCTCAAAATTGATATCCTCGGAAAATTTCATTATTCAGAAAGATTTATTAAATGCTTTGTTAGAATGTCAAA
This sequence comes from Rhysida immarginata, assembly GCA_023313115.1. Classification (NCBI taxonomy): domain Eukaryota; kingdom Metazoa; phylum Arthropoda; class Chilopoda; order Scolopendromorpha; family Scolopendridae; genus Rhysida; species Rhysida immarginata. The sequence goes on from JAHWFO010092203.1 coordinate 466,580, forward strand.
TTTTTTGGATAAGACGAATGATTGGGAATCGACAGCCGAATTGCTTGAAAACTCGTCTCATCTCCTGATTTCCATAGAGCCAGTTTGAGATGATATGGGGTGTTTTGCAGTCATTCCAACCTCCAGCTAGTAATCTGCAAAAAAGTAATACATCATGTAGTAATGATGCAACCCCCAGCTAGTAATATGCAAGAAGTAATACATCATGTAATAATGATGGCTACTCTTTTATAAAAAAAAATTGGTTGTTTATCATGGATGTATCGTTTCTGAAAGATTTCTTACATTTCTTTTTACATTTTAACAAATTAGGTGAAATACAAGCATTGCTTCATGATGTAACATTTTCCATCTGTTAGTGTTATAATAACACAGGCCAACGATGAAAAAACCTTTTGAATGAATTTGCCTTATTCTTGTGGTTTTCAAGCACATAGAGACTGCAATGTTAATGTAATGAGTGTGAAGAGAAGCGGCTGCAGTGTTAAAGTATCTATATTTTTGAGACACAAAGAAATTTATCAGTCTTCGAACTCTGAATAACTTAAAACGTTTCATTGAAAAACAAGAAATTTGTGGGTGATAGAAGAAAAAGCATAAGAATCAGCTCTTAACGTTAAAAAAGTTTTTAAAAAGCTATTTTTTTGTTGGCCTGTGTAATTTATAGATGTACTTCAGATTTTAACAGGTACCATACGAAAAATAATTCGCATGATAATAATGTAGAATAACCTGTTGGAACCAATCCACCTCATATTAGGATATGTGCATGCATTGGTTTCATGTCTTGATCGGACCTTATTTTTCTCGTGATATCTTATTCGGTATTATTGGAAACATGACTCACCAACTCAACTCTGAGAAGGAGACTCCACGTACTCGGACTTACCGAATTTGATAAAAAAATTCTACGAGTACCTTTCACCCAATTAAATACCCGTACAAAGCTTTTCGATGCACTTCTCAAAATTTTTCAAGAAAAAAAATTCGTTAAGTTTATTACAATGTGTGCAGTTTATAAATGCCCGAATTTTATTGTAGGATTCTAATATAAACTAGATATGTAGGTGATAACTTTATGAATTTTTTTCTCGGAAAATTCTGAGAAGTGGGTCGAATGGCTTTGCATGGATAGTTAATTGGGGGAAACCTACTCGAAGAATTTTTTTTCATTAAAATCGGTGAGTCCGAGTACGTGGAGTCTCCTTGCGAGATAAGGGACGCATGGAAGAGATGTTGCTACGGCATGGTTATTTCTACACATGTTTTTCTGTTGTTTTAGCCATTGGACTGACCGCAATTTATCAATATCAGTGGCACCGTTATCATGGCCAGAGGTAACCTAACTGTTTCTTCGTGTGTGTGTGTGTGTGTGTGTGTATAATTGTACCGCCAAACGGTATGGCATCCTCATTCTTGAATATTTGGTAAATTATTGTTACTATTACATAAATAGCTAGATATTTGAACAGAAGATATAGTGAGACTAAGATATATTAACTTTACTGAGCATTGGGTAGTGATTGAATCAATACGATCTCTTTTTGAAATCTAAATCTCTTCCCCTGTATCAAAACCTGGACACGCCATTGTTATAGAGGCTACTTCGAAGTTTGTTTGTCAAAGTATCCTTCTTACTTCTCTTAATTTCTCCGAGAGTTCTCCTAAGATGACTTCTTCGTCGAAGAACTTCCCTTGGTATCTATGTTCGAAATATTCTGTAATTCTCTGCCGCATCTCTCTTGGTAGCTTTCGATAGGCCATGTACTCTTCCACTTGCTTTAACTGTATAAACAAATGCACAAAGATATTTTATTAATTTGTTAATCTAAAACAATAAGGAAGCTAAAGAAAGGCAAGGCGACAATTAAATATATTTTTTTCACCTTTTCTCGGTACTGACGCCTTGAAGAATCCAGAGATTGGATGAGGTTGGTCGTGTGACCGAGGAAGAGGGCGTAGCAGGTCGCCCCCGAGATCATGCTCAGCATGGTCAGCCACATGTCCGTGAGGCTCTGCGGAGGGAACCTCCCGTAGCCGATGCACAGCATGTGCGACATGGCCTTGAACAACGCCCACGAGTATTGTTCAAACCAGTATGCCTCCTGCAAGAAAGAAAAAGGAAAAAACAACGAGATAAGATAGATGCTGCTTTATCCCCCATCTCGCCATTCACAAACAGAATTTCTTTTACTTTTTTTGTCTGTGTTAGAATTTTACATTTAAAAATATTGCGAATTATCCTGACCAACTGCTTCTTGTGAGCTAATGTTAAGTAGCTAAATCTTACGCTAATTCAGGGTTAATTTAAAAAAAAAATAGGAAGTAAGTGCTTATTGAATGAATGAATGAATGAATGAATGAAATTTTCTTATTTCTCATTTAACAGAAGAAAAATTTTGTCACCTATTTTATCTAACTATTTTGATAGCATGGCGTTCCACAATGGGTGGTTCATAGAAAATGAAATTGGAATGATATTTGAGATCTCATCCTTCTTTATTATTATTCGTTAACTGGCAACTTACTATTCCGATACAAAAGGATACTGCACTACTGTCTACAAGTTTTTAAACAGTGTGCCTGGAGAGCGAGTTTACAGGTTGTGTATAAAAAGTATCAGGAAAAGCTTCGGAAAAATAGATTTATTTCAGATATTGCTACAAAACCTTAAAATTCTTCAAAGTACATCCCTTGAGCGTCGACACACTTTTGCCAGCTTCCCTGGTAAGCGGATTCCGAAAGGTCCTTAAGGGTACGCGGCACTTAGGGTCCCAGGGTGGTGTCCTTTGAGGGAAGATTTCACTTTTGGAAATAGGAAAATGTCTGCTGGGGCCAAGTCGGAACTGTAAGGGGGTTGGGGAATCGTCGCGACGCCGTTTTGCGTCAGGTAGTCGATAAACCTTGGAGAATGTGTGGCTGGGTGCATTGTCGTGATGCAATTTCCAATTTCTGGCGATGGCTGGCCTCACCCGGTTAACCGACGGTCTGAATTCAGCACTTCACGCACATCTTTCACGTTGTGGCGCGGGGCTCGTCCTCCACACTCTCTCGGCCACACGGAGAGAAATGCTTTGGATGTAGCAACAATAAGGGAGTTGATGAGTGCTTGATTGTTGAAACAAAAATACAATTTGATGCATCATGAATAAACTTTGATCTTACTACACTATCAAATTGTCACCATTACAATTCACTATTAATATGTTCATTTTTATGTAGCGTCAACTAAATATTGATGCAGCACCAATATCGGAAGAAGACTATTTCATATATTGTTCTGTCATCAATATCAATGACGTATATTAAAGATAGACTCCGAATCCTATTGTTCTAACTTGAAGCAAATTGGGAAGCTCCATGCCCAGAACTGTCATGGCTGAAAGTGAGTGAATCTGATGCAAAACAATGGCTAAACACGAGAGTAGCTGATTAATAATTCTTTCACACGCCGATTACGGACTGATAAGTTTATCTTTTCGTTTACTTTGTATTTGAAGTATTTTATTATATTTTATAAACAATTTTTCGATCATGGTTTCAATTTCAATTTTTTTTCGATTGTCTTTCAGTAACGTATTTTCATTTTAGTTACGTATTTTTGATTTATTTTTGTGGAAAATGATTCCTGATACTTTTTCTTGTCTGTTTGTACACTTGTACGCAGAACAACTTTGAATAATGGTTTTGAATTAATAATTCCTCGGGCCCAAAATCTTCAAAAAGAAAGCAGCCAGACAGCTAATTACTCCACGGCTCACTCCTGCCCAGAACTATCATGGCTCAATTTGCTTCACTTTTTGCCACTGTTAACAATAGGATTCGGAGTCTATCTTTAATATACGTCATTTGATTCTTTCCATAAATCTGATTTCACATTTACTAGCAGACCACAGTTATAAATTTCACTCACTAGAAGTCGCGAAAAGCGCTCGAGAATTTCCGTTTTTATCCTCTTTAGTTAATTTTAGCTATATGATTCATGGTTTATTCGGATAGTCTCATAAATGAATTTCATAGGAAAATTTTCCACTAATCGACTCCGATGAACAACAGTTTGTATTCCTTACTGGTTATTTTTAATGTTAATCAATTTCAGAGGTTTGAAGCTGTGCCTTCCTGAAAGGAGGTTTGCTGAAGGCATTTGCTAAGAATAATTTTCCTTAAAAGAAAAAGCGGTCATTAAATTTCCTTTTTTCTAGGCATAATGTAACCTGTTAAGAGCTGCTTGTTACTCAAGGCAGGGGCTCCTGTGCGTTCTGATTATAGACCATCTGAAGGGTGTATGCTGGAGCATTATCACCAGCTCTGGCTCCAACAGCCTTTTTTTGAAACCAATGGTGTGCACAAAAAAAGAAATAGAATTATTCATGTTACAACTATTAATTCATGAAATGAACTTGATACTACTAACATACCTTGTATATATATTTGTTTTCAAAAAACAGAACATATAGACTAATTTTAATAGGATATCATGAAAATATAAACTGTAAAAGAGCCCATAGCTCTATTGCTATAAGAGCAGAAAACTATTGATGCGTTATCAATATCCAGTATTATCATGAAAATAAAAATTGTAAAAGAGCCCATAGCTCTATTGCTGTAGGAGCAGAAAACTATTGATGTGTCATCAATATCCATTATCCATGCAAGGAAAAAATCGTTGATCTAGCATATTAGTGTATTAGTGTGGTAACAAAAGACTATTGTTCTGACAACAACATTTATTGAATGAGATTAATAAAAAGAATTGTTCTCTGATCAAAACACACTATCAAAACAGTTTTGTCCACACAACAATAAATATTGATGGGACAGGATTAACCATAAAATATTGTTACAGTGACCATAGATAAGGTTGTCACAACAAAAAATTTCTCTCCGTGCATCTTTGAAGAGGTTGTGCCACTTAAAAACTGCAGTTTGTGACATGCTTTCATCCTTTAACACTTGGCGAATCATGCCCAACGTCTCCGTACCCGATTTTTCCAGTCCAACACAAAATTTGATGGCGTACCGGTAGTACGGTACCGCTGTTCAATCGTTCGCTACATTTTGAGCTTGCACCGAGTCATTCGACAGGGGTCCACTAAAACTTCGATCTAGCCTGAACAAACGCTCGCAGGCACTGACGCTTGGCGCGTTAGTTAGACCCCACACCAGCGAGCCCGCTCTGTGTGAGCGCGTTGCGAACTACAGTAACGTTAAGAAAAAATTGTTCCCGATACTTTTTAATCTGCAAAGCCACTTAATATTGGGTACGTCAAAATGATTGATGAAAAAGAAAATTGTCCCGCCAAGACTGTACTTAATAGATCGCCAAAATAAATGACAGGATAAGTTATTCCGCCAGGTTTTATCCAGCAAACGGAAACGTCCGCCAATATGCCAATTGCTCGCTAGAAGAACTGTTTCAGTTGTATGATGGAATTTGCAAATACGGCGTCCATAATCATTGTCCAGCAACATTTCAGGATGATGCTTGGAAAGAAAGCACCACACTTTTACTCGGTGGGTAAAGCAATTTAAAGTGACGGGCTGCTTATGCAAGGGAAAAAACACCGACCACCAGTTTTCGTAGAAACTGTTGAAAATCAAGCAGCAAAGCTTAGCAAGTTAGACTTCGACACATTTTCATACGCACCTCAATGAAAACCTGTTAGAAATGAAAACCTGTTAGGACGTTGGATGGACCGTGCTGTGACTAATAATATGTCAGTGATGGACACCAGACCTTAAAAGATGTGACTTCTTTTTTATGGGGTATATACAGGAATTTGATAATTAAAGCAGTGTATATGAGCCGCGGAAGCCTTTATGGTAATTGTAGTTTTATAGTCCATTAAAAACAATGGTTGAATAGAAATTTGAATGTTAATATACAGTATAAGATGGGAGATACATAAAAAGGATTTGAAGTAAACTGATGTAAAAGATGAGGCGCGCTAATTTTGAATTCGCATAGAACGATTGCCACAGTGAATATTTGTGTAGGTCATTTCTGGCAGTATTCCAGACAATTTACAAGACCACTTAATTCATTAAAGCATTTTAAGAAATGATACTGTTCAGTTTTATTCTTGAGAACTTTTATTTTCTCTGCCTAAAGAGGGAAGATTGTTAATCATAAAATTTGGAACAAAATTCGGGAACCAATTCTTTTCAGGAAAACTATTCTTCGAATTTTTTGAAAAAAATTAAATTACGCCATCAATTTGCCATATTTTTTTAAATGCATGTATATCATAGGGCATATTTTATTATTACCTTAAGCTTTTCTTAAAAATTATCATTTTAAATGGAGAATCTGAAAATTAAAGCGATACCACTCACATGAACTTTAAAGTCTGAAATTAGGTTTTTTTTATGACTACGAGATGAAAAGAAGAATATATTTGCAATGAAAATGAAATTTCGTTTACTTATGGTCTCTTTAAAAATTATAATTCTAACATTTTAAAATTTTTAATGGATATTGTAAATTTTAAAAATCAAATGTACAAGTTATGTTTCAAAAGTAAGGGCTGGTCGGTTATAAAATGAGAACAAATGAACATTTTCCTAATTGCTCCAAATAGTAGATACATCCTTACATTATTTTTCTACATATTCACCATTTCGCTCCAAACTCTTTTCATATCGTGAAACGAGTTCATTTAAACCATCCGCACAAAATTCCACCGTCTGGGATTTCAGCCAGTTTTCCTCGAATCAGTTTATGTTGTTATAGTTGTTGCAGGCACCATGAAATCAACCAAAACGCACACCCTTTTTAGTTCCAGAACACAAGTGACATGTTTTTCTATAATATTTTTTTGGAATTTCTTTGGTTTGAGTGAACCGGGGAATGATGATCCACTGCATGGATTGATCTCGCGTCCTACTGGAAAACCTCTATTGACTACCATCTCTTCCTACACCTCTAGAGTTGAAAACCTCAATGGTTGAAATCCAAGGCGGCAGAAAGATATCCCGATATCAAAAGTGTTTGGAACGAAATGGTGACTATGTAGAAAAATAATGTAAGGATCTATGTATTTGAAACCACTAATAAAAATTTTCATTTTTAGTTCCTTGTACGAAGTAAAAGAAGTATTGTAATCGCGAAAAATTTCGGTTTTCAGATTTCAACGGAAATATCCATTTTGACCATCCCTAAATCCATTTGTACGTAAGTAAGTATCTCGCATAACTCAGAAATGATTAGCCACAGAATGTTGAAATTATGTATTTAGGACTGTTGTCGCATCTAGTTGTGCACCTCCCCTTTTGTTGAAATCGACTGGTCCAAAAATGTGTATTTGTTGTTTCTCCAACAGATTTTCTTACATGTTTATTTTCTGGATTTTGTTTGCGTGGATTTTCTTACAACTCAGTTTGTGACGTCAGAGTTTGATTGTTTCTTCTAAGAGGGGAAACAATGAAGATAAGAAATTGTTGCAAAAAAACGACTGTCCAAATTTATTTCAACAATTGGGAGATTTTAGACAACAAAAAAACAGTGTAATTTAATAGGCGCACAAGGAAGTCACGGTGCCCACAACAGATTTTTTTCATTTTATAATCGTCCGGCCGTTAATTTTGAAATACATCTTGTAGCATATCTCTCTCCCAGTCTATTCTTAATGAAATTAGACTCAGTGAAAAAAAGCTGACGTTTCGGATAGGGATTTTCCGAAACCTCTATCCGAAACGTCAGTTTTTTTCAGGATCTTGCTGCTCTGTGTCCAGTTTCACTTTTATTCAGGGGTATTTGTGTCACGTCGTTGATCCTTCTATATCCGACATTTAATTTTAATGAAATAATTTCAGGTTAAGAACCAATTGAGAATGCGCGAGCTTGCATTACCAAGATAACAAACAACGTAAAAGAATTCATGACGAGTCTGTCCTTGCGTGCGCCCACAAAAAATTTTGTTTTTTGAAATTTTTTTGCGGACATAAGCATATATTCATGAAATAATTGAATAATAATTTCTTGAAATATTTCTTTATTATTAAACAACTTTAAGATAACAATATTTCTATAATTTGTAATTTGATAAAATAATGAAAATGACCTGATAAAACATTAAAAAATTGTCTAATAAAATTAGGAGCTAGAGGCATTAACTAGGGCGTAACTGATGATATTCCAACGACGAAATCTCGCAAAATGTTCCCTCCTTCATTTGCCAGCTAAGGTTAAAAGGTCATTGTTGCAGTTTCCGTTTCGCTGAAAGCGAAGGGCGAATTATCACATTTCTTGGTTTTAATAAAAAAGAAACAAAAAAACACTGAAATTTATTTTTAGTGTTGATCAATAGTTTTGCACATGAAATTTGGCAAATGTTTTTGGTAAGAATCTCTATTTCTCGGATGTTTTCCCCTCCGTTAGAATTTTTTTTTCCAGCCAAGACGGCTGTGTTTTTTCATTTTCAAGGTCGGCTGGAGAGCTGCAAATGGAGAAGAAATTTTCACCATCTTTGACTGGAAAAAAAGAAAACCAATTAAATGGAAAGGAAGAAGGAAAACACTAGAAACCAGAAATTGCATCGATTTTATAGTTTTTTTATTGGAGTCAAAATTGCATATGTCCAAAAGTAAATTACTCATGTAAAGACATTAATGCACGAGCAACAGTTTTCTGCATTTATTAAATTACACTAATTAGGTTTCTTTAAGCCGTATTTTAAGCCTCACATGAATAAAAATACATATGAAAATAATTCAGGACATGAATAAATCTAAATTAAGCACTAAAACAACTGACCACAATTTAAATGAATTGAGGCCTGTCACGTATACGATTGAGTACGCAGTGGAAATAAAGAACCTTGAATAGAATGGCACTTGATAATATTATCCACTAACACTTGGATAATAGGGAAAGGGATAACCCATAATCAATAGAGATCACATTTATAAAAAATATTAATTAGTGAATATGATATATCATTGCAATATAAATGAAGAATTGCTCTTTCACTTAAAGAAGCATATAACTATGCAATTGTATAATAGACTATCACTTTCAATATCAGTAGTCCGAATTGCCGAGTAAATGTCCATAACAGTTCTCCTCTAGTCCGTCTGTAAGGGCAAATTTACTATCGCTATACTAAACCGAGAGCGGCTACACACGATGCGTTCCAAATAATTGGGCTTCAAGAAAGACTTGAGGGAAAATGGCACCCAATTCTTCTTGAATCCAGGCTCTTAAAGACCATGGAATGACAAGGCTGAAAGAAATTTTAATTATGGCTTTTAAGTTATAAATTATTTCTTACTTTTATAAAATTTCTAGAAATATCAATGAAATCTGCGGCACCTGCGTTGATGTACGCAACCATGTTGTTGCGAAGAATAGTACTCTGTTCATAATGGGAAAAAGTCCCGAAATTTATGAGACTTGAACACGACATGATAGTAAGTGCAAGCAGGAAGATATTAGCATTTCGGGAACAGCGAACTTATGGTTATGAAATAACATTTTTTTGTAGGCGTATAAAGCGGCACAGCGGACATTTTATAGGGGATGAACGACTGTTTCATGTGAGAGAGTAATGATGGCTGGAGAATATTCTAGATTATAGGCAAGCTATCGTACATCAGCGGTAACTAGAATTATTTCAGCATAAGAACACACATGCTGCACATTGCCGAAAATGGGAAGTAAGAGCTATCCTTTTGCGGAAACCACGTTTTGTTTCTGCGAAAACTGACAGATGCACATCCAGAGTAGAAAAGCTAGGCCGTTGAGGACTAGAAAACCTTGCCTTCTAGTTCAATGAATCACACCTTCAGCTAACACAAACTCTGATAGAGATCTGAGTAAATATATACAAGAGCCGAAGGATCCTTCTTCAGTTAACTGCTCAGTGAAGCGCTGTGGTAGTCTGGATCTATTCCCAAAGTGAGTCTTAGGTCATTAACATCCCACGAAATCTGGGAACCTTAACTTATAATCCTATTAGATAAGAGGATTGAATTGCGGACCATATGATGTTCTTGCTGGAGAGGACTACTTTGGAGATAATATGATCTAGGAGGGTGGCTCCAGGAGCATGACAGCGGCTTTTAACGATAGCCCTTACAAACTCCCGAAACCTTAATCTTCATAGGATCGCATTGAGGCGTGCTCTCTCTTCTGACAGTTCAGAATTTAAAAATTTTAACATTAAAATTTGATGAACTTTACTTTATTCAATTAGATAACACATAACATATATTGTCTTAGAAATCCCCCTATAATAACTAGCTCTTCTCATCATTATTACCACACGAGAGAGAATAAAATAATTATTCCGTTTTATATAGTGAATTACTTAAAGACATCAATATCAATTTCAGGAATAATCTGTTGGTCCAAATTGACTAGAGAACTACATAATGCACCTTCCCTTCAATTTTTAAACATCTCCTTAGCATTCGTTGGGTCTTAATCATGACTACTTTACATTCTATATAGTCTTAAATTTCAACTTATTTTTCACTGTAAACCGTTATTATTATTATTATTATTATTATTATTATTATTATTATTATTATT
>JAHWFO010092203.1:477123-505742 GCA_023313115.1 Rhysida immarginata
ATTATTATTATTATTATTATTATTATTATTATTATTATTATTATTATATTGATGTTTTACTTTAATATTTTATTATTTTGCTTTTGTACTTTAATTTCTAAATAAGCTTATAAGAAAAATGCCCCTAGACAGGCCTCCAGGCCTTTTGGGCACCTACCTGTCTATCCCTAAATATTCTTCTTTTATACGATTGACCTTTAATTTATTTTAATTTGATTAATAAGGATTCCATACAGTATTCATTATTTATTTTTATATTGTTTATTATTATTCCTGATTTAGTTTTAATTTGTAAATAAATATATAAATAAAAAATAAAATATTCCTCCTCCAACGAATATTCAGTAAATGTGGATACTATTTCCTTTTACAACAAATCGAGATATTTTGAAGACCAAGGCAAGCGAGCATATTACTAGGAAAGTCTTCTAACAAAACATTACTTTAATGTTTATAAATAAGTAAAATAACGTAAAAGTTAAAAAAAACTAGAGTAGTTAATTTGTTAATGTAAAGTTATTAAAATTAATCATTGTTTATTGATTTTCCTTGTTATTAATTATCCCTCTTTAATTGTGAATGCAAATTAAAATAATATCTAAGTTAGAATCTATTTTTGGAAAGCATTTTAAGGAATATTTGCTAAAAGTTTTAATGTTTGGAAGTTTTAAACTGTTTAAACTTTATGTATACTCTTTATCCACGTCAAATACATGTAGTTTTCTTTTTAAATTATAAACTTTGCCCTTTTATAAACGGTTATTTATAGTTTGACTAAATTTTGTTGAGGTAATAAATTTCCGTTTACATTAATTTAAAGGAGATATACTCCCAATTTGTTTACAAGACCAAAGGTAAAGAAATTTTAAGTTTTCATTTTTTGTAAAGCTAGATTATTTTCAGCACTGGGTTCAGATTTCTTGGAAAAAATGAAGAGTGACCCAGATAAACTCCTATTTAAAAACGAAAATGTAAAATTCTTTTTTGATTTTAATTTGCAGATTTTGTTTTTTCTTCTTATTTCGGTTTCCCATATTCAAATAATTAGTTTTCGAATCTGGGTTCTCTGCAAAATTAGAATAATTCATATATATGTACGATTAAATAAAAAAAATTATCAGTTAGAAATTGCTAAGAACAAATATAAAAATTTAATTACGTGTGTAATAAATATTTTGTAAAGATCAATTTTTACAACACTTAATTATCTCCAATTTTGAAAACGGCTTTGATCACAAGAGCACCGCTATTCTGAAAAGCAAAGTTTCAGGGATTTTTCTAAAAGTCGGAGTCAAGAATCTTTATTTCTACACGCCTGTGGCTCATATTCATCCAAGTTTAATATTTCATTCGAGCCCATGGGTACTCACTCTTTCGCATAAGCTTTATGCAACCTATTTTTATATATTTATTTTCTATTGACATTTAGAAACTATTTTTTCTAATACTCTGGTATTTTTTGCTATGTCAGAGAACAGTGTACAATGCTCCATAGGAACCAACAATCACGAAAAATCTTCAATTATACTGGATGACACGGCTGTGCAATAGAGAGGTCAAGAAAAGAGAGAGACTCTACTAATGGGTGCTTCCTCATGACAACACTGCTCGACGAATTTCTCCAGATGACCAAAGCCTTTTGGCTGCAGCTTCAACATTAATAACCTTCAATAGCCTTTTTCTTATCGCGATTGATAAAGCCCTCAACGGAGGACGATTTGAGGATGTCGAAAATATATTTCTACGACATAATTTTGGATAGGCTAAAATGAAGTTTCCAAATCGCCTTCAAAGTATCTTACAACAGAAGAAACTTTTTATTGGATAGTTGAATATTTTTGAATAGCCTTGAAATTTACGTGCAAAGCACCCGACGCCAAACACGATAATATGATTTTTTACAAGCCTATAAACAAATAAATTTTAATTTTCATAAATGCTACAGATGAAAGTTTTTTTTTGTTTTTTTTCTTTACAGTATTCCAATCGACTGAACTCTTAAGTATGCTCGCAAACATCAAAAATGTTTATTTCCTTTTTTGTAAAACCGCAGCATCCATTCATCTCTTTATGACAAGATTTACCGTTATTGGTTTATGGACTTCCGTTCCTTCATTTACAACCTTTGTAGAAAAGAGCGGCAAGAGAATCGAACAGATGGAGGGAAATTTAGTCGTCGCAGACGAAGTAGACATTTCGTTGAAGGAGGAAGAAGAAGAGAAAGAGAGAGAGAAAAAGCGAAAAATCAAAATTATTATTCGGCTAAAAATAATTCCATTTCGTTATGAAATATTGCTATTTCCTGAATTGGTTCGTTTGGTGTTGCCGAGGGAACGGAAGGATAAAATAATAATTCTGCCTGCAGCTGCTTTCCTTGTTTCATAAAGATAGCTGGAAACGCCGAACGTTCTCGTTCTTGCGCTCGACGATTTTTTACGACCCCAAACTGGACCTTGTATGTGAAGAACAAAATTCGGTCGATGATGACGATCCAGCAAAATGTTTAGGATAACTAATAAACTATAAATCTCGAATAAAATAGCTAGCAAAGTGAGATTTAAATAGTAGAAGCATAATAAACTTAAAAAGCATCCTAAAGAATTCTATTGTCGTTAAATAATCAATTTTAAGAAACTTCTCATCCAAAGACTATGAATGCCAGCACTCGAAAAACGCACTCGATCGATGTGCAACATTACCTGTATTATCTCCGATATTTCTGGAATTATTTCCATTCGTGTGGGATCAATTTTATGTTATTGAAAAAAATCCGAACAGTAGCATTTTTACCAATATCCTGTTTCCTTTCGTCCCCATCTCTTCGGCTTCCTTCTTCCTATTGGGCTGTGAAAAGAAGCCGTTCACTATCTCATACCGAATAGTGGCGGCAGATTGAAAGGGGAAACCAAATCGAAAAAGAGCGATAAAAAGTAGCCAATCACATTAACAATGATCGCAGAGAACTTTATTTGGAAACGTATGATTTTGACCACCGCAGGAAAACTCACTATCCCTTTAAGTTACCAACTCACAAACTTTTGAAGGTCATCAAAATGAACGGGAATTCTAAACTCAAAACCACACTCTCAAGAATAAAAAGTGGCTCATTTCTAAGAGGGATGTCATAAGCGCAATTCTTGAATATGACGATGAAGTGAAAACCTCTAATCCACAAGGAGGAAAGAAAGGAAATACCGGATACGTACTTTAAAACCACTAGAAACTGTGGACACTAGAATAAGGAAAAAAAGGACAACACAAACCACTAATCCACAAAATTATTTATTAAATAACTTTGTGGATTAGTGGTTTGTGTTGTCCTTTTTCCTTTTTCCTTACCGGATACGTATACGGTATTTCCTTTTTTTTTCCTACTAGGTTTTCACTTAGTTCCATTCCACGGTATTTGCTTATTATTTTGTTACTTGAATATGAGGAAATATTTATTTCGATAAAGGTTATTCAAATGAAAACGATCCAAAGGATATATTCAAATATCGAATGGGTTTATAGTGACATCTTCGACATGAAACTTTAAGTGTCACTATGTAGTTGTCTTATGATGCACTACCAGATGGCTCTGCGAACATACGGCGGTTTGGATTGGTCTATAAACACGTATATTTTCGTTGTTTGGATTGCGCCAACTTGTTCCAGTAACTCGAACTATGACATCTCCAACTTGCCTTGACATTTTGAATATTCTGTACTCCCAGAATACATACCCAGTATACTATCCACATAGTCCTGATCGTATCAACAAACATTGAACACTGAACGGTAATCCGTTTTTTAACCCCCGATATCGTCGAGGATACAAAAATTCCTCCTCGCATAAGTAACATGTTTTTGCCATGTGTTAAAGACTGGTGTAAGCGGTTCCCAAAGAGCGACGTTTCCACCTTCGACTCGACGATCTTCAGAAGTGGAAGAGCTACTTAACGCTCTTGGCCTCCGGGCCAGCCCATTAATCTTGCACCGTATTCTAATCTTAATGATTTTCTTGTTGATATTCTTAATACAGCGGAACCCCTTTGCAACGCGCCCCGATTTACCCTAGCGAATTCTTTCTTTCTTTCCTAGCTTTTTGGACCGTGTTTTTCGTGAAGATATAAAATGTTCTTGTTATAACGGGGTCCCTTTTTTATTTGAAAAAAATGTGTAATATTTATAAGCACACAAATTCCTATAAAAGTTACAGCGTCAAGGTGCTTAATCCTGCCATTCATATTATTTCAACTAATGTTACCATTAGAGAGCGTGCAAAGAATTTCTATCGTCTTATGAAGTCAAATATCTATTTAGATGTTCTTTGAGCTCTTTTTAGCTTGGGAAATGAAAATTTATTGTAGAAGGAAGCACTTTTAACAATTCTGCTGTAGAGTCTAAAGATAAATGAACACGGAGGCGGTAATAATTTTCGAGGTACATGAATGACTCATTCTTCAAAAGTTTCCTCAGCCATTAGCGTACTGGTGTATTTGTATGCCATTTTCCTTTCCTTTCTTCTCATTTATCTGCTATAAAATAAGAGAAAGTTCACGTAGCACGTGCTATTACGTAATGTCTTTCATCCTGGTTGAAGAGGTAGATAAGATAAGGAAGGGTATAGAGCTAGACATCAGGGAGAATGTTCCAGGGAGAGGAGTCGAATGCGAGTACGTGAACACGGCTCAACGTGCTTAAAAAAAGATGACAGAAGATTAATTAACATTTGTGGTGGAAGTAGGAGATCTTTTTTCCACAAGCAGCGTTAATGAGTTCTTCTCCTCGTAGAACCATTTCTCCCCCTTAATTAAGAATTTCACGGCATAAAACAATGCAGCACGCACCGCACAGGTGTCACGACAGGCCGGAGGGACGAAGTATTCGCACCGCCACTTTCATAAAAAAAAGAGCTCTACAGGCCATCAAAAGCTATTATTTTTAATTAGCACAAAAAAAAGACGGAAAACTTGACCTCGATACTGTCGACTAAATTTTTCGTTTCTCAGCGTCAGTAATTCTATCCCTGGACAGGCAAGGCAAAGAGGTTGACAGTGAAATGTTAAGAAAACTTTAAAACACTTTGGAAAACTCCGGAGACTTGAAAATGCTAAAAGTGACCGAAATCGCAAACGAAGAGCCTTTTGGTCACAGCTTCTGCAATTTGTTTTCTTTCTTGCATAATAATAATACTTAAATTTAAATTAACTCCTTACTGCTTCGCAACTCCCGTGTCTCACATTTAAGAGCACAGACATAAAAGAAAGTGACAAATGACTTAATTAAAACTCAGAAAAGAAAAACAACAAAAGACTTAATCTCGTAAATTTCTTTAATACCACTTACAAAAGAAATAAAAAAAGTTTCAGTCTACTCTAGTAAGAAAGTACTTCTCTACACGGAAGCCTGAAATTGGATTTGTTTTTTTGATGGGGACGTGAAGCATTAGCGTCATCAATTAAGGAGACGGAAACCCTTAAAATTCAATAAACACAATGAAGTAAAATTGCGTTAGCATTTACCATCACCATTTGGTAATTTGGAAGTGCTGTTCAAATTTCTTCTAACCAAAACAAGACAAAACTTCCATTGTACAATTTGAATCGCCTAATCACTTGTTCTTTCAGGTAGACTTTCCATTAGGCAACCATTGTGCAGAACTTCTTTGTCGGATGAAACGGGAAACTTTGCGAGATCATTATCGAAGGCGGTTTCTTCTCCTCTCCATTAAGCGAAACTTTATAAGAATTAAAAAATGAATTATTCAAAACAAAAATGTTTACGCTGCTGTTTGCTGTGATTTTTGAAAGCTATTAATTAGAAGGAAAGCCCAATTGTTCTTATGAATTGCGTAAGGGAGGAGGAGGTCATTACTTTGGGCGATGCTCCAGCAACGTTCGTCCATTTGTCTCATCGGTGAAAAACGAGCGATCGGCGATAAGTAATTTGACTCTGCATATCATTAACCAGTTCATGAAGAAAGAAGAAGAGGCCTTCGTTTCTTTCGGTTCAGGGATTCGATTCGAGGAACCCCTTTTCTTCCTTTCGCCCCAATCTGCGGGCGCCTCTCCTAAGTGCTGTAAATAAAGAGGCAACAATAAATCCATAAAACTCTCTCAAGTGTCGTAAATAACGAGGCCGGGAGGTAGGAGGAAAAGAGGCGCGCTCTTCATAATTCGGCGCAAAACATGAGAACGCCACTGCCAAGCGAAAGCGAAGAGCGCCACAAAGTTTCCTATTAAAAATGGCCAATGAAAGCAAATGTGATGGCAATTGTTTATGACCCTTTTGGAATAATGAGGGGATCCCAACAGGCAGAGGGGGTCATTTATTTCTGTTGGAAAATTATTGCATTTTATTGAAAGCACTTAAGCTGGATTCGCAACACCAATGGCGGAACAGATTAGTTAACGCATCAACTGCTGAATTCATAAGAGGAAATGATAATGAAGCCGCAAGGTTTAAAGTTAGCACGTTCAGTCTGAAGGCCACCTTAATGAAATAAACAAGTCAATTCGTTTGCTTTTCGTGCCAAAAGTGAAAATTAATATACCAACATTATCTGTAAGTTATCAAACTTTCTAGGGTTGTCACTAAAATGTGTCTATTTGGAATATTTAATTTCACATGGAGAAGCAACCGCATGATGTTAGTTCGGTACAACGCGAATTCGTAGAACTCTTCACTTTTGATAATTAATTTTCACCTGTCAAGTACTACTGAATAGTAAAATCTTTTACATTTTTGCAATTTAAACGTGTCTTTTTTGGGGGATGTAAAAATGGAATAAATTTAGAATAGTTTTAGTAACTTTTTTCATACATTCGTTCTACAGCTATAGAGAAGGAAAAGCATTTATGTTCAGGTCACTGAATATTTCGAGACCACAGATTCAGTATTAATATGCATCATCATTTATTCTGTTTTATGGATCTTTTACATTTAGTGAGGAAATTTTTACATTAAATGTAGGAGTATTAGCATTACTTATTTATTTCTAAAGCGCCCGTTAGTACAAAATTGAACACAAATTAGTCATACATTTATGACTAAAGTTACAGGGTTGTTATAAATTCTCGAGTGCTTTTTAACTTTTTGTAATATTTATTGAACCAATGGATTTATTCAAATTCATTATACGTTGACATTAAGTGCATATCAAAGCGTAGAGGAATTCAAATAGGTATTTTTCTTAGATTAGCAGGAAAAAAAATAAAACACTTAAATATGTGTTTCATCTGTTACAAGTGCAGGGTGTTGCAAAAATATACAAGACAGTACTGCTGGATAGCCTATCCTCTCGCTTCAGGGCCGATTCATAAAATGATAATTGGGAAATTTTATTTTGTTAATCCATTTACGCCGAAATTGGTAAAAATGGAAATTGAGACTTCATAGCTTAAATTTATATTCTGTAGCATGTAAAGACATAAAAATAATTTACAAAGACATTAAAAAATTACAAGAATATAATTAAAAAGGGACTTAAACCTATTAAATTTTAAAAGATTACTAAATAACAAAGCTTCTAACAGTCCAAGTAATCTCAAGTCCACTGTCCTGGCAATAATTTTTACACCTTGTAGAAACGGACTTCATTGTTGACTCAGCACTTGTTTAAAAGGTGACAATATGAAATGATAACGATAATAACAATGAAAACTTTTGAATTTTGAAAGTCTTGAAGAATTTGAATTTTGAAATTAAGGTCCCAAAAGTTCACAATAAAAATTTCGATGAAATGAAAATGCACTCCAATAAATAGCCAATTATTTCATGATACTTAAAAATTAAACATGATTTATGGTAACTTAAATCATTTTAATTTTTATTTTTTACTTTTAATTCATTTAACAAGAAAACTAAGTAGTGACGTCAGTTCTGACCCGTTGCCTAGCGATTCCAAACTTAGATTTTATTTAATATTATATGCTGTCGTCCATAGATGTAATTTCTTTCAATAGCAGTTTTGGACTTTCTTCTGCAGCACGATAACGTCCGCCCGCACCGATCGGCACATACCAGAGGCGTTGCAGAGCCTACAGTTCAAAGATGAAAAACTGCAGCTCAAAAATGAAAGACTTTGCACCTTGCGACTTTCACCACTTCCCAAAGAAGAAAGACCACCTTAAGGGACATGAGTTGCTTTCTGACGACGAGGTGAAAGATGCCATTCAATCCTCGTGTCTACAAAATCCCGGAATTCCTCTCCGACGGGTTCACCAGAGTAGTCACGCGTTGGCGCAATTCGTGGAAACGGATATACCGAAAATGAATAGTGCATTATATAGAGAACAAATGTAAGTATCAGATACAAAAAGAATTTTGAAAATCGGATAACAAAAAAGTTACGGACCAGGAGGCAAAAATTCTTGAACAACTCTCGTAGCAAGATCATAGCTCCATACAATACATTTTCACTGGTCCAATTAGACAAGCTTTGCGCCATTTTAAACTTCATTACCTATTACTGGTGGTCGTGTTCTTTTGCTTATGGGCAGCAACTTTCTCTGGCAGTTCTTCTGTTTTAACTCCCGCCGAATGATTCTGTTGCTAATGATGGTTCTAATGTTTGTTCAATAATGATTCTGGTAACAGAAACAAACCGATTATTCCAGGCAGTCTTCTGCAACGCTCGCCGATCTCTGTTAGTGAGTATGAGTTTTCCCCTTCATCCTTCCGCTATACCAATGGTGGACTTGGTAGATTTAACAGGCTCGAAATCTCATGAAATAACTTCCCACTTATATAATATCCATTGACCGTGCCACGTACGAAATCGCTGATTTCTTCTGTATGACCTATTTTTTGGATTTTGATTGACGTTTTAAGCTTTACTTAACTCGCTTAACGTCAAAATACTTCTTTATATGCGATTCTGAGACGAAATAAGTTAGCCATTGTCATGCTACGCCAGACAGTCAGGTGAGTAATCCAAGAATCATCAGATATTCAAGCCATCACTGATTCTTACCAGAGACAAATGAAATTAATTACTTTCTTTTGTCTCTGACTGCTACCGTCGAAACTAATTCCTAAGACGCTAGTGACGACAATGGAAGGAAAGCGGGAAATGGGTAATCTCCAAGCTTTGTTAAAAATGAGCATTAACAGTCCACTGGGAGCAGCTTAAAGAATGATATCGTAGTGTATAAAAATATATCGGAGTTAAAGACGTTCGGGATAGGAACACGCTAAGTATTTTATTAAAAGTAAAAGAGGAGGTTTTATAAATTATGCATTAATTCCGAAACATTTTTAAACTTTTTCTCTAAGTTATGAATAAAAATTAGGTATTTAATACCTCTTAGTCGTGGGAAGGGATTTAAATAATATTTAGAAGTATGGCACATGAGGAAGAGAAAAACAAATTTTAATCTAAATCCTGTACTTAAGTCTGTACCAGAAAAATTAAAACAGAAATATGAATTTAATCTGATAGAATAAACCGCAACTTTCAGTCGATCGCAAGTAATCTTCTTTCAAGAGATTATCTTCATCTACCAGTTGAGGCAAGTCTGAAGTTTATGGAATTAAGTGTCTTCTTCCGTCTTAAAAGTTCCTTCCTTCCTTAGATGATGTTGGGTCCTTACTTCTTCCAATAAGAAGTATCTTGAGACTAAAAGGAAGGTTAGCGAACCAATGGGAATGAATTGCTTCGAGTCGAAGAAGAGTCGCACCAATACAAATTTTTCCTGAACTTGTTTAACACTACACAACCCGTTTTAGATTCTTTGCCTCAATCAGCGAGCATAAATTGGTTGTTTCTGACTGCGCCGTCGAAGATGATATTCGTCCGTAAAGTGGCCTAGTCCCTTCGCTGCTGATCGTATAAGTTGCTTACGCCTAAAGGTCGTGCATGTGCTCAGAGATATTTCTAAGTTATTTCTTATTAAATGGCGATATTGCTAAAAGAGATATTGGACACCCAAACTACTTACTGGTAAGGATAACTTGTGAAAACTTGAGTCAGTCCTCCTGAAATCGGTATTGGTTGCTATTGTAGTAGTTGATAGCAAGACATTTAGTGTGCCGTAGTAGTGTCCAACGTCAATGTGTTGAGTTGAAATTTTATCTGATGTAACTGCCCGCAAATACATGTATCTTCAAATTGCACTCGTCTTTGTGTCTAGCGCTCCTTAAGATATTTAATCCTAAAGACAAATCTTGTACATTACTTGGATGGATGGATGGATTTTCAGCCTGCATCTCCCCTTTTATCCAGGAGACTAGCTGTTTGGAATGAAAGGATGATGGAGAAATAGACAAACACAAACATCCATGCCCTTTGTACATTACTTAAAACTAAAGTCCTTATTAAACGTGAAAAATGTTATTCCTGGCTTTCTCGTCTATTTCCTCTCCTTCGAAACCTAATCAAAAACCTTTCATCTACGTTTATTGATTCACAGACATATTGTGTTTGTTCGTATGAAACTAGAGTAGGCTGGAATACAAATTTTCTATTAAGCTTATATATAATGCCACTCGAAAGAATGCAATCGGTAAACTATCAACATACATGTACAGAACAAGTCAAAATGATGGACCCGATTTCAGAAGTTTACTCTGTGAAATCTAATGATCATATGGTGAGACATGTGCTACGAAAAGTAAACGTTCAAAGCTTACTTCAAACACATCACATCAGTAATGCCGTTGAACAGTAATCACAGTTGTTTACATGATAGTCAACCAAACAGAACGATCTCTGTTCTCCAGTCAAAGCCATTTTCTTTAACCGCTCGCTGCTGACCCTTAGCGGTAGAAAGTGAAAATACTGCGTGGAAACTAAACTGAAAGTTAACCTTTCGAAGCACATGTCTCATTACAATACGTTCATTAGACATTTTGACTTGCCCTGTATTTACGAATATTGATAGATTATTTAGGCAGATGTCTATAAAAATAAACAACACTCATAGGCATGCATACAATACAATCAAAAGTTGCTTTATACAGGGTGTCCCGGGAGGTCAATATTTCGTGTGGGGGGGGGGGGGCCCCGGGGTAGACGGAATTATAAAATATTTTTTAAAAACATGTAGTCTTTTATTAATGGTTTTTGAAATGCAGGTATTTGAAATTAAAATTATCAAGTTTCTAATATGCATTTTATTTTACTGCATTAAAATCTTTATCATAACAATTTTTCGAATATTCGTCACGTACTTTGATGCATTTTTCAATTCTTGTGAGAACGTGGCAAATGCGCGCCTGAAGGCATCTTCACGTGCCTTACTTGGTCCACAGCGTCTATTATAAACTTGTTTCTTGTATTGGTGTTGTTTTATAAATCTCACACGTAATCAACCTCACAAGCAGAAATCCAAGGATATTAGGTCGGGTGATCTTGTGGCCAATTAACTGTTCCACCGCTACCAATCCAACGTTTGGAAAAACTCCATTTAAGTATTCTCGCACACGTTTCATGCTATGAGGAGGTGCTCCGTTGTGCTGAAAATACATTGTTATTTCTGTTTAGCCAGTGGAATATCTTCTAGTTGTTCCGAAAGCGTATTTTGTAAATATTCTAGGTAACTCTGCCCTGTCATAGGATTTTCTAAAATAACGGGACCTTATTCAATACTTAACCGCTAGACTACACAAAGTGATGAATGGCCAATTGCTTCAAGACATCGAGAGAAGAGTGGGAATTGCAACAACATCAAGTGTACGTACATCTAAAATAAGATTACGTGAGTAAGAAATTTTTATCGTCGAGTCATTAAAGACGCTTGTTTGTCCACAGTTTGATGCTTCTATTGTTATTTATAAAAATCACATTATAGAAAGCAATTTTTGGCTATCCAATGAAGATCGTCGGGCATATTTCCACATTTGTTCATATTTACACACATCGACGTATTTGAGTTTTCCTTTTATTGCCTAGTTTCGTTTTATATTTGATGCTAGCAAATGATGATCCACTTTTATAAGTAAATTTTATTAAATTCAATTAATTTGTTTATAACAATCATGAACTTAATAATCATAATAATTAATATTCAGTTAATCTGACGAACAGAACTTAAAAGTTTTCGACACGTGAAAACATTTTGACTTAGCCTGATGTCTCCAATGCCATTTCTTTTCTACCTTTCAAGATTGAAGCCCGTCCGACCTTTGGCGATTGTTGTGTGTTTGCGTGTGCATTGCAGTCATTTTCGACAGCCATGGCATCGAGGGGGCTTGAACCAAAGGGTTTACGATCCTCATGGTGGCAACAATCCAAGATCGCTTCAAGTGAAGCGCAATAGTGATTAAGAGATCGTTATGATGGAGGGTCGCAGACGTCCGGCAATTATGCCATTGGGTGAAGGGATGGCGGCCTAAGAGATTCCAATATAACTAAAAGACCGTCAAGGAAATATTTCAGCCTCATTTATGGAGAGCGAATTTGTGCTGCATGATCAATACACTATTATCCATTAGGCTAAACTGCAAGAATATAAACTTCAAGTTTAAACATTTGTTTAACAGCTAACGTTAGCTTCCTGATTCAATTATCGTAAATGCATGCATTAAATTGTCTGACTTCTGATTTGAAATGATCGTATGAACCGATGGGATCGAAGCTTCATTAAATTCTGGAGCACTTTAATAATAGAATTCTATATAAATAAAATTGTCTTATCATATTGAATTATCCATAAAATAATAAGAAATAAATTTACTTTATTCAACTTTAAATCTATATCCATGTTTTGAGTGCATTACGGTTTAAAAGAATGTTAAAGTTGAATTTACACGCAAAAAGTGGCGATACGGTTTAAAAAGTTCTTTCAGTGGCGATATTTATCTATAAAAATTCATCTGTACCCTCAGCAAATTCACTCTAAGTGAAAAATGGGAGAGGTTAAGAATAACTCGGATTTCAACTCTATCAAAACTCAGCAACCGATTACAATAACGCAAGGTCTAACACGATTGTTTTTCTTTTTCTTATCTATTGATTTGTTATTCGAGCTATAAATAAGAGTTGCTCTCCAGAGAATGGAACGAAGACTTTGTGCAAAAAAAATCCAGCACAAAAGTGTCCGAAGGGATTTCGCGCTCCCCTGTTTTCAATTCAACTTGGACCTCAAACGGACTTCGGTATAGACGAGGGAATACTCGACCGGAATCAAATTGCAACTCGGTCGAGGAAAATCGAATAGAATAAGAAATCTTTGATCGCTGCTCAAATTCTTCAATAAGCATGAAATATTTCTTCCGCGATTATTTGTATCCAAGCACTCTATTCATAACCATGCCTCTGCACGCGTAAGGATATTTTCATTGACGTCATTGCAGCCATAGGATTTAGGTAATGTACACTTTAGTATTACAACGACTATTCACAATGTCTTAAATCTAAAAGTAAATCTAAAAATAAAGGAAATGATAACGAATGTTTTAATGCGGAATGTTCATTCCACATTCCAGTTTTACCTATTCTCCAAATACAGAGTGACCCAAACTTATCCAGCATAATTGTTTAGGAACATTATATAGTTCAAATGGAACCAAAAATGCCCTATAAACATTACACTTAGTTTCGATCGTGTGTGAGATATCGACTTTGTCTATTTTCTTTTATTTAGAGTCTTTTCTAGAAAAAACGTAGGTTTTTCGAAAAATGGAAGGAAAAATTCTGCGATCTGGATTCGAACTATCATGGCCGACGCCTCTACCAGTTGGGCTATCGCAGACACCCGAACAGCCATGCTGTCTCAAGGTGTCTTAAAGACAATCAAGTTGTCATGGTTGAAAGCTCAATGGGAGGCGGGCACCTGGCTCACAGATCGAGAATCTCTCCTATCCAACCATCAGAAAGTTTGTGGAACTCACAGATAAATAAATAATAAATAATATTATAACTGGAGATAAGCCTACCAAGCATCAGGTAAAAATGCTAAAAAAAAAAGTAGATGAATCAGAGCAATCAGAAGTTGTTGAAGGTGAAGCAAGAAAATCAGAAAAAGAAAAAAAATGTAATTGCAGTTGTAATCATGTTAGGAAATCAAAACAAATAGTAGATAAAGCTGTGCATCAGGAACATTAGACAATTTCTGATCATTCATATGTACAATATCAGTATTTAGAATTAGTAATTCTAAAAAAATTCAAAACTACTTTCCTTTATTCCCATTTTCCAAAGTTGCAGCTTTAAGATTGCAGCACCTCAATGGTGACGCGATCTGGGTGCCACCACGTGAAAAATTACAGGAACTACTTACTGAACTTGTCAATACCAATAAAATATACAGCCAAAACTGTGGACACCAGGATAACAAGAAAGGAAGAAAAGAAACCACTATTCTACATAATATTCCTAATCAGATCTTTTGGTCGGGAACAATTTGACCACTCGCCATACAGTCTAGACCTCGCGACCAGTGACTACCACCTGTTCCGGTATCTAAAAGAGTTCGTCGACAGCCTGCATTACATTGACGATGAAGAAATGAAAACTGCGTAGCTTTCCTCACCGGCAGCAGACTCCTATGAAGTGAGCATGCAGAAGTTCATTGAGCACGATAACAAGTGTTTAATTAAACTTGGAAACTATGTGAAAAAATAGCTAAAGTTACATAGAATCTAGTAGAGAAAAAATTTTGAAAATACTTCAGTAGTTTTGTTTTTATTACAAAATAGAACTTACTTTCTGAATACACCTCGTAATTATAATATTTAGCCAAAATTTTCTTCATAGTTATTTGAAATTTAAACTGAAACAACAGTTTGACAAAGCGCCAGCACACACCTCGCTCGCGATGAGGGACATCCTAACAAAAAAATAACATGACCACTGTGCCCGAAAATGAAACCCCCGTTGAAAAGGCGGCGTTTTGACTCCGTCTAAGAGATTCAAGCAGAATCGTAGCAGGTGAAAAGCACACTTTAGCCAGCAGATTTAAATGACTGCTTCAGAAATGGGAATATCGCTGAGAGCCTTGTATAACTCAAAGGTGACTGTTTCGAAGTTGACGAAGATGGTCATTTGTGGAAAAGCAGAGCTATATTGAATTAATTAACAACAAGTATATTAAAAACAAGCTCATTCAATTCATGTTTTATTCTTAAGTTGAAGTTCATAAGTGAAATAAACTAAATTTCACAAACAATTGCTATAGGCTACCGAATGTCGCCAATTACAACGCTCTTCAGCCGTTAAAGACATGAAGCGTGATATTATTGGGCGAGCTTTCTCGATGGACGCACTCCTAACGTCGACATCTTTCTCATGGCAAACTGTTAAAAGCGTTTATTATTATTTTTTATCCTCCCTATGTCAGCCTTCAAATTAACCGAAGCTTTGCCAGCGACATGATGCTCATTAATCATAAGGATTAGAGCGCCTCCCATGGCAATTTGTTGTCCCCTTCTTCCTCCTCATGGCAGATTAGTTGGAGGCATCGCCAACACGGGCGCTCTCTCCAACCATTTCACCACTTCGGCCACCCAAACCTCACCCCCTACTCTCCAAAAGCCACCGTCATCAGAAGCAGACGACTCTCCAACATCTGATACTTTTCAAATTACACTAATAAAAAGCGAAAACAATTTAAGCAACGGATTCGTAATGGACCATTAAAAAGTCTTTAATTTGATTTCGGTTAAGCATCTTTAAATCAAAATGTACTGTTAACGGGCAACGATATTCCTAATAAAGATGTCCCTGGACAACGTAATTGTGCGAAATATGCTTTTATTAGAAAATTAATATTACGGGGATTTGCTTTATGCTAGACCTATTATTATAAGATGTTGGCGAAGCTCTCTACAAACTTCTGATAAAAGAATCCAGAAGAGGTGGTTCCATTTTATTGCAACGATGAGTTCTAATTCCGCGCATCAATTCGTTTTAATGAAGAGGTTCAAATTTATATTTTGTGCATAAAACTGTTTTTCATTTTATGTGAACTTGTAACATAACGCTATATATTCCATGTGATGTATAGCGTCGTCCAGAATATCGGACCAACAGATGACAATCATTGCCATGACACAAAGATGACTGAACAAGGCAATATTCCTGCATAATAAAACAACCATCTGAGATTCATTTTATCATTTCGACAGTTGATAATGAAGTGATCTTATAAAGAAGTTTATTACTTTATAAAAATCATGATAAATTTATAAAGGGCAACGACGTCAAACAATAACAATAGTCGCGTTCACAACCTCTTAACTTTTCTCGCTTTTCTCACTTATCTTGCTTAAGCTACTTTCAGTGACGTCATTTTCAGGAAAGCGAAGTCTTAAAAGTCACTTTTCTGAAAGCAAGTCAGTACCCACTTTCCCCTCTGCTTTTCTTACTTTTCTGGCTTTACAGCTACTAACTTCCGGTTTAGTGGTAGCCATATTGAATCGCCGCTTCGCTCGTTTCGATGATTGCCCACCGATAAAACTTGTAATTTAAAGGCGTAAGTAACGTATTTAACGTTGTAAATTTTTTTGGTTATAAATTAAGGAATAATAAAACCATGTAGAACAATAAAAAGCATTTTTCACAATCAATAAGTCACTTACTATTTTTCAAACAATTTCAATATATTCATCATGCTATTTATGGCTGACGATGCAAAAGTACCAAAAGCAGCAAAAGTGATCTTTTCACTTCCGGTTTCATTCACAATGAAAACCTATTTTCTTTGCTGTTCAAAACAACGATATGAAATGAGTAGATCGCTCATGAGTAAAGCTCTAGATAAGGAAAGTACGGCAATCCTTTTCCGCGCCGCCCGCAGCTGCTCATTGGTAGAACGGGAGTCACGTGAGTTTGTCAGCCATTGTTGGCCCAAACACAGCGATAGATACCATTGAAATGCATGTGGAGGATGCGGTTTAGATTAAATTTTTAATGAAATATCCGTTATTTGATCCAAAATTTTAATCCAAATAAGCAACACTTCAGGCTCCTTCAATCTATTGCTCCCTGGAGGTTAATAAAGTCCTTAAAATATAATTTTTCCACACAATTGTGGCACTAAAGAAAAATTACTGAAAATTTTCATTAGAAGTCGAATATAGGTTTTTTTAAGAAAATACAATTTAATTAACAAGGTTAAACTGTGTGTGAAATGTGAAAGTAGGAGCATTAAAAAACTTGAAATAAAACTTAGACGTTAGGTTTAGTTATTATTATTATATTTTTTTTTTTTTTAGCGAAGTTAACTATCACTCATCATTACTTGAATGTAACGTTTAAAAATGAATAACGAAAATAAAATATAGAAAGTTATAATTAGTTTTAAAGTTTTTGGTAGATTTTTCTCAACATTATAAACCTCCAAAAATGAATAAATTAATAACTTTTAAAATACACTGCATCTTTATTTCTTTTTTTGTGTGTGAATTTTTATTTTATCAAGTTATCATTTTTTCCCAATTATAATTTTTGAAATTTTCTATCAAATTGATTTTATAAATTTTTTATCAAAATATAATTATCGAATAAATTTTTATATTTATATCAAAACTTCAATTTAACAATTCCTATTTTATTAAATTATATTTTGATACTTTCATAATTGTAATATTATTATTATTATTATTATTATTATTATTATTATTATTATTATTTAATAATATTTATAATTCAATAAAATTAAAATAAACTCTTAAATTGAAGTTTTGATATAAATATAAAAATTAATTTGATAAAAGTTCTATGAGTTATTTTTTAATTAAAATTTATAAATTTATATTTTGACGAATAAAATTACAAAAACCTACACCTAGCATGTATTTTAAAATTTATAAATTTATTCGTTTATTTTTTAACCCTTCATACTTGAGGTGAAAAACTAAAAACTTACTCTAGAGAAGTTAATTAAGTCACCTCAACCTTATCTTTATTTATATAGAGAAAATTTTAATTAAAAACAAAATTTAAAGGAAAATCAACGTTTACAAAATTTATTGATTGTCAGTTAAATTTCCAAACGATAATAATACGAAAAATTTTTTTAAAAATTGCATTTTACCCGAATTTTAGAGTAAGCGTAACTCAATTGATAGGGCCAATTGGGCCAACAATGGCGGCGCGGAGGAGGTTTGCCGTACTTTCCTAATCTAGAGCTTTACTCATGAGCTGCTTTCAGCGCCACCATCGTGTCCCCA
Organism: Rhysida immarginata; assembly: GCA_023313115.1. NCBI lineage: Eukaryota > Metazoa > Arthropoda > Chilopoda > Scolopendromorpha > Scolopendridae > Rhysida > Rhysida immarginata. The sequence goes on from JAHWFO010092203.1 coordinate 495,223, forward strand.
TTTGAAGGCCTGGCGGCCATTGCTTTGGTAGTCAAAAAATGGCTTTCATCGATCTTTACGTGTGTAATTTTGCGTAGATAAACACACCAAAACTCAATGCCGATTTCTTGTTCAGCTTTAAATTGTAATAAAAGATATATTAAAGGTTCACCACTGACCTTTCACAGGTGGATTTTTTATTTTCTGCGTCTTAGAATGTTTTTCTCATGTAAAAATCCTGGTCTTTCATATCGTGATTGATTTATCCAACGTTGTTATCGTCGTTTCAGTGATACCAGAATGATTGTTTAGAGGTATTTATGAAATTAAAAACCTTCTAAATTTGGGAGATCGCATAAGAAATTTCAGACTACAAGCACGATGTTGGTGGGGGGGAGGGGGTGCTTTCTCAGCCTGCGACAAAGCGGATATACAGTAATGCCGCTTTGGCTGGCGATGTTCAGACTACCATAGTAATGGCGCCTGCAGTGTAATAACATGGAAGAATGGAGATTAGTTCCACTTTTCGCTGCCTTCAAATTGCCCCAGAGATGGCGGCCAAATAAGCGATCTACTCATTTCATATCGTTGGTTCAAAAGCAAAGACAAAGTCACTTTCCGTTAAGAAATGACCGAGTCAAAAATGAAATTCGACTCTACGAGATGTGCAAATTATTGACAGGACTCTGGACTATTAGACTACACTGGATCGTTTGAAGTCTTGTTATGTAATAATCTTTTAAATATTATTATTTTTAAGTCCTCACTTTATTTATTTCATGTCCTTTTTAGCTAGTCAAATAATTTTATCTTCATGTTGGCTCAGTCACATTTTTTAGAACATAGGGAAGGAAGGGTTGTTTTTAATTTTTTTTTCATTGTCTCAATAGGGTATTATGATTTTTTTATGTTCTTTTCTTGATGTTGGGTTTTCAAATTTTAATATTAAAAGAATTTTTAAATTTGATTTGTTGGAGAGATTTATTGTTATTGAATAGCATACGCGTACTTTGGAACAAAGATTTAGACAAGCATGGAAAACATGTGAAAATAATCTGTGCATTGTTTATAAAAACATAAGTGCTGTTTTCCTTGATTGTTCATCTATTTTATGCGCTGTTTGCCTCTTTTTGTTCCAAACTGAAGATTTCAGAAAGAGAAGAGAACTCAATTCAAAATTAAGTTTTTGATAGGTTTTCACGCAAGAAGTACTCCATAAGTTGAATACACATTATTACCTTATTTGTAAATCCCCTCGTGGATTTTTTATAACAAAAATATTTGCTACAACAATAACTCTACACCATAAACAACTGTAACACTTTTAAGATCATTTTTTTCAATACTTTAAGTGGATTTAGTATTTAGCAATGCTTCTTTAATATATTCTGCCATTTGTTACGATTTTGAACATTTTATGGCATTTCCTGAGATTATCAACAATTTATCAGCCCTCAACGAGTAAAACTTTTTACAAGCAATATTTTTTTTATTAAGTTAGCATTTTGCATCTAAGCATCTTGTAAATCTCCAAACAGGAAACATTTGAATATTCTTGAAAAAATTCAAATGAAAAAGTTCTGATGGGCAGCGAGCCAAATCTTCATCCTAGCTTAACTTAGACCATTTATACGAAAATTCACTTCTTGCTTTTGTTAAGAAAATTCAAACTATAGGTTGTTTTGAAATAAATTTGTGAGAAATATTTTTAAAGTTGTATTAAATTTGTTACCAATTCAAAAGATGACTCGATTATTGCATTAAAAAAAAAGAAAATATTGCCAGTATTATAGAAACAATAAAAACAAGGGGAAAAACATGTTCTAAAAGAACCAATTTAAAGTTCAAATTGGGTTGAAAAAAAAAATTCTATTAAATTTCTTTTCTTTGCTAAAGTCAAGATATACTTGAAATTATGTTATAACATGGAATAAGCTGAGATAGAATGAGAACCTGATAGGAAAATAAACCGGGATTGTCCCCAAATAGGATTATATTTTATCAAAAAAAAAAAAAAAAGGAATTAAAGTATCTTACAAAGTATATTTTTTAAAAAATATATTAGGCTCAAATACAGGGTCTTTATAATTAAAGTTCCATTTTGACATGGCCATAAAAAAAAAACTACTGGACCAAAAGCTATAATACTTGGTAATATTATACAAGAGGGCATGGGAAGTTCATACCCACCAAAAAAAAAAATTAGTCAAAAGATCACCACCAGCATGGAATGGCGCTCTATGCAATATTCGTATACGGAATTAGACACGAAGACACAGGTGTAACCTGCTTTCAGTAAATGGTGGAGGCCACATTCAACATGTAACTAATTTTAGTAACGATTAAAGACTTGTTAACCTGTGTCTTCGTGTCTAATTTCGTATACGAATATTGCATAGAGCGCCATTCCATGCTGGTGGTGACCTTTTGAACTAATTTTTTTTTTTGTGGGTATGAACTTCCCATGCCCTCTTGTATAATATTACCAAGTATTATAGTTTTTGGTCCAGTAGTTTTTTTTTATGGTCATGTCAAAATGGAACTTTAATTATAAAGACCCTGTACAGGGTGGGCCGTAAGTAGGTCGCGCACCAAAGCATTTAAAACAATTCTGATAATAATAAACGTTATTTTATTAAAACCAAGCTTAACTAATGAACTAAGAAACACATTGCTGGTACAATCACAAATGCTCAAAATGCTCGCCATTTGCTGATTTTGTATTGTTTCACATCACACTTCACGTAATTCTTTGGTGCGCGACTTACGGCCCACCCTGTATATTGAGCTTATCAGAGCATTTGTTAAAAAAGCAGGCTCGATAAAAGAAATTACTTTCAACGAAGTCCTTGTAATTTTATGGAGAGCAAAAAGGAAAGTTAACCTTTTAAATAAAGGATTTTGATTGTAAGCGTCCTTTTGTTCGCAGATATGCCTAGAAATTGTAAATTGTATATTGCAGTCAAGTGATAAACAAATTTTAAAGAGCACAAAACAAAAAATATTATTTCAAATGGGTGGTATAAATAATACGAACCGAGATGACGTGATGTAACTATGTAAATTAGCTGAAGATAAAAGGCGTGTTTTTCAACGGTGATGAATATATGGATTAATATTTTTACAGTTTTGTTTTATTCTAATGATATTGTGGTACAAATTATTTGGCCTTTATGCAAGCAGCCTGTTTTAGAGTTCAAAGCATTCTCATCAAGATTGTTTGCCTTATTTAATCAAAACATAAAAAAATGTTGGGCTAATTTTAGTAATATGGAATTATAACAGTTGTATGCTTAAATCCTATGAAAAATATTACAACTTAAATAGAATCTTATTTTAAAGATTATGCACATGAACAATTATCACACCTTTGTTCAGCAATGGCCTAGTCTCCATTAATTTTGTTCGCAGTCGTCTGATAAGGATATGATAACTCGAGTGAAGCATGCCAGTAAATGTTAGATTTGATATTTGGACTTCAATACGTTCTGAAAAACCTATTTAACTCGAATTTCCTCGCCATATTTCGCTTTATCTTCAATTTAAAAACAGTAAAACATTGATAGGAAAATGGGAAAGTGTTTAATAATTTTTCGATTGCTTGACAATTTTTAAATTCTGGAATATAATGCTAGATTCGATATTTCAGTTTTATCATCATGTTTAATAACAGGGAGAGTTTGTCTAAAATTCCCGCCAAGTAAACGGACTTTGCCACAAAAAGATTTTTGGTCAATTGCAGCTAAAGCAATAACCATGAATCGCGATGTTTTCATTTAAATTCTACAACTTTGTACGAAAAAACTTTTCAGGCAAAAAACATTTCAAAGCAATTTCTTCCACCCCAGCTTTCAATTGAATGAAAAAAGAAAGAGCAAGGCAAATACACAAAAAGTTATTTAGTATTCGTTACCGAGCGAGAAAATTTAATTAAGGACTTAAGCCTTAGTCACTAAGGAAAAAAATAAAAAGTAACAATTGAATCGTTTAGGAAGAAAAAAAATCCTTCCATCCTTGTTATTTTTCTTCTCTTTTCTCTGGGTTCGTATTTTTACTCTTCTTTTTTGTCGAAATTCTCCGTACTGCTCTAAACTTGCAATGTGAATTTCTTCTTCTTATTGGCTGTTTGAACAGGTAGATGTCATTAAATTGAGCGTAGAACAAAGAAAAAATAAAGAGAAACAATTGGCAATTTTTAAAAGACAAGTCATAAAGAGGAAAAATGTTGTGCCAATCATTTACGTTGTGGCTTACTAGAAAATGGAATGTTCAAGTTCCAGTGCCTTAGCAACACTATAATTATCAGATAATCCCCACACTTATACACATGTGACCAACTATTAGTGCTAATCTGTCATATTGAATGAGTTTAAAAATAATAAGCAGAAAGAAAGAGAAAGAAAAGAGATGATCTGAATCATCAATAGAGACACTTTGTCTCCATAAGATAAACAAACGACTTAATTGTTAGTCTAATTAAACCGAATCCTTTCGATCGCATATCCCATAGGAGTAAAAATGGAAGAAAAAAAAACAAATTGTAGCTCAAGTGTTTGTTCAGGTAAGATGAAAGAATTTTGTTAACTCTTCTTTTTCTCTATTTTTTACTTAATTACCAAGGTTTTTCCTGGAAAGATCTCCACAATCTGTTTTTCTTCGGTCTAATTTTAATTTTCTCATTTCGCGTGTTAATTAATTCATATAATTAAATTTTCATTCTGTGAAGGTTAATACTTACACTGGCGGAAAAAAAATCCCAACACCACGAAGGACTTTTGGACAGTATATTCAGCTATGGTATTTATTCAATTGATTCAAGTTTCAAAATTACAACTTATAGGGGGCGCCACCAGCGCCACCCTGTACATGCAAATGAGACATTCCAATGACAGATATAAGGAGATCAGACGCGCGTCTGTGTTACTTCAGACACTTGTGGACGTGTGTGATAGAGTACGTAAAACATGCCTCGAAAGCGACTGCGACGTGAATATGGGCAGTTAACCCAATTCGAACGAGGACATGTAGTGGGCCTTCGAGAAGGTGGACTTTCGTTCCGTGCTATTGCAGAACGCATGAGTCAAGACTTTGCCACTGTGTACAACTGTTGGCAGCAATAGTCCAGGGAAGGCAGGATTACCAGGAGACCAGGATCTGGACGACCCCCGGCCACTGGAGACAGGGTTGACAGGCGCATCTGTAGGATGGCTATGGCAAATCGGACAGCATCTGCAGCGAACATTCGGGCTGCTGTGGCACCCAACGTCACTCTACGCACAATTCGGAACCGTCTCCTGGCCAAGAACCTCCACTCCAGGCGACTTGTGGCATGTTGCCTCTTACCCCTCAACACCGTACGGCACGTCTTCAGTGGTGTCAAGCCAGAGCGACTTGGAGGGCAGAATGGAGGTCTGTGGTCTTCACGGATGAAAGTCGTTTCTGTCTGGGTCAGAGTGATAGTCGCACAAGGGTCAGGAGTAGGAGTGGGGAAGTCCTGTTACCGAGCTGTATCCATCGTCGGCATATAAGCCCCACCCCTGGAATTATGGTATGGGGAGAGATTTCCTACGACAGCAGGACCTCCCCTGGTGGTTATCCCAGTCACCACGACGGCAAATGTTTACATTCGGATGGTTGTTGAACCCATTGTGCTGCCATTCATGGCTGGTATGCCAGGGGGGCTGTTCCAACAGGATAATGCTCGACCCCACACTGCCGCCCCAACGTGCCCTTCAGGGTGTCCACATCCTACCATGGCCAGCACGATCACCTGATCTGTCGCCCATCGAGAACGTCTGGGACATGGTCGGACGCCGTGTCAGGGCTCTTCCACAACCAGCAACAACTGTCGCTGATCTGACCATCCAGGTACAACAGGCATGGAATGCCATACCACAAAATGACATCCGGCATCTCTACAACCGTATGCATGCACGTGTGCAGGCCTGCATAGACCAGCGCGGCGACTATAGCGGGTACTAAAGTCCGTGCTTTTCACCATGTACAGGGTGGCGCTGGTGGCGCCCTCTATAAGTTGTAACTTTGAAACTTGAATCAATTGAATAAATACCATAGCTGAATATACTGTCCAAATTTCATTCATCTAGCACAAGTCCTTCGTGGTGGTGGGATTTTTTTTTCCGCCAGTGTATAAGAAAAACCTGCGTTTGAAAAATTTGTCTGGGAAAGGAGTCTTTTGTCGTAATTCAAAAAATTTTTTCAAATTAATAAAACACTTGAGCATGATGAGATCTCAAATGTATTTCATTTTGTGAATGAAAACACGATCTTAGAGGAGGAAAATATTGTGAAAAGATGATGACAGGATAAATTGATTGTAAAATAGCATTAAGATAGCTTTTTAAGCATAAAAATACTGTTGATAACGAACTTACCGTTTATTCTTGTTTTATCGCAAATGTATTCAAAATTTACGAATTTTCATCCTCTTATTATACAACCAATAAACATTAAAACCACTGTTAACATCAAAACAGTGACCACATGTTCGGTCATTCCATTTGTATGGCATAATGAATGCCTTTTCCTTGTATCATTAATTAATGGAATTTTTGTGATGTTGCGGCTGATGGGTTGGCTTAAAACAATTTAGTGCATAGCCTGCAGTGCTTTGAACAAGATGGTCACAAAACTGTTGCATTGATTCAAGCATTTCGTTTTTAGGGCATTGAAGCTTTTACGGTTTCATTAAATTTAAAACTTACATTTGCTTCTCAACTTCAGAGTAAACATTTAAAATAAGGAAACTAATTCGTAATGAAAGTGCAATTTGGATGAACAAATTTTTAATAATAATCTTTATCTTTTTCGGAAATAATTACTGAAGGAAAAACAATTTTAATAACATCAGGATGAAAATAACTTTAAGATATCAATCTATAACCAGCATTTTCTGTATTATTTTTTATGTAAATTTTTGTATAATATTTACTAAAATACTTTAGCAGATCGAGGCTATTTCACAGAGTTGCTATGAATGATTATTTGAAATCAATTGTGTGTGGTAGCCATGAGTGTTCTCACGCCGGGTAAGCAAAGGATCTGTTACTCTCATACGAAAAGCAGTCCTAGTACCCATGAACAATATAAACTATCCGTGTTTCCACATGGACAAGAGGTTGGTTTTTCTCCTTTGGTATTACGATTATCCACAGTTTCTCGGTTTGGTTATCCTGATGTTATTAAAATTGCTTATCCATAAATAATCATTTTCAAACAGATAACGATTATTATTAAAAATTTATTCATCCAACTTGCACTTTCATTACAAATTTTTTTCCTTATTTTAAAATGCTTATTCTAAAGTTGAGAAACATATGTATGTTTTAAATGATAATTATCATTCATATACCTCAACTGTATCCCATATTAACTTTTACGCTTTACTTTGTCAATTTGAAACTATACTGAACATACTGGGTTAAGCAGAAATCACTGTTAACTCTGACACTTTTACAATCTGTCCAAAGAAAAAAGCCCTGAATATATCTATTTATATTGTTGGAAGAAAAAATTAAACAATTTGTTTAACAACTGCAATTGCATGTTTAATTGGACACGATCAGCTGTTCTTTGTTGGACAGAAATATTTCGGTAGCATTTGCGAAATGAAGACTCTTCTTCACACAAGAATGGTTAAATTACTGACTGTATGAATTATAAAGGACAAGCTGCTCAAAAGTATAGGAAAATGTTTTTAAAAAATAAAATTACTTTCCCTCATTTCCATCTCCTTCAGGATGTCATGCATTCCTAGAACTCTTTAGCTAAAGTGCTAAATACTGCCTGGAATTTGCCTTCAATTGGTCTGTAAACGACGAGTTTGAGACGGACTTCATCTTGGGAAACAGGAAAATATCGCAAAATTAAGATTAGGGTGTATGGAATGCCAGTCTTGTTTTTTGAAGTCAGGAACTTTATGAACAATGGGTTCAACTTGTCCGACAAAATGCTTGAACAGTCCCATACGACAGTCTTACTTTCTCAGAAACATGGATACTTTTCCTATGTTCTTCGTGCTTTTTTTTTTTTTACGTCGTTAGTAATGTGCTTGTTGACGACTGTTCAGAGCATTCATTTTCGTCAACAGTAGTTGTCCTTCCTCAACAGATTATACGATAAATTAGTTTAATTTTGGACATGTAATCATCCCCAAAAGTTTCTTTAAGCATTCTGTAAATTTCTGTAACAGTTTTTTTCAACTTAAAAAAAACCTCTTTTTTCTTTAAAATCGCCAAAAAATCGTCGAACCAATAAGGTAACTCGAAATAAACGGTATATGCCTCGTGAAGCTTTTTGCACAAAAGTTAATGTTCGTCATAATTAACGCGGACTGTCACACATGCTATTCGCACACGCCATTCAAATTCCCCAAAATTTTGAGAAGCACTTGTTTGACGTCTATTGAAAGATGTCCGAAATCACAGACTTGCATCGATGATATTAATCGGCATTAAGAATGAACAGACCAGAAAATTGCGTCTGGTTATTTTCCAGAATTCCTTTCACTCCGCGAACGTTTTTGATAGATTCAGATAGTTCAGGGACACAACTTTTTTTTTTGTTATAGGAACGTAAAGTGTAATGAGAATTGTTATAAAAATGTTTGCATGCATCTGGTTTGTTTTTAATACATTAATGTATGCTGTTTAACGTAAAAATAAAGAAAGAAAACATAAAACGCATAGCTATGTTTAAGATGATAGCGTACAGTTCAAGAGCTTTAATTAAAAATTAACTTTTATTGGAAGATTTTAACATGTTTGCCCTCTTTCTTATTCGATTCCTTTTTCTTGTTTTTTTTTTTTTAACAGACAGACTCGATATTTTTTAATAAATTCTGGCTCGTCGTTATCGGAGCTGATATGCAACGGATTAATCGATTTATCGATTTCGCTCGGAAGCATCGGAGAAATGAATGAACGTTCACCTCGAATCACAATGGAATGACAAGCAACAGCATTTCTAAGAAAGACTAGAGAAATTGTAAAGTATTTATTATTACATCGATTTTTTTAAATACAAATAATTAATTTAAAGACACAATCCCATACAATTTTATTATTTCTTTTCTACTCCGCTCATTGAATTTCGCATCTCTATTAATCATTAAATCCACGGCAACGTGTTCAATTGAGCATTTTACATTATGACCGTAATCACAGCAGAGTTCGTAAGCTTGTGAGTATAGAAAGAGAAATTGGCCTCAAGAACATTCAGCCGTTGGCTTATGCTCTTGAAAATCGAAAGGAGGAGGAGGGGATCCACGGTCGTCATGGCTGCCACTGTCTTCCCGGATCGTTCCAATTTGGATAGAGGAAAAGTTTCTAAAAGATTGGTGGAAACGCCGCTCCATGGCATTCTTCCCGAGGACCATGTGCCAATTTCCTGACGGGCATATTGCCATCACGTGCGAGATTGGTATCAGAAAGAGACCATCTGAAAAGCCTCGCAATAAATAACACGTCGCCCACTGGCGCCCATTCCATTTGATCCAGCTGAAGACACGTGACCCCTCAACCCAAAAGGAATCGAACGTTCCTCTCCGTCGATAGCGCGCCCACCGTCTTGGATTATTCGCTCTTTTTCTCCTTTCTATCTTTTCCCACTAGAAATAAATAACAAAATTCATTTCAACGTGAACGCCCAACTCATTTCTCTTCGCAAAAATCTATAAACTAGTCTCGGGAAAAGAGAATTATTTTATCTGTTTTATGCATATTACCACCTTACAGTTTAAAAAATCCATGGAATATTCCATGCAATCTGAAAAAACATTCTGCCTACCACTGACTCACGAGCAAATCATGAAGCAAAAACATTGCGCGGGAAGGAAACAGACTGAATATCCTCTGTGGGAAAACGTGATCCAATTTTTTGTCATTTGCATTTTCTATAGAATTTCTTGCTTAAAGCCGCAAATTTACGAGACCTAAGTAATCCATCTCTCGCGTTGTTTCTTTGAATGGTCCTCACTATATCTATATAAAGAATTATTAATTTCACATTTTTTATATTGATTGATGTTTTTTTTTTGAAAATGTTCAAATTTATAGGAAATGAAGAAGAATGTAAACATTATAATTAAAATATTATGATATATCTATTTTAATCCGTGTCCACCGTTTTTCTTTGAAGAATAGCCGCCCTCAAATACTATTGTAGATGCCACCTAATAAAATTTTAAAATGAAATAAACGCCGCAACTTGTATTATTGGAAAATTAATTATCAATTTTTTTATTAGTTTTTAAGAAATTTTTATTATTAAGGTAAATGGTAAAGTAATTTTATTAAGAAAACAAATAGAAATTTAAAATATTTACCCAAAAATTATAAAAAAAGGGGAGCAAGAATGTATGCATTTAACGCCGCCCTCAAATAATCGCCGCGGCGTTTATCCAGTGAAATACGGTATTTGACATTGGATATTAACGTGAAATAATAGAAGTCAGAATGCAGATATTCCACAATGAATAAATTTTATTCATGATAACCAAAATACGAATAAATTTTCTTCAT
>JAHWFO010092203.1:505842-558823 GCA_023313115.1 Rhysida immarginata
ACCTCTAGTAATTGTATGACTGTTATTTTTACATGAAAAAGTAACATTTTATTTAATCAATGACCAAATTTAGTATGTATTAATTGTTAAAATTAGAATGTATCAGTTGAAAGTTAATTTGATAATACAGGCCTAATTGCTAATAGATGTTATATTATTAGCACTAATCGTTTATTATTCATGATTGTTGTATTTATAAATTATTATTGATTTATCTTTTAATTGTTCCAGTAAATATGAATAGAGTATATTCTGTTTATTGTGGAATAGTTAGTATTCGAACTTACAACGAGAAAAACACCTGTGTACCCGTGCGAAGCATTCGCGCTGCAATCTTTGAGATTATTGAGGGGTTAACCTCAATGCGTATTCTTTTAAAAGTAATATAATGACATGTAAAGAAAAATGAAGTATACCGAGGACGACGAGGATTTTTCAGGGGGAAATCCTGAGATCACGCACTTCCTTCGGAAGGGAAGTAAAGCCGTTGGTCCCGTGTAGTCGTTTGCCGACTGCACGTTAAAGAACCCTTGCGAGGCAAAATTTGCGGCCCCTATAACGCCGTCCTGAAATGACCATAGCAGTTGAAAAGGACGTTAATACCAAAACAAACCAAACCCAACCATCGCACCAGAGATGCCATCCAGATCTAGGTTTTTTCCTATCCCAGCAACATCTGAGGAAAAAATAAAAACCCAGAAAACCCCAGATGATGACAGCTAAGCACGGTGGAGATATAGCATGTGACCAAAAAAAAAAAAAAAAAAAAAAACAGATCTGGGTGGAAAAAACTTATTTCCAGCAACACTTTCGCTGGCAACACTGGTTCGCACATGTGCCGATCTGAAGAGAAGCATATCAACAGATATATCCATGGAGTTGCATCATGCAGCCGTGAAGCATACTCTCCTGCTCTTTCAGATTGTCCTGGACACTCATGGATACCATTTCGAGCACACTTTCCAGTCTGACGGACGCGGATATTGTAAGATAACGCATTGCATTAACAGTGTTTCAATGAATTGCTTATTCATTATTTGTCTTTCCCATGTCCTTAGCAATATTCACATTACGTTTCCTGTTCGTGCGATCGCTCGTTTTCCACATAGATACGGTTATATAGGGAAAATTTAATTAATAAATAGAGAAAAATAGTAAAGAAAATTCCACGGCCTGGACTCGAACCAGGGACCTTGGGGCGTATACTCGGAGATCCTCGTATCAGAACAGAATTTCTCTGGTCTGATCAAGTTCTTGTATACGCTGAGGAAGGCAGCTTGGCTGCCGAAATGCGCATACGTTGTAATAAACATCTGATGTGGAATAGTGGTTTCCTGTTGTTCTTGTTAATCTGTATCCACAGTTTCTGGCTTCATCTCCTTCTATACGGAGATCCCTGGTTCGAGTCCAGGCCGTGGAATTTTCTTTACTATTTTTCTTTATTTATTAATTAATATCGGAGGTAATGGCGTGAAAAAATCCTCCTAGACCATTTTCCAATTATTATTAAAATTTAATTATAACCACCAAGTATTTTAGATTTATTTATTTATTTAGGTACAGCATTCTAAGAGGAATAGAGTTACAAAATGTGGAATATTTATATAAATGTAACAACAACAGGGAAGAAAAAGATCTCCAGATAGACTGGAAGGTCAAACCCGATGCTATCCCCCAAGAAGCACACAGGCACAAGCCCAAAACGGGGTTAATGAGAATACATATAAAAAGAAAATATAGCAGTTAAAAGAGCGGACAAGAAAAACAAGTAAATAAAAAAAAACGATAATAATAATAATAATAATAATAATAATAATAATAATAATAATAATTGTGACAACAACAGGGATCAACCCACCAGATAAAACCAGGCGGTAAAGCCCACTGTTGTCTCCAACAGACCAAGCTCAAAACAGGGTTAAGAAAAATACATTTAATTTAAAATAATAATAATAATAATAATAATAATAATAATGAATAAATAAATAAACAAAATAAAATAACAATACTTAGAATAATAATTGTATAGTTATTGAGAATTTAAAACATTTTTTAATGTAACAACTAAACATTACGGATAATTTTTATGATCATCGGATCTTTCTATACTAGATCCATATGAATGACAAGAATTAATATATTTTCATTCATATATTCTTATACATTATTTTCTATATTCAATTATAATAACCAAGTAAGAATTTCTACACTTATTTTCAGTTAATAAATGACAAAAAAATTTAATCAACAATAATTTGTAATACAGATAACGTATTTTTTAACTTTCTTCGTATTTCCACGTATTGCTTTAAAATAGTTTAAATTACTTGAAGTAAATTAATTGTACTGGTACCAAAATTTACAACGTCATTTTTTTTGCAAAGCATTGACGAGGGATAAATCATAAATGATGAAACTTTTAATTTTTTTATTATTCTGATTGCAATTTGTCATTAAATATCTTAAGAAATTATTTCTCCTTTGTCTCGTGGAAGAATTATCCTCGAGTATTTTACAATGGAACTGCAGTGCAGTCTCGGCGAAAGTGCTGTTGAACGCCTACAGGCCTCTGTTGTTGTTAGTGGTGGTGGAGGTGGTTGTGTCTTTCTCTCCCTTTGGCGGTTGGAATGAGTTTCTCCCTTACGTCCATGACCTGTTCAACGTCGTTACGATCGATGAAGCGAATTCACTTCCCCACTTGTGTCACGTGATGCATGAGTTCCCCATCGACTTCCTCTGTCTGACTGAAGAAAAGGTGAAAGTGGCGGCGACGGCGGAGGAGAGGATCCCTCACGGTGGTGACCTCTTCACTCTGGCTGGCCCTCGTCCAACCGAGACGACCATCGCCACTGGATGGCCCTTCAATCCTCTCCTATACTACCTCCCCCACTCTCCATACACCTCAGCTAACAACGACTTTCAACCACTGAGCAAGTGTTCTAGGTGAGGGAAACTCAAAGAAAACCATTCTATAGCTGCAAAGTGAAGAGGTTTCTTTTTGGGAGCAATTTCTAAAGAACGCATTAAAATTTGATTCAATTCAGAATATAACATGCTTTTCGCTATGAAAGAGTTATCTGTTGTGAGTGACGTTTTCTTTTTTTTTTATAAGGAAACTGTAAAGAACTTATGGAACTATATGATTTTTCACTTACCGGTATATTGGCAATGGGAATAAGACTATACTTATCAAAGGAAAATTACGTTAGTGAATTATACAATAGACACATTTTGAGTAGAAGAGTACTTAAGATTGTATGGCTTTGAATGTTTGAATAAAAATGGAGCAGCCTGTATGAAGAAAAGGATGATAGTGGATGAAACAAGAATGGACTACAGAGAAAGGGATTTTTGGTGTCGTTGGTTTCGGGTGACTTAAACTAAGTCATGTGTTGACTATCCTCTCAGGAACATTACGGCGTGATGTTGTTGTTGTTTATCAAGGCTTGTTGATTAATTTACATTCAGAATATTAAGACAGAAAATAATATTGACAATAGAAACCATTATTCCACAAGAGAAACTTTTAATGAATTGTACATTTCGTTGGGTATGCCAACATTTATCAGCCAGTGAGGCAGATTATTGTGACAAGGCTTTATTTAAAGGGATTTAGCGAAACATAATAAATGAGAAGTATAACAAGTTGTAAACATTTACCTAATAATATACTTGGCTAGTGGCATCCATAAAAGGGATAGGGCCGTCATCACTAGTCAATAGCTAAGTGGATGGTTTATTATTTTTAAGTATCACAATAGACTCTAAGAACGGTAATAATTTTGTGTTGGCAAGGATGTACAATTTTAAATACATCTGTTGAATATTCACGACATTCTTTAAGAATATGATCTGCGATGGACGAAATGTCAAATTTTGCATTTTCAATGTATGAAGTGTGTTCTTTCATACGCTTGTTGACTGCTCTACGCGAATGTCCCACATGAGAGGCTACTTATGACAAGTAGCACATTCGAATTTGTAGACGCCTGAACAATTTTCCTGGGGAATTACGTCTTTTATCTTAAGTTTTTCTTTATGGTAGTACCGCTCTTAAAGGCTACCTTGTACACTTTATAAAATTAAACAACAGTTACTACAGGAAAGACCAAAATATATGAAACAATTAACTCTAAACAATTTGTTTAAACAATTAACTTTAAATAAAACATTTAAAAACGCTTCAAGAGAAACATGAGATGATATCTGTAGTACCAACACCTCCTAGAAAGAAAGCCAAATACCACTGAAACGTCATACATTGTTACATCGTCATATTTCGACCATTGTTAACCGCATTTCTACCAATGATAAGCTTTAAATTTGGTCGACTTATGATGGTGTAACAATGTATGACTTTTCAGTTGTGAGTCTTTCTTTCTAGGAGGTATGGGTAGTACGGTATCTTATAATAATTGTTAGATAATGAAATAAATGACCGTCTGGTTTTTAAATTGTCTAAATATAGTTTAATTGAGTATAAGATTTGGCGCCCAAATTTTGAAAAACACCCTTATCCTTAATACCCCAAGTTCTGAGCATTCCGGATAAAATATCCTATACTGTATTAAATTCAGCAAGAAACGTTGTTGGAAAATTGTTTCTTTCTCCTGTATAGCAGTTGTATTGTATACAAATATTCTTGAGACCAAAGTTAAGTTTAGGTTTTTAGGGGACGACGAGTACCTTCTTACATTCTTCTCTTTTCTTTATCGTGAACTTGGTGATGGTTTCTATTTCCTGGTTTTTATACACTTTTATTTAACTTCACTTGTTTGTATGTTTGTGCGCAAATTTTTTAATCAATATTTTGCCCATTTCATGACTATTTTCAATTCTGCAACTTTTCCCAACAGCGTCTTATCGATGGAAATGCGTTCTTCAATTGTTATTTCACTATCTTTCAGTTATTCGTAAGTAATTTAATATTCGAGGCCAACGAGAGGCAGGCCAGGACACTCAAAAGTCACCTGATCATCGGGGTTCGAGCAACAATGTAATCTTCATTTTCTCTATTTTGGATTGTAATAATCAGCATTTTTTCGGTTGTTAGAAACAATGATGGTTGGGTTGTTTATGATTAGCTAGCGTAATGTAATGTGAACGCTTTCCCTAAATACACACGTACCGACGGGGCAGACTTTCAAGGGTTTTTTTTAGTTTTATAGTTATCATATAAAAGTATGTTTTTTTTTTTTTTAATAAAGACTAAAAAGAATGAAATAAAAACTTTTAAACCACACACTTTCACCTTAAGACATGCAGAAAAAAGTAAAAAATATAATTTTAAAAAAAGGTAAAAGTGTGGTGGGACGTTTAATATTAAATTTTAAAAAAGAAATTACCACAAAATAAAATAAATGCACCTTTTTTAAATTATATTTTTTACTTTTTTACTGCACTTTTTAAGGTGCTTTAAAAGTTTTTATTTTATTTTTTTCTGTATCTTCTTGGTTAATTTTTCACCGAGTTTCTTGTTGAAGCCGTTGTATCGTGCTTGTGATTTTACTGTATTTAATTCTCTTCTTCTGTAAAGGGAAGTAGTATGGTTCGTCTGATTTGGTGGTGGTAAGGGACTAATTTTAGTAAATGGTTAGTCTTGCTTTATGTAATTAGGTTTCCGGTGGATTCAAAATGTCAGCATATCAGAAGTACGAGTTATTACAAGATCAAGGAAGGGCAATTTTTGGTCGAGTTCTCCTCAGTTGTAAACTATATAAAGCCTTGTCACAATAAAATTTCTCACTCGCTGATGAAGTTGGCAAAGCCAACGAAAATGTACATACGAGTGGAAATTTCTCTTGTGGAATATTGGTTTTCTATTGTCAATATTAAATTCTGTCATATTGTCCGTAGTTTCTTTCCTCTTTTGGTATTTACATTTAGAGTTTTCTTTAAAGCTATGATTCCGTTACTACAATGTTAAACAATGAATTTAAAGCACACAGATCTGCAGCAAAATTGTAAAAAGGCAGAACCAACAAGAAATTCAGCTTTAAAAAAACGGTTTGTCAGTCTTTACAAATCAACGCACGAATAAGATCCTACGATCTACTTAGCGCAGTTTTAATTAAATCACTCGTACAAAAGAGCTTGGCGTTAATCGACTGAAACTTGCTTCCTGTTGCGCCACTGACGGTATTAAAATTTGAAGGGGTACTTACTTATGCAATTTATGTAGAGTCGTTTTTGATTGAAATGATGTTGGCATTGCGTGCTCATTTGGCCGCGACTGGCAGCCGAATCCGCGGGGCTTTTATCACGCGTTCCTTTCTCTTCAGCCGTGATGAACTGCGGCAGACGAACGAGCCGAGTGTTCGGTCGACGGAAAACTCTTTGTGGTGGCAGTTCATGGGATGAGCACACCACGCTTTTATCACTTGACCCCTTCATTTCCACTAGATAAATCTCGGACGCTTATTTGATTGGATTTAAACGCATCATCTCAGCTAGTTGGCTAATAACGTGTCGTCGAATATCAGCCTGTCCGCGGGGCGGTTTCACAATTCTTCTCCTCTATCCGTGTAAAATCTGTCCCTTAAACTTTATGACATTTCACAACGGGCAGATACGATCTGTTTCCGGAATAAGGGAAAGTAAAATTATTTTTCTTTAAAAACGCTCTATATAACAACATCCAACTGTTTAATATCAAAATTTAAATACTGAGAGAGCGTAGCCGATATATAAATAACTCAAAAAAAGATTTTTTGATCAATTTTTCAGGGAAAACGTCATTGAAGTCTAACCATTTTAGGAAATGGAAGCATATCGCTTATTAATGGCGATTCAAATTGCAAATATTCAACGTAATTAACATGCCATGTAAAAAGAAACCCTGCTTAATTATCAATTCGTAATGATATCGATACAAATTTGATTACCTAGTGGTCAGCTAATTCGCAAAAGACAGAAGTGGCCAATGACACAACGTATGATAATATAGCTTTTGACAAATGCGATTACATATTTCACGGATGAAGAACATGCCAACCAATTTTAAATTTTGTATCAATAATGCATTCAGGTGAGTAATTGAATTACAGTCGGTTAAAGATGCGAGGATCTCAAGTACCTGTAACAATTTCTGTGTCTAGAAGCCTTCGCGAGGGAATATCATATCGATAAATTTTATAATTTACAGGAACAATAATGTATTCAATAATTTTGAAGGGCACATTTAATAATTATTTCAGATATAACTGCATCCCAAAAGTATAAATAATCTAAGTAATCAGTCAGAAATTTTTTTTATTAATTTGCTTAATCAATTTTTTAGCAAAGCTATAACATTCTTATAAATGTCCCGCCAAAATGTCGTTTGATTTTATGAAGAAATTTTGTAAAATTTTATTGATTTTTCTCAAAGACAGACAAAATATCTTTCTCATATGTATAAATAATTGCACAAAAAATTAACATGCAAATATCAGGGAGAGCTTGCTATGATTTCGGGGGGTTTCAAATCTATTAAAAAATTATTTTGCTATAGCCATGTAAATATGCCACGTTTAAACCACATAAGTGATATTGAGGTAGCAGAAATTTGGAAATGCAAAAGTGAAGGAAATTTGGAAATGCATAAGTGTTTTAGAAATTGCAAAGAAAATTGTAGAAGTGTTGCTGTCATCAATCTTAGGAAAAGATGATCCTTCTGAGCCTTAAAAAACGACGTTCTGGCCGACCGAAATCTCCAACTTCATGAAATGATAGGCAAATCTTCCGATTAGCTGCTCATCAAGAACGTTAGTTCGAGGAATTAAGCATCAATATCTCCAAAAGCACCTAGCAAATGTGATAGTAAATGTGATGGTAACCTAGAATATAAAAAGTCAACCATCACTGACTGTGATACACAAGACTGCATGACTGCGATGGGCAAGAAAACGCGTCTTGGACTAACGAATGGATATCATGCCTTTTTGGTGATAAAAAGAGGTTTAATTTGGACGGTCCTGGCGGGTGGGAGTAGGAATTGCATGAGTTACTCGATATCGAAACTTCTATAGTAGACAACAAGGAGGAGGAGTGGTTACGGTTTGGGCTTGGTTTGGCTTCAACGGAATCTCAAACATTGAATTTTTAAGTGATTGCCAAAAATGCAGAAAAATATCAGCAAACACTAAAAGATTATCTTCTTCCCATCGCTGAAGAGATTGCTGGTAAAGACTGGATTTTGCAACAAGAAACGCTTCAATACATGTGTGTAGATCAACTTTGAGTTGGTTACAAGAACACAATATGAACCATGTGAATGACGTGGAGTGGCCTGGAAGATCTCCGGACCTAAATCCTGTTGAAAACACTGGGGGATTCTAGCAAGTGATGTTTATGCCCATCAGAGACAGTTTAGTAACTGTGAAGAATTAAAAAAGCAAACCATTCTGTAGCAGATCCTACAGTCATTCATACGTTAATTAGAAGTATCCCGAATCGTGTTTTTGATGTGATTAAATCTAATGGAGGTCCAATAAAGAATATCAATATTCAATTTTTTCTGAAAGTATTTTTTGCTTATTCATATTTATGGGACAGATATTTTTTCTGTCTTTGAGAAAAATCAATAAAATTTTACTGAATTTCTTCATAAAATCAAATACATTTTGGTGGGACGTTTATTAGAATGTTATAACTTTGTCGTGTTATCAATTTTTGTCGTGTTTTAACAGTAACAACAGTAACTGCTGACAGACTGATGAAAGAAAATCGCAATGGGTCTCAGACAAATAAGATTGATCCTCTTAAAGTGCATTCAAATTGGTTCCGATTAAAGTGCATTACACTACATAGGTAAAACTAGAGACTGGGGCTTACGGTAGAGCGCTTACAGATTCTAGAAAATTTGAACTAAACATTTAATGTAATTTTACATCTTCGAATTTAACCTTTATTATTTCTAATGAATTAACAGATTTTTTTTTCTCATGTCCAGGTAAAATAACTTTCGTGATGCATACTGCGTTTTACAAAATTTACGTAAAATTAGATATTTTATAAACGTTGAAATTTCTAAAATAATGTTTTAATATCACTTTAGGTAGGATAGACTCGTTATTTATTTGTCAACTGAAGCTTTGGATATTTTCGCAAAATTTTTATGTTTGACAAGAACTTTTCTGTCTTGTTATATTTAACTTCATATATCCACATGCATTTTTAAAGGGTTAAGTTTTCGTTACTGATATATTCAAAAGCAAGCGTCGGCAATTTGTTTCGTCTAGGCAATACAAGGCATCAATATTCAGATCTTAAAGAGCCACTGCACGTCGCAATGTTTTTTACACATTTCACAAAGACTAAACATTCCTGGAATAATTTATTGTTATGGGCGCATGCTTATCTAGAAGAAAGAATACATTCTGAAGAAATGAAGTTTATAAAGCTGAAACAGAAAACGACCTATTCCCATAATGAAAAAATTGAAAATACTCATATGCAAAATTTTAAACTTGTAGAGGGCTGGAAGAAGAAACCAGAATTGCTCAAAACTTCAATTTAATTAATGAGAATCATAGATTCATTCTACACTCTATAAATAACTACACATGGTATGTTGTCTTGCCTCTTTATGTTCGAGTTTTCAGTTCCTGTAAATGCTATCGTTGTATCAGGTCGTTGCATATCAAATGTCGGATTGCAGAGGTCATCTTTAATGGCCCTCTAGAAAGGACACCTTCAAACGTGCTATTCAAAATAACCCCCATTGTAATCCAAACATTGTTGCCAACGGTTTGGTAGCTTCTCGAGCCCTCTCCGATAGAATCCATGGTCACGGGACTCAATAAACTCCCGGAATGCGTTTTCGACGTCTGCTTGGGTTAGAAATGTCCAGGTTCTGGAAAAGATGGTAGCCGGTAGGGGACAGGTCCGGAGAGTACGGTTGTTCCACCAAACTGTAACCATGAGCTTCCTGGGGTGCAGCGGGGGTTCATCAGCATCCAGCCACTGTGCTGACCGTTTCCTATTGTCGTATAGGAGCCACTTCTTGTCGTACGTGACAATGCGATCAAGAATCCCCGCTTCTTCATGGCGCAAAAGCAATTCCGTACACACATCCAACCGACGCTCTTTTTGGTTTTCCGTAAGTTCATGTGGGACCCATTTGTCCTGGTTTTTCACCTTGCCGATTGCCCTCAGGTGTCTACTGACAGTCGATGCTGATACAGCATGATCCCCCGCAAGGTCCCGAACAGTTTTGATGGGTCCTCTTCCACAGGTCACTTCAGATTAGCGTCAATTAACACGTTGGGCGGTCTGCCGTGTGGCTCATTTGCCAGGTCCATCATTCCCGCCCGGAATTTTCGGAACCAACGTTGGACAGTACGTTCGTTAATGGTGCCTACACCGAATACCTTATTGATGTTTCGAGAGACGTTGGATGCAGTGTGATTCAACCTGAACTCGTAATGCATTATCAAACGTAATTCGTATGAAGTCATGACTATCTTCGCTTGGGTTCAAACGCTATTAAATATCATCGCAGACATGCAAATTTCAGGCTGGTCGCTGATAGGTTTATCTTTGGGAATGTACCACTTTGTTATGAGTACTTGCTATTAAACGTGGAAACCGTGCTGAAGCGCGGAACCCACCTCGAAATCCGACATTTGATATGCAACGACCTGATAAAACTGAGCTTTAAAAAATCTCTCTTGAAGATATCTAAATTTTTATTTCATTATTTCTATTTCTTGTATGAAAATATATATAGAAGATCAATTATACGGCATGTGAAAATGAGTCTTCATGTACGAGCATATTGTTCAATTCATTGAGCATTCATTGTTATTCTTTTCACTAATCGCTTTTTAATTGCTAGTCCGTTTGAATACACATTTGCTTAAAAGTTTAGGGATACTTCTCATAAATCATGGAATGAGCCAAATTATTAAGCACAGAAAGTTTAGGGATACTGCTTCATATTATTAAGTACCGAAAGGTGCTTTATGCTATCAGTGTGGGGAAACGTGTCTGTCTGTCCGTCCGTAACTCTTAACTCCTCCGAGGCTATGAAAGATTTTCAAAATCTGTTTTCGTCAGTCAGATGAATATGGTTCTTGGCACGAACCAATCACAAATATTATCTAAATCGGTTCATAGGCATGTGCACAAATGGTACCTCAATTTTCCCACCTAGCAATTTTCAATGGGAAGATATATTAAGTAATATATCAAACAAATCGTAATGACGAGATAGAAGCGGATATAAATTACTATTTTCGCCAATTGATAAATATGGTTCCGGGAATGAACCATTTTGAAAGTGGTTGTAATCAAAACAATGGCACGTGCTCTAATGGTACCCTTATGAAACTCTCAAAAATTTTCAATGATAAGATATGGCATGTAATATATCAAACAAATTGGAGTGATGTATCATGAATGAATATAACGTAAAATTATTGATAGTCGAAATTGGTTCAAAGGCACCTGGTTTAGTGGAACCATTATGGTTCATTGGAATTTTCAACGCTAAGATATGGCATGTAATATATCAGACAACTTGGAATGATGTGTCATAAATGAATACAAGGTAAAATCAATGATAATCCAAACTGGTTCAAAGGTACGTGGTTTTATGGTATCATTGTGGTCCATTAGAAACTTACAATGCTAACATAGGGCGGTTAAAATATGGTTCCGCGAATGGTTTAGTTTAACCTTTCGGTACTTGGTTATGTCATTCCTTAATAGTTTATTAAGATATGGGTCGTTCAAAAGAGCTCAGCGATTTCCAGCAAAGAAATATTATAGGATGCCACTTGCGCAACAAGTCAGTCCGTGAGATTTCCACCATTCTACAAATACTCCGTATAACTATAGGCAATGTGATTGCGAAATGGAAGACCCATGTAGCAACAGCGGTGCAACCATGAACTGACAGACCCAAGAAATTGACAGACAGAGGTCGTCGTGTGACCTGGAGAAATGGAAGGTCTTCTGCTAAAATGATTGCTACAAAGTTCAGAAATTCTGCTTCCTGTGTTGCTAGCACAATCACCATTAGTCGAGAGCTCCTTTTCCTGGGTTTCAATGATCGTCCTGCTGCTTACAAGCCCTTCATCACTGACAACAATTCCAGGCGACGTTTGGAATGCTGTAAGACTCGCAGAAACTGGAGAATGGGACATTGGAAAAGTGTCCTATGGACTGATGAATCACTGGCAATCAGATAGACGAAGTTGGATTTGGCGGATGCTTGGAGAGCGTTTCCTACCTGAGTGAAGTTTGGAGGAGATGGCATTGAATGGGGCTGTTCCTTATGATTCGGACTGGGCCAGCTTGTTTCTGTTAACGGAACGAGGTATACTAATGCTTATCGAGGCATCTTGGACAACTGTGCACTGCCAATATTGTGGGAACAGTTCGGGGATGGGCCTTTTCTGTATCAACATGACAATGCTCCTTGCCATAAGGCAAGGCATGTATGCGACTTGTTTGAAGACCACGGGTTTGAAGAAATGGATTGGCCTGCCCAGAGCCCCGACCTCAAACCCATCCATTGAACACCTGTGGGATGAAGTGGAACGTCAACTAAGAGCCAGACCACGTCGTCCTTTTTCCGTGGCTAACCTAATCAGTATTCTAAGGCAGGAATGAAGGAAAATTCCAGTTTCTTACTACCAAAAACTAGTGGAAAGTCTTCCTCGGAGAGTGGAGCTGTCATTAGATCAAAAGAGGATGCCACCGCTTACTAATTACCGTTATCTGAAACTTACAACGCAGAAATGCTGGTGTCCCTAAACTTTTGATCTCATAGCGTAAGACCTTAATTATCAAGAAAGTCCAAATGCAAGAGATAGTTACCTTCCGGAATTTAGAAAATTAAGACTTAGAGCAGCTTTAAATCTTCTTCGAATTATCCTCTTGCCTGAGTCAAATAGTCCTCTGTGCAAACAGCTTCAAAGTTTTAAAGAGGTAAATTCTACAAATGGTTCGAATGGCCCAATAGACTCAGAGCTTACCTACTAAACTGTCAACCAATTGTTCATGGATTACATTGCAAATGTAAATGTCTATAACGATGAAAGCCTAAAAATTGCCGACGCTTGTTTGCTTTAAGGTAGCGAGTAGATAATGGTTGATGTCTTACCTGGAGTTCATTGATAGCCACCCAGGAGTTGGAAGGATACCCCTGTAGCATGGGGATGAGAAATTGGAGACATCCACTCCAATGCCCTATGAGGAGCATCATGGCAACCAGGTTCATTATGCGCATGAACACGCTGGCCATGTTTAAAAACTAGAGGATAGAGCAAACGAAAAAAAAAGAAACAGAAAAAAGAGAAAATAAAATTACAAATTTCGCATCTAACTTTTGTAAAGAAATGGCTTTTAAGATTTTTTTTCTTTCTCTATAGGGACACCGGCATTTACGGGAGGATTATTGCATTTAGAGTAAAATAAATAAATAAAGAAAGCAAACCAATCAAATACATAAAAGAGATTAGTTTCACACTACGCTAAACCATCTCTTCTGGTGTCTCTCATCTACAAAGAAAATATTAGTCAAAAAAATAAGCACTAGAAATATTAGGGAAAATAGACTTAATACAGGAAGGAGGAAATCATAAAATATATATATGGATATTATAAAACTCAATCTAAAATACAAAAGGAACTTCTCAAATTTTCCCAGTGGTTGAAGAAAAAAAAAATGCAATGATACAAAAAATGCATTAACAAATACAGACAATGTAAATACATATTTTAAAAATTTACAAATAAGATGAGGAACAAGGAAAAGGGAAAAACTAAAAAAAACCAACTAAAACAAACAAACAAACAAAAAAAAACAAAGAAAAAATTTGAGCAAACCCGTTATTTACAATTCTAATTTTCTAATTACGGAATACCAAAAACATTTTATCCGAAGATGAATTAATAAAATAATAAAGGAAACATATCAGGAAATAAAAGACAATTGAGTTAAGAGATCAAAATAAATGAAGAGATAAAAATAAGAATTACGAAAAAGAGAGATGACGGGGGCGATACGAGGTGAGTCTTTTTATTTTTTTTATTAATTAATACTTGTTTAATTTTTTTACGTTAGTTTCTGAAATATCCACACAGTTTTCAAAGCACAAAAGGCGGAGAGAAAATTGAACAGTGGCTGAAAAAACAGAGCGGAGATTTTGGAGTCAAGTATCGTTCATTCTATGAGAACAACGAGGAATTTGAGAGAGAAAATGAAAGTAGAAGAGGAGTAGTCCGTGGGTGTGGGTGTGGGTGTGGGTGAGGAGGGGAAAGAATTTATATATATGTACACATAGTATATTGGGCTCATGGTCTAAGAGTGGGCAACACAGAAGAAGGTTGCTTCGGTTCGATTCATATTTAAAGTTCATACGAGATTTAGGGGGTCCTTGAAGGGGGGGCATAAATCGGTAGGTGAGGGAGGGGGCATTCCGGCAGCGGCGGCAACGAAGGGGGGTTTTATAGTGATATTGTTGATATTCATGCAAAATAAGAGTCTGAAAAAATAGAGTGCAGAATAAGCACTGAGAGTGAGTTTGGTGGATTTTCCAAAATTTTGATTTTTTTTTCAATTTGATTTCTTATTGGTCAAGCGTTTAGAAGTGCTTTTATTAAGAGATAAAAAAAAAAAAGAAAAAGAAAAAAATAGGCTTACTTTATTTCGACCTTAGAGGTTGATATAAGCGGGGAAGATGCCAGAAAGAAGATAAAAATTGATTTAACAGATAAAAAAAATGCAAAAAAAAATATAAACATTTACGATACGCCTTGGAGGAATATGGTTCCAGGTCCACCTATTGGAAAATTTCAAAGATAAAAATCACCCAATGAAAACATCAACAAAAAAAAATCAAAAATCTTCGAAAAATTAAAAAAAAGAATTAAAAAAAACCTAAAAGAGGAAACGAAAAAATTAAAACGCGAACGCTTTGCCGACGATCGTTCAGTACTTGGCCGGTTCCTTTTGATTTCGCTTCTCTTTTGAACAGTTTAGAGGGGGCTTGGGAGAAAAGGGACAATGGATAGAATCGAGGCAGAAATAGGAAAGGAATGAAATATCACCAGTGTTTGGTTTCACTTTTGGATCAATTGTCACGAGCGTTAATTGAAAACGACGTCTCCGCCTACTGCTGCTTGCTGACCTCTAAGAACTCTTGCAGTTATTTCATTTTTTTGGCAAAGTTAACTGTGCACAAAGATAGACTGTGGTCAGCCATGCACCGGACATAAGCGGTGGCAAATGACAGGCTGGCTGGGCAATTCGATTACTCAGTCCTCCGTATTCCCCTTAGATTACATTTGGCATGCAGAAGCAAACGATTTTTTTTTTTTTGGTAACTGTTTTTCTTAGCTACAATACGGAGGCGAGAAGGCGTTTTACCTTGAGAATGTAGTACTTTGGCCTGTGCTTATGCAGGGCTTTTCTCCCTAGCCTTCTCGAGCCTTGCTTTGACTGCAAGATCTATAACCAGAAAAAATGATAAAAAAAAGAAAAAAAAAGAAAAAAATTATACTTTTTCTCAGCACCGAGTGCGTAAGACAAAATAGCAAGCGATATCAGTGGTGGGAAGAGAGAGAGAATCAAATCAAAAGGCTCTAAGAAGCTTCTCTACGTTTAATAAGTTA
Source organism: Rhysida immarginata (assembly GCA_023313115.1). Lineage (NCBI taxonomy): Eukaryota > Metazoa > Arthropoda > Chilopoda > Scolopendromorpha > Scolopendridae > Rhysida > Rhysida immarginata. The sequence continues at coordinate 521,449 of JAHWFO010092203.1, forward strand.
AGGAGATCTTACTGCATTTAACGTTAAATAAGCAAAGGGAAAAAGCAAGCTCAGAAATGAATTGATTTTTAATATTATTCAAATTTTAAAGAAAAATTTTAAGAAAATAACTTTTAAGATTCAATTTTAAAATATTTTTTAAGGAAAAAAAACACATTTTTTTGTAATAACTTAAAAAAACAAACCAAAGAACGCAAAATAGTGTAAATTATTTTATTTTAAAATAAAACAAAATAGATTTAAAGGCGATAACAATTTGCAAACATCTTCCGTGCAATTATCTGAGTAACAGCCAAACGTTTTCAGAGGAATAAAAAAAAAAATTCAGTTAAAACAGAGTAGAAGCAAAAAAAAAATTTTCATTTTAAAGAACTAGCAATAACAGTTCTGTTTTGTGTAAAAGAAAAAGATTTAAACAGGAAGAGATAAAGGTAGAAAAACAAACAAAATAAAAGCATAAAACAAAACAATAGGAAAAAAGAACTCAAAAGAAATGGTTCCACCATATTAAACGAAACATACAAGTGTATCAAGAACTTTCCAACATAATTCTTACGCACTGCATGAGACAAAAGTATAAACTATATATATATAAATAGAAAGAGAGAGAGCAAAAAAGAGGAGAATGTATAGGAATCATTAAAAGAACGAAGGTGATCATACAGGAATACGTTCTCTTGCGATCCTGTGTAATAAGAACGAGCCCTGCATATCGCACATGTCTCAAAATAAACCACTACTAGGAAAACGGAACAAAAAATAAAAAAAAATACATTTTCATCAAAAATATAGACATACACCAAACCCAAAAAACAAAATTAGTCATATAATGTAAAACTTCATTCACAGCCAACTTGGTTGCGACTTATTCATTTCTTTTCGTCAATACTCATAATTAATAATAGAAAACAATATCTCATCGGACAACAGTTTGCCCGCACTTACATGCAATGATTAGTACAAAACATCCATACCATTTCAGTGTAGTTTAATTTTTTATCATACAATTAACACAGAATGAAGATTTAATGACAGGATAATGCATTCAAAATGTGGGCACAAGGCAAGCAAGAGAAAATGTGGACCAGGCAATAAAGCAGGCCAAAAAATATAAATAAGCAGAAAAGAGGGGAAAAGAGAAAGAGATAGATAGATAGATATATAGATACATACAAAGATAAATAGATAGATAGATAGATAGATAGACAGAGAGAGAGAGAGAAATAATAGGAGTAGGATTCCAACACTCTCGACAACGGGTGCTTTGGGACGGTTTTTAACTCTTCGCCCATTTTGAAAAAAAATTTACAGGGAATTGGGTAAGGTTGTATCAATTTTAAAGGTAGCTAATATCCTCTTCAATTTTTTTTAATAAGCGCGGTATATTCGTTCTATGCTTTGTGCATCTTGTGTGAGATGTGAAAAATTAAAAAAAATAATGTAATGTTGATATGAAAAGTCCATATATCTCATAAAAAACGAATTATTTTATTTAATTTGTAAATACATAAAATTCTAACTTTAAACAAAAATTCAGAGACCCAAAAAGAAAGGAAAAAAATAAGGAAGGGAAAAAAACTGCAATGTGCACATTTTGTTATTCTTTAGCACCGTTGTTGAACGTTTTGTTTCAGAGAATAAATTTTGTTGTTACATTTTATTGTTCGATTTCTTGATTATTACGTAGAGTCGGGGTGGAGGATAAAATATTAGGAAAACTGATATGAAAATGATGGTAAAGTGAGAATAAAAGATGAAGGGGGAAAAAAAGCTTAATGTTCGTGAAAGTTCGCAGGGAGACAAAATTGAGTGGAGTAAAACCTGCAGCGGACATGCAATAAATATCGGTATGAAAATGATATTAAGGAAAAAAGTATGTTAGTAATAAATGTAAAAAAAATGAGTTAAACCTGTAATATAACATAGACGAAAAAAAAACTTAAAAAGTAACGAATGATTAAAAAATAAAACAAACAAAATAACCAATCACTGAACGCAAAGAATGAGATAGAAAAGATAATTTTTTTCTTTTTTTATAAATCAAAGGCTAATTTTAATAAAAAAAAGAATAAATGTTAGAAGAAAGAGAGAGAGAGAGAGAGAGATGACGGTTGGGTCAACATTACATGTATGCCTAGCTGTTGTAGAGCAGGCGTCCCCAAGGCAGCAGTCATTAACTGTTCGGACGAAGAAGGGAAACGGATAAAAAAGGGAGTACAGGGGTTATGGGAATAAAAAAAAACAAGGAGAAAAAGAAAAAAAATATGGATTAGTTCACTGTTGGCAATAACTGTACGTCGAGCAACTTCATCCAGATCGGCGATTCTCCCGAGATGGGAAAATGCTGTAAAAGAGAATGGAGAGTGGGCGAAGGGAAGATGGAAAACTTCGTTAAACATGGGAGAGTAAAACATGGTTAAAATAAACAGATGGAAGGACAAAACGTCACATGAATGGACGGATGGAGATATGCGATAAATGAAAAAAAGAAAAGAAAAAAAACATGATTACATGATGAGTTTCTTTGTGTAAATAGATGGTTTATCTATGAATGTAATGAAAACTTACGAATAGGATTAAAATAATTCTTTAACTTTGAACACATTCGCAACTGAATAATTTCAATTTATTTCAATAATGGTTAAATTCGACTTTATTCTATCGGCAATCCCGTCACTTTCTGCACTTTGACAACTTCCTGAGTAAGCTTATAGTTATTAGGAGCTTTAGCATAAAAGCTACGTATAAGAATGCGCCCTTGGTATGTACGTTTATCCGGCCGTCCGTCCGGCCGTCCGCCGTTTGCACGATAACTTGAAAACGGAATAACCTTTTCAAATTCAGTTTTCAGAAATATAACCATCAAAGTCTTAGCTCGGCCGTATCAACTTTTCAGAATTTTTCGTGGACCCCTTCAAGTCGAATTCACGTGCTAAAACAGTGAATGTAAAGAATACCAAGCTCATGGCATGTCATATAACAATCGATTTATCAAGAAGGAATACATTGTTACTTTCTGTTCATCTTTTAAGCATTACTGACTTCGGCGCGCGCACATGAAATCGCTTTGTCGACGCACGATTGCTCAAGTGCTCATAATCTATATTCAGTTGCGAAAGAATGGAGCTATTTATTGGTTTTATAATGGCTTAACTGTGTACCCCTTCATAATTTCTACATTTTTTGAGGTAGAAGATTGAAATTCGGAATGTAGCTTCCTATGGGCAAGGTTTTGGTGTGGTTTTGATTGTTACACTGGGGTCGGAATACGGGGGTGGGATTCAGAGAGGAAAACGTATCTATGTGCTATTTAGGTACGTAAAGGCGTAAAATTCGGTATCCAGATTTCTCTAGGCAAGATCTATAATATTATGAAGTTTAGGCCCAGGTGTTCCATTGGGGTCGGATTTGCGGGGGTGGTAGTCACGTGGTCTTTAGAACTATGCCAACATATGGCTTGTGATATATATACGTTCGGAAATGATGAGAAAGGAAAGAAAATACAGTACGAGCTTTTTTTTACATTTTCTACATATTACGTTCGAGAAAATTAATTTTTGATTAAAAACTTGGGGAGAGGTAAAAGTGCAAATAAAGGGGTAAAAATAGATGACTTCAGGATCTGCTACTTGCCTTACCCTACTCGGGGGGGGGGGGGGGGGGCGAGGAGGAGAGGGGATTAATTTTTTAAAAAATATATAAATGTATTTCTCCTTCACTGCTAAAGCTCCTCCTTGGAATGTTTACAAGATTTTATTTCACTATAATCTTGCAGATTAAATGGAAATTATATATTTTATTGCAAAGTTTTTCATGTGACCCAAGTGGAGGTGTTACATTTATTCAATAACTCCGACATTCACAAAATAATAATAAGCATCTTTACGGATCGAGCGAGTTTCATTAATCTGTGATGTAAAAAAATATCCAGCTTCCTCCTCTTAATTCTTTTTCTTTGGACTTAATAAAATAGCGAATGCTCCACAAGAGAACAGACTACAAGCCTGTAGAAATCATACAACTCAATGTTGTAAAACACATTTGTTAGAGCTATCCTTGAAAATAATCATGACAATAAGAACATCTACGCGCCTAAAAACGATGCCTCTTTACCTGAAAAGTCTGCAGAGCAGCCATGCAGAAAGTAGAATTTTTAACAAAAAAGGTGGGCGAAATTCACTGTCCGTTTAGCTCAATAGAGATCTAGGCCTATCCATCTTTTATTATTTAATAATTTTATATGTATTGTTTAAATTATTAATATTTGTGGAAATATACCTAAGACAGGCAATTCATTAACATCATAGTTACAAGCGATGTTTTAATCAAAACCGCAATTTCTTCCAATCTTCTTGATGTTTTGCTTTACGTCGTAAGTTCTGTTTGGTTATAGTTAAAATTAATATGCAAGTTTAGTTTTCTGTATTATATACTAATGAAGGTATTCTGAAATAGATTTTATAATGCATTCTAACATCATTGGGGGGTTTTTAAAGTCACATATATTAATTATTTACAAATTACAACCAAGAAATTTGAAATTCCTTCCGAGAAACTATGCAAAATTAGAGCTCAGTTCCTAATATGGTTCGATGGCGAATCCATTTTTATGCGAAGAGAAACCCGCGCAAAGAGAGATGGATCGCCGTATAAATAATGATCGAAAATTTATGATTATATTAATAATATAATAAATAATGGGAAAGAAATGCAGATCTGAAACACCTAACTTTCCCACTGAACTAGTAAAATTACAGCCAGAAGACTAATTGCATTGGGGACTTAATACCACGGAATACACTTAATACAGTTCAATATGGTGAAATTTTGCTAAAATTTATTTATTTCTCTTTATGTAGGGATAACTGACGAATGTAGGAGAGAAGGAGAGACACAAGAACCCTGGAATACCCTTCAGGATAATTCACTAATATTCTCCTTCTTTTAGAGAATTATCCTCCCTGCTTTGACAAAGCATAGCTTCTATTGAAACGTCAGCTTTTTATTTATTTTATTTTATTTTTTATTAAATATCTATTATTTATATTTAGGGACATAAAACAACCTCCATCTTTCTTCCAAACCTGTAAAAATGTTTTCATAAAAATAAAAACTACTTTCCAATGATGAAATTGCTTTTCCGGCTAATCGATGGAATTAACTAAATTCACAGAAAAAGCAAATGGACAAGCGATGTATTGATCTGTTATATCAAAATTAAAATTATAAATTATACTAAAAAAAAATAATATGAGATCTAACTGTTAACGACTTGTGCTTAATCGCTTTTACGCAGTGCTTCGTAAACACCTGAACCATCCATTGTTTATTTATCCACGTAGATTTTGACATTGCAAGGTTTACCTATCTTCAGCCGCAGAATTACAGATGTTCAGTTGCATAATAATTCTCATGATAATTGGGGTAATTTCACGATCGTAGAAAGTATCAACAAGTGGAGGCTAAACTAGGGATCTTCAATAAATGGAACTCGCAAAGAAAAATTTCGAAGTTTTTAACAGTTGAATCCCGGAAACAAAGCAACAGTCTTCGCAATGGAAGGCCCCATCCTCTCCGATTGAGTAAAGCGCGCCAAGTTCGCAGGAACATCAAGTCAGTGCTGTCAGTTTTTGACACTTGAGGAATTGTGCATAACGAGTTTGTTCCACCTGGTCAGACTATCAAAGAGAAGTTTTGACTTGTTTGAAAATGTGAAGCGCAAACGGTCTGAGAAGTGGAAGAAAGAAGACTGATTCCGACAAAAAAAACAACATTGTGTGGTTATAGATAACCTAAAAATGGTGTTCCTCTCTTTCGCAGAGAAAGTTTTTCGTATAATTTATGAATTTTGATCCGAATTGAAAACTTTTATGTATGTTAAGTGATTACTATTAACTTCATCCTTCGTTTTAAACAAAGTTTTATGTGACCATAGCGTTTACCTTTCAATGACAGCTTTCAAAAATGGAAGAATCGCTGTTGTATACATGCCCAAGGTGAAGGTAGATGCTAGGACTTAAAGTATATTTTATTTTCTTACACATACCCGGGCAGCCTAATATTGATGAAAATAGGAAAGAAAATTCCACGGCCTGGATTCGAACCAGGAACCTTCAGCTCCTTGGTTCGAATCCAAGCTGTGGAATTTTCTTTCTTATTTTCATTAATAATTTAACATCTGAGGTGGGGCGTATGATAACAACTCTCATGGACTCTTGAGTTAACCTAATATTCATTACAAGTCCAAATTCCTGAAAGACAATGCACATTCGTACATATGACTGCATTTCCAAAGTGATACCTGGTCACGTGATGAGCACCAAATCTAATTCAAACACATTCAGGCATAAAATTATGAAGCCTGAGTACTTTGTCATTACCTCATCTTGTTACCCTATAGGTCTTCGATGGATTGCATACCAATCACCACACTATAATCCAGATCAGGTGGTTAGTAAGGACTTCGCTTGAAAGTCGCAAAATATATCATTGAATTATACCATTTTCTTTTAAACCCCTCAAAATTTATTCCTTCATAATAACTCGTTTTCCATTTCTATAGTACAAGTTTAATATAGAAATTATTCCTTTCAAAATGATATAGAAAATGTAATATTTCAGAATTTCATACTTCAAGAAAAGCATAAACTTTTTGCTTCAAACGATTCAGAGACTGGTGTTACATGATTTAAACGTAAATTACATGTTTAATGACGATTACATTACACCAAAATGATATGGAAGGTAATATTGGAGTTTATGAGTCGAATCTTGCTACTTTCTTTTTGTCATTCTAAATCCTCGCTATGAAATATGGTGGAAACATAACAGCAAAGCACTATAAGTTATTAACTATTATTATTCATTGTAATCATAGCAATCTTTAATAATCGTAGAAAATTGCTTTGGGTTAAATATTCATAAATTCGTAAATTTTTAGGCTAAAAGATGGATACCGGCTTATTTGAAAATTCTAAAGCGATTTTTGGAATTACGGAACGGTATGCAGAAGCATATAGAAAAACTTTCTGTTAGAATGCTTGAAGACGTCTACTGGCAGTCGAATTATGTACCTGAGGGAATTTTTCAATCTATCGTCGGGCGTCTTTTATATCTGTCGACAACGTAGCCATCATTGGCATTTTTCTCCCGTCTCCGAATAAAGGTGGCATTAAAAGAAGTAAAATAAATCGCACCAAATCCGACGCTGAATAAAAAATAAAAACCCAAACCCGAACGAGTTACATATTGCAGGCTTCTACCAGTGAAAAAAAATCCAGTAGTCTGTCTTTCGTTTTGCTTCACAACTTTTGGCAGCAGGTGCACTTAAATCATCACGTGACATCGACGTTTGTCATGCTCGTTGGAATCCGCGCGCAAGAAAAAAAAAATGGTTTTGAATGCATGGTTTTTCATGATAACCACACAATTTTCATGCTGTCACAAATTCTTTTTGCGAAGTAATGAAAAACTGTAGACCACAGTTTTATTTTAAGATTACTGCTCTACAGTGACTCAGTTATACATGTTTGTGGTACAAGCCAACAGCTACTTATAACTCAAAACTAACTTGGATAAGTACTAATGAGTAATGAGTAATGACTTTGAAAGGGGTGGTTGTCTTAGAACCAAGCACTGCGACCTTAGGTCTATTGTACTATCCCCTAATGACGATGAAAGAACGATTATGGAAACAAACACAAACATCCATGCCCTGGGCGGGATTCGAACCCGCGACTCGCTGGTGTCGAGAGCGGAAAGACCTGTACCTTAACCCTCTCGGCCACCGAGCCGGCTGGATAAGTACTAATGCAATGGATATTCGCTAGTTCTGAATAAGTCTAATTTATGGAAGATTTTTAAATGATTTTGAAAATTACTAAAAGCATATCTTGTTAATTAGATTTTTGATAATTCTCAGAAAAGCATATGTATACAAATGATGCGGACGAGAAATGTAAAAGTTAAGTACAGATGGAGTTACGTAGGTTAGCCAACCGTAATTAGAGATTTTTGATATATATTTTTAAAAATACCTATTTTTATTATTATAGTCGGGGGCATGATAGTTGACCACTTCGTAGGGGAGAAAATGAGGATTTAACCATGCTAAAGTAAGGGAATGAAGGGTATTGGTCTTCTTCCCCGACCCCCATCTCCAAGTTGAAAGTTAAAAAATTAATTTAGGTCAGTAGCGGAAGTAAAATCTCTTGAAACAATCATTTATATGAAAAAAAAAATGTTCCTTGGAAAAATTAATTTTTAAAATAAAATTTCTGAATTAACAAATGAGACCACAATTAATTCTGAAAAAGTTTTGAAAAGGTTTTTCTTGCATTTTTTCTTTTTCAATTTAAGATTCACTAAAAAACAAATTCGTAAGCAGCAAAAGGCTAATTAAAAATTGACTAATTAAAACAGCTCCCCATTAACCAAATTGCTCAACAGTGGAATGAGTAAGAAGCATTTAAACCCGACATAAAAACGGCGAAAAGTAAAAGTTTATTACTTTCTTATTGAAAAAGTGAACAACCAGTTTGTAAAGGAGAACACATTGATGGAAAATAGCACTAAAACAACCCTGAAAGACGTTCCTTTTCGGGTGTTGCAATTTTTTTTCCGTCCATGTATAACACTCCTGACATAAAATGGAAGCCTACTCATTAGAGAGAAAACCTCGGGGATTTTCTTTTAAAGCGGTGAATAAAAATTCTAAAACAACGCAAATTCTGCTTTGGAGAGTAAGTTGTTTAACGAGTTGGAGTAAGTGCTATATCTCTATTTCGCTTTCCTTTTTCAAAGAAGCTTAAAAATGCTTTAAGCGTATTCATTATAACTGTAAATGCCCTTCTTAATTATGATAATAATCGGTGCTGATGAAAATATTTGCATATGAAACATACAACTAAGAGCCCTGCGCTTCAGGGCGGTTGTTATCTTCACTTACACAGCATTATTTATAAAGATATGTTTCGAATAGATAATTCCAAGTAATGCTGAAATGCAATACGTGATTCATGAAGATTGTCTGTGCTCTGTCACCTGCCGCCTCTTCACTCCACGTTGTCCGTATCCGGGAGAGCTACGGGAAAAGCGATTGTTGCATCTTTCACTGTTTGCAGGAATCGCCATGAATAATGGATGGAGGAAAAGCAACGGATGCCAGAACTGCCAGTCACCATTATCTTTCGTTTGCGAAGTTGTTTTGGGTTCTAAGAAGAACCTTTCCCCTGTTAAGATTTAATGATCAACTCCGCCTATCCTACTCAATTAAAAAAGATGTTGCCTTTAACGCTAACCAAAGTTCGATGACGAGAATAATTGGAAAAGCTGACAGAATTGCCTTAACCAGTGACAATCAGTGAGAGGTGTTAGAATGCCCTCAAAATCCCTTTTGGCGAGCAACCTGGCGGCATGGGAGAGAGAAAGAGAGCGAGACGGATCGCTTATTTATTCAGGGCGAGAACTTGAAATCCGAAGTGCCTTCGAAAGGCCAGGATTACCACGTGAAACAAATACCATGATTCAATAAACGCCAACAGCGGGAAGAACGTCCATTTTTCAACGAATTACGAAAGACCCGTTGGACTCTTCAGAAAATAAGAATATTAAAGTAGTAGATGTTGAAAAAAATATTCACAGCTGCTTCGTACAACAAAAACACATAGAAAAATTATCCATTAATAAGGCGACAGCAATTTTTATATCAATAAAATGTTGCCGACAGCTAAATAGAATATTTGCCTACACAGTATTCCGTGTATCAAACTACACAGAAAATAGTCCCAAGGCAAAACAAGAATGATTTTACCGCCAAAGCGGATAAAGGGAGCACATTTTCTATTTATAGCATCGTACATGGATATATAGAATTAACCAACATTTTAAAACACTTGAGAGTAAATAAATAAATATGAAAACTAAATTGTAAATTACTATTTAAATAGGCTAACGTATAGAGAGAATTTAAAAGAATAAACTTGAAGAATGAAAGGTAAATGGAGAGTGAAGTTATTCCTCATACACTTAAAAAAAAAATAAAAGTTCTTTAATTTGTAAGAATTCTCACATAATGTTAAACGAAGTGAGCCTCAATTGCTGAAGCGTTATGTGTAAGCATCTATTAGATTTTCATATTAAATTACTAAAGTCTTATTGAAGCAAGCGATTAACTACTAATAAATTAATTAGTAATGAGCTTTAAATACCATTAAGCCTAAGAGTACTATACTCTTGATTCAAATAAGCTATGGATAACAAAAGATCTAATAACGCGTAAGGAGTTGGTTGATATATTACACGCCATATCTTAGCATTAAAAGTTCTATAAATTCTGTATTGTACCATTAGGGCACGTGCTACAAAACCAATTGCCACTATCATTATTTACTCGTGATAGTCACTCATGGCACGTTGTTACGAGTCGTTTGATATATTACATGCCATATCTTAGCATTGAAAGTTCCAAGGTTACCATATGGTACCATAGGGCACCATTAGGGCAGTGCTACTAAACCAATAACTATTATCATTATTTACACGTGATATTCACTCATGGCACGTTATTACGAGTCATTTGATCTATTACATGCCATATTTTAGCATTGAAATTACCAATTGTACCATATGGTTCCATAGGGCACCATTAGGGCACGTGCTAGTAAACCAATAACCATTATCATTATTTTCTCGTGATATTCACTCATTACATGTTGTTACGAGTCGTTTGATATATTACATGCCATATCTTAGCACTGAAAGTTCCAATGGTTCCATAGGGCACCATTAGGGCACGTGCTAGTAAACCAATAACCTTTATCATTATTTTCTCGTGATATTCACTCATTACATGTTGTTACGAGTCGTTTGATATATTACATGCCATGTGTTAGAATTGAAACTTCCAATGGTACCATATCATGCCATAGGGCACCATTAGGGCACGTGCTACTAAACTGTTAACCATTATCATTATTTTCTCGTGATAGTCACTCATGGCACGTTGTTACGAGTCGTTTGATATTATACATGCCATATCTTAGCATTGAAACTTCCAAGGTTACCATATGGTATCATAGGGCACCATTAGGGCACGTGCTACTAAACCAATAACCATTATCATTATTTTCTCGTGATATTCAGTCATGGCACCTTGTTACGAGTCGTTTGATATATTACATGCCATATCTTAGCATTGAAAGTTCCAATGGTTTCATAGGGCACCATTAGGGCACGTGCTACTAAACCAATAACAATTATCATTATTTTCTCATGATATTCACTCATTACATGTTGTTACGAGTCGTTTGATATATTACATGCCATATCTTAGCATTGAAAGTTCCAATGGTTTCATAGGGCACCATTAGGGCACGTGCTACTAAACTGTTAACCATTATCATTATTTTCTCGTGATAGTCACTCATGGCACGTTGTTACGAGTCGTTTGATATATTACATACCATATCTTAGCATTGAAAGTTCCAAGGTTACCATATGGTATCATAGGGCACCATTAGGGCACGTGCTACTAAACCAATAACTATGATCATTATTTTCTCGTGATATTCACTCATGGCACGATATTACGAGTGGTTTGATATATTAATGCCATATCGTAGCATTGAAAGTTCCAATGGTACCACTTGGTACCATTAAAACACGTACTACTAAACAATTCAGACATCACTATATACCGTTATATTCATTCATGAGACATCCTTGCACGTACACGTGCCATTAGACCGATACTTGCTATCACTAGTTACTCTTTTATATTCGTTCATGATATGTTGTGACAATTTGTTTGATATATTACTTGCCATATCTTGTTATAGGAAATGTTTAAGAGGGTATCGTAATGGTACTATTTAAGCACGTGCTATTAGAGCACGTACTTATTCCTGCTATCTCACGTTCGTACTTCTGCGTATTCTGTCCCATTTTAATGGATTGGTGAAAACAGACTGTGAAAAAGTTAATTCGTTTTCAAGTTATCGTAATAAATGCTAAGCTCCCTAGGAATAAAAAAATTCTCTTGATTTAGGGAGCGAACTGCCCTTTTAATAATCGTCAAACACGTGCATCCTGCACGCACACCATCTCATTAATGTTTAGAGCACGCGCAGAACCGAACCCGTGTTCTCAACACGCGTTTTACCAAATGCGAGGATAATTCGTTTCTTCCAGCAATTCAAGACATGATTGAATGAATTGTGAGATTTGCAATACATGCAATTCAATACATGCAACGCAATGAATTGTGGGATTGTCTACAGACGGACGGACGGACGGACGGACGGACAGCTGGACAAACCGATCACATAAGCACATTTCTCTATATAGAAAATGTGCTAAAAAGAGTTTAAAAGATTGAAAATAAAGGCAAAAATAATTCCATACAAATATATTGACAACACTGTTGCTCAAGCAAAGGTTTGCATTACTTACTTACTGACTTTTTAAAATTCGCTTATCCGTTAGGGCCGCGGGAGCAGCAACCCTATGGAAGATCTCCAGCGCCCGCGATCTTACGCCATCAAGCGCAGTCCTCAATGGTAATACCCAAGCGATTCAAAACCAGATTCTCCATGTAGTCTAGACATCATCTTGGAAAATAGCAACTGCTTAAGAAAACCGGAGTTCTCTAAACGTGCAGAAATAGCGGCTTAACACCGAAAGACTCCTTTGTTGCGCTGTTGTGCGCTTTATCTAGTAGGGTAACACCTGCCATACCATCAGAAATCTCATTTCGGCTGATTGCGCCCGCTATCGCACTCTTTCGGTCATTAGCCAAGACTCATGATAGGTGAGAATGGGAACCAAGATACGGTAGATTTGAAAACAGAGAGCTTGGCTTTGTTTCCCAGCTCACGTTTCGTTACCACTGATCGCCAAAGTTCACATCTGACACAGTTTGCTGCACCGATCCGAGTAACAAAATGTCTATCTTACCGCCCATCACTCGTGTATGCAGTCCCGAGATACTTGAACTTCTCCATCTGTTTCAATGAGGCTCCCCTAACATGGAGAGCTAACTGAGCAGGCTGTCTTGAAAGGACCAGAACCTCAATCTTAGCCACACTGATTTTCATCCCATCCTCTTCACACCTGACTGCAAACCGATCTAGTGCATGCTGAAAATTGGTGGGAGAAGACCCAAAGATGACAAGGTCGTCAGCAAAGAGCAACCTGTCCACCAAGCAGTCGTCCACACAAACACGCTCATCGCTTCGGCTGCCCGTCTAGCCAGTTCATGAAGATAATGAACAAGAGAGGCGACAGTATGCACCTTGGCAGAGTCCAACATCCACGGGTCCACTTGGGTTCGGAGAATAGTCACGGTCGTACCACCGAAGCAGAAGTCAGATGGGCAATTAAGTCCCTGAAGACTGGCAAGTCTGCAGGTGATGATGAAATCCGGTCTGAGGTCTTGAAGGGCTTAAATCAGGATCGTATTCTGTGGCTGACTCGGGTGTGTCAGATTGCTTGGATATCTGGCCAGGCCCCTAAGCAATGCCAGACAGGAATTGCGATTCCTATCTTCAAAAAGGGGAATCGGAGAAATTGCAACAACTATCCAGGCATCTCTTTGGTCAGTATTAATGGGGAATTCTACGCTAAGTGTTTGGAAAGGAGACATCGGGAAATAGTGGACTCCAAACTGTCGAGGGAGCAGTGTGATTTCCGACCTGGTCGAAGAACAACAGATCACATCTTTGCTCTAAGGCAAATCTCTAAGAAATCCTGGGAGTATGCAAAAGATTTCTACGGTTGCTTTGTGGACCACGAAAGAGCACATGACAGAGCAACCGGAGTGGATGGGCAATTACTGGTTGCTATCATGTCTCTGTACGAAAGCTCTGCGATGTGCGTCCGGAAAGTTTGCATTCGCAAAAGAAATAAATTCTAAGAGTTCTGTATGTAACAAAATTTAACAGAAATATAGGCAAATTGCAAAATATAGTGGATTCATTTATTTCTCACGTGCAATAGGCATTAGCAAAATGCACTCTTTGACAAAAAAAATCGACCACCAAGAAGAAAAATGCAATTGGCACGAAAATTCTTACGTAGACATGCATATTGTACATGGAATGCCCATGTATAGAAAAAGAACTGAGGAAGTCAGTATAACGTGGGCTCACTTCCTGCCTAGATACGAGCTATTATCCGACATGGTAAATTTTCCAGAAGGGAGATATATTTTGCCATTGACCTCTAATTGGCGGGCTAATTCGTTAACACCCTGGGTTAATCGTAGGTAAAGCTCATCACATCTAAAATGTGCTCAACAAGAGGAATCTGGGGATCTGTCTGGCCAACGCAATGTACTGCAAACTGGCCAAGACAATGTGTCGCATGTATCTATGCAGGAGGGACCGTATATGATAAGGCATTATTTTGTTGAAAGTGAGCCCCAGGTGCTGCGAAAGGAGCAGGGGCACAACTTGTCTTACAATGTCCTCAACATATCACTGTGCTGTGAGTACCACGGAGGACTTCTAAGGGGGTCAGACATCAAACGAAATGGCATCCCAGACCATCGAAGCATATAACGTGTGATAATAAGAGGGGCTTATTCTTTCTGAGCCGTATCCAGATACGTCTGCGAAAGTTCAAATTTCAGTTGTCTTAGAATTTCATTGTTCTCAACAAACGAAAAATTACTGATTGTTAAAATACAAGATGGAGACAATGAAGGATGAATTGTTGGCCGGACCCCGATGATCATGTGACTTTTGAGTGCCCTGGCCTGTCTCTCGTTGGCCTCGTATAGAGCCATAGCTTTCCCATAAGAGGAGCCTCATCACTTCATCCGCAGGCTTTACAAAAAACATTTTTCTATGCCATTCAGTTTTTTCGTACTGTGCTACCATTCTTCTGTAGATTTCGATGTTGCCAAACATTTTGTTTTCACTATTTCTTTAATGGTCAATCCGTCAATGGGTCGGAGATGTCATTCTGCCGACTAGAGTGCTTATAAGCGATAGTATCACGTAATAAGGTGATGCTTAATTGTAGCTACTGATTATGGCACAATCATATAGTTGTTATGGCTACTAGTAGACTCGGCTAGAGACCGTCGAGTCCCAGGTTCGAATCCTGCTACGGCATGTTTGTATTTGTCCTTTATACAAAATTCACAACGATAAATGTTCGGGAAATCGCAATTTATGGCTAATGAAGAAACTATTGCTATTCATTAAATCTCGTAGTAAGTGGTAAATTAATTTTTGCCCCGTGTGGCGATTTTCCCTCGCAACTAATTAACTCGGTCGCGAGATGTTTTACTGTCTAATTGTTGATAAAATTATTGCGCAATTAGTGTTCTTTTTTTGTTCTAGAACATTCTTCATCTTCTCCTTGCTTCTCCCACTTCACTTCTCCTGTCCAGCCATGGTGCTCACTCACATTGCCAGTATTTCTTTCTCCTTGCACCAGTCTTAAGATTGTGCAATTACGAGTTTGCCGACTTGGTCCCCACGTTTCATGAGTGTCAATATTTATTCCCACCCGTCGCTCGTTTTCGCAGTCTCACCATGTTTAGGCCTGGTCACGAAGCCTATTCGTCTGGACGGTACAATCTGTGCTGTCTTTCTCCATACCCGAATATTTCATCCGCAGAACCATGCAATCTAAGCTGTTGCGTTAACTGTGCATCGCGAGACGTCACGACTGTACTACCGCTCCACTGAATAATTTATTCATTTTTGTACTAATACTTGTGCGAGACACTAAGTAATTAAATTCATATTTTGATCGTGTATAATTTTCTTAACTTCCTCTACCTAATTTTCTTAAATGGGACACGCTTTGTGTTCTAGTTTCTTTTTACTGTCATTAATAAAATCTTTTATTGTTTACTATCCAAAGTGTTTGTTGATTCATTACTAGCCATAAATCCACTTTAACACCCGCCTCATCAATAAATGTAGCGACATGTCGATTGAAATATCTTTATGTCGCATTAATATACATGTTTTTATAAAGCGGATCCTGCACTTAATTGCGGGGGGAAATGCTAGGAAATAGAATGGGCTACCATAAATTCATCATAATGAGTGTATAGCACTCTTATTAACAATTTTTTAAAATATTTTTTTTAACAGATTTCACATTTTTTATTATACGGCTGTTTCAGGTTTGACTTCATTTCTCTTCAGAGGAACCAAGCTTATCCCTCTCAAGATTTTATTTATTCACGGAAGATGATTATTTATAGGAAGTGGAAAACTAAAGACCCATGCCTGATCTGACCAAACTTCATTTAGCTCAATCTAGCAGATATTAGACTTTTGCAATTAGAATTAAGTTATAAGAAACAGCTACTCATGACCTTCTATCATTGGGGATAGTACAATAGACCTGAGGTCGCAGTGCTTGGTTCTTTGACAACCACCCCTTTAAAATTCATTACTCATTACCTTCTATGATTACATCAGTTAAGCTTATTTAAGTAAGCAACTTTTCCAAATCTCAGCATCATTTTCATTGTATTCGATGAAATCTGCTTTACTATATTAGAGCCAAGTATAAAATGTAAATTAGATGAGAAAGCCAAATAGTAACGAAGCCAGACTACATCGACATAAATTATCTACTTTTTGCTTGGCTCCATGAGAAGCTTAATATTGGTGCTCTCTTTCGCTGAGTAAAAGGAAGAGTAATACCACGGTGGAATTACTCTTTTTCAAATTTATTACTCCTTATTTATTATGCATACAAAAGGCTCCTGGCCATTTAATTCTGTCCATTGTCCATTTTATTACTCGAGCTCTAAATCTCTCTTATGCAATTCTTCTTGTTCATTCTGTTCTTTCCCGCAATTGGATGCTAATATATTGAATCTGTATTCCTGGGATTATTTTTAGTAAAAGTCCAAATCAACACGGGTCCGAATTGCAACGGTTTATCAATAATAATATGAATTAAGAATTGTATTACTTGTGATCTGCTTACAACTTTGTTTTGAGGAGTACAGCACATTCTAAACTGTCACACTTGAAGCTAGAAATGACTACTATGTTTGTCGAGGAATCTTTGAGCTCTATCTGTAAGAGAACTGGTTACCCTTATTACAACACCGCCAGCATCCCTCAAGCTTTTATCGTGAGTCCATTATTTTCTGTGTAAGTTCGATAGCTGCGTTTGACCGAACAGCGTACACAACAATGTGGCCCCAAAAGAAAAAATTCCAAAAGAAATAAAAGACATGGCAATGCAATACCTGGACAGTAAAATGTAAACAAGAATTCAACATGTTAAGATACGGTTTGTTTGAATCTCCTATCATACTGCAGCTGCATAGATTTTTTTTAGTAGCGTAAAGGATTCATGTTCAGACACGTATTATAACGACGCATGTGAACAAGTATCGTAGAGAAAAAAAATATGGAACAATATGCCTTAATTTCTGCCTAAAGTTGGGTAAATCGGCTATGAAAACACACCGGATGTTGAGAACTGCCTACGGGAACGATGCCCTATCCTGAACGAGTGGGTTTGTCGCTTTCGTGTTGGCCGTGAAGACCATTCAGATGATCCACGCCCTGGAAGACCAGTTTCCGTCGAACGCCAGAAACCACCGAGAAAGTCAGGAAGCTCGTCGTATGCTTGCGGATGAATTAGGCTGCAACAAGGACACAATTTGTCAGATTCTAATAGAGTATTTGGGGAAAAGAAAAAATTGTTAGATTTCTTTGGATTTCTGGCCAAACAGAGCATCACAAAGCTCAACCACCTGTCCTATTCGCAGGATTTGGCCCCTCCAGACATTTTCTTGTTCCCGCAGATGAAAAATGCTATGAAAGGTACGCGATTTCAATTTGTATCCAACATTGAGAAAAACGTGACGCCGGAAATCAAGAGGATTCCATCCGAGGACTTTCAAAGCTGTTTTACAAACTTGTACAAAGGCGCTCAAAAGCGTATTGTGTCCGGTGGAGATTAGTTTAAATCATATTAAACAGAATTTTCATTTGGACCTCCCGTTTGTGAGTATTTTAAAATATTTGTGTCGGGTATTCGATTGCCACATCTTGTACATCAGATAATAAAATTATTAATTTAGGGTTTATGTTTTTGATGAAGTTAATAGAGGTTTTACGAGTACAATTCGTAACTGAGAATGCACAAAACAATTACAACAGGCTTCGCCTTTTATTCTTGAGTTTGACAAAGACCTCTTCATTTGTTAATTTACATTTCTGTTGAGAAACCGTTACAACTAGGACCTAAGCTGGTTTGTACTTTTTTTTACTCAAAATAATTCCAAGAACACGTAGTCAAGCAATGGAATCCTATTGGGGGGGACACCTAGTAGAGTGCTTTTATCATTGTAACTTCAAATTGAACGACATAATGAATCTTATATGGGTGTCGTAACCTTTTATACAGGCAAATTTAATCTCGTTTTTATATTTTGAGTACTGAATTTAGAAATTTCTTTCGTTTTTATGGGTGTCTTATCATGTTGTGAAAAGAAAGAGAGCATTCGCATGCTGAGTCAGTGACGTCTTAAGTCCAATGACTAAGCCCAAAAGATCAAAAGACAGAGGCAGAAAATAAAGTTAAAATTTCCACTCTTAAACTGGTCATATAAAGAGAAATAAACATCGTTCTAGGGTTACTTAAACTGCATTGCGGAACCACTACTCGAGATAACTTTTTGTAAAATACGGAGAAATGCATTAATAAACGCGTGTGATTCTGAGAGGCAACATTCACGTTCATCTTATGAAATTTTTATGATGAAAAATGATGCGTATTTCTAATAGAGTTCCATGCGAGGCTCAAACAAAAAACTTATCAGGGATCTCTATTGGGTCCTCCATGCAGAGTCATTGTCGATAACGTTCTTAGACGGAATCCTTTTCGTTCAGTTTGTGGGCGGAGTCTGTGGCCATTGATCTGCATAGTACTAGCTAGCAATCACTTTTAGTTCCTTGTCCATAAGCGCGAGCCGTGTGACATGTCTCAGCTGACACCATAAGCATGCGCAGGTGACGAAGCCTCTCCCTCTCTGCTCGAGGGGGTCAAAGCGACATGGTAATGAAGAGCAAAGAGGAAAAAGAGGCGGTGGGAGGAAGGAAACGCTGTCTCCGTCTCTCTCGCCTTGCTTCCATTCTTTATGCGTCACCACTGCTGCCGACGGCGTTTCCCGGCATGCGTGACAGAGCATAAAACACACCTCAGCAAATCGAATAGAAACCGAGAAGAAGGTGGGTCGTTCGATTCCCATCTGCAAGAACACCCTCAACCTTCTCTTATGTATGTCAACAAGAAAATAAAATTCTTAGAAGATGTATTGAAAATAAAAAATGGGAGGGGGCATCAGGAACAGAAGAGCGGAGGAGGAAAATTTCTTTGCAGATAAAATATTTTGATAGAGATATGGTTGATAACTTATGCATGCTGATATAATATAAATAACGAATTTATAAAGTATAAATTATTTAAAAGTTTAAAGATCACATTTTTTTCTTCGTCAAATTTATTTCATTTCTCTTTAAAGCGTAGGCTACAATTTATAATAAGATCACAATATGCAGTAGCTAAAGATTGGACAAAATAATGGAAACGAAGTCGTGTCTGATGTTAACGAACTTATCCCTCTCTAGAGCTGCCAAGTACGCATTGATAACTGCTCTTTTTTCGCTTTATACGAGGGTCATTACGAAAGTTTTGAGATACATAAAATTTTAAGCAAACATAAACATTTTGATTATTACATTTACTCAAAGTATTCCCCAAGACATTCTGTGCACAGCTGCATTCTTGTAAACCGTTTTTAGAAGCACAGTTTCCACCAGTCTGCAAAATATCTGCCTTCATAATTTTTCTTGACTGTAGAAAACAAAAAAGTAACCACATGGGGCTAAGTCACGACTGTAAGCAGAAGGAGTCACAAGTTTCATCTCTATGGACTCCGGAAACTGAATAGTGATGTTAGCCGTGTGGGCAGACGCATTGTCATGGAGGAGAAAAATTCTTCTCGGTCCTGTCTTTGGTCGTCGCTCTCGAATATTTTTGAAAACATTTGATAGGCAGATTGTGGTGTACCACTGAGCAGCAACAATTCTTTCATTTCGTGGTTGCACTGTGACCACGTTTTGAAAAGAAAGTTGCACCATTTTTTATGCCAGCACAGGTTTGCTTTTTCAATTTTGTTGGTGGACTTTCAAACAAAATTGACGTTTATTGATTGACGTTTATTTTCTTGATCAAACTAGCAAATCCAGGATTCATCACCCGTCTAGAGTTACCTCTGTCAAATCTAGCTAGCATTTCTTCACACAATTCAACACGGATGCATTTTTGGTCATCTGCCAAATTGTGAGGAACCCAACGGGCTACGACCTTTTTTACACGAAGATAATCATGTAGAATTTTTGATATTTCTGGCAATCCAATCTGTAGTGATGCCTCAATTTCCTTAAATGTGATTCCATTGTTTTCCCCAGCAGGAATGTTTTCTTCGGTCACTACAGTTGATGGACGTCCATTTCTTTGCTGAACTTTCAGTGAAATTCGGTTACTTTTGAATTCGAGAAACCAACCAAAAATTGTTGAAAGAGAAAGAGCAAGGTCACCAAGAGCATTCTGCAAACGCTCAAGGCTTTTGAACTCCTTTAACCCACTTTTAAAATCGCACAAAATCATTGCACGAAAATGTTCTCTATTGACCATTATAGTTAGTTCTTAAAATCGTCTGGTCTCTTGTTTTATAGATAGCGCTGCAGTAAAATCAGCACGAAAAAATGTCAGATGATATCGCTAACTATTTAAAAACGCTTTAACTACGTCGTACTGCCTTCAGTTTTTGTGACTTAGTTTTCTATATTTCAAAACTTTCATAGCAAAATCAGTTGTAACGGAACCGTCTCCCATCTGCGTTAAGACGATGATTTCCCCCTCGTTTCACCATAGCTTACGATTATCATTTCACAATTATATGAGAGCTGTTGATCCTCTAGGAGTCGTGGCCCACCTTTTTTTAAGGTAAGCCACTGATCCCATACTTTTTTGAAAGCTTTTCTATGATAGCCGTACTTAAGAGATAGGTAGGCAATTACAGCGGCTGAAGAAATGAAGTAGTCTGCACAGAGCCGGATATAAATCCCACTGAACACTGTGGGATTGGAGCCACGACTATGGGTTAAGCCATAGTCCAACCCGCTCTTCGGGAAGAATGGAATAAATTCTGAATCTATCCAACAAAATCTTATGGAAAGTCTTTTTCGAAGAGTAGAAGCCGTCAAAGGACACCCTCATGGATTTTTGAAAAATCATTGTTGCAATGCAAAAGTCCGGAAATTTTGATCACCTTATTTAGCCAAAAATTTTAAGCTGAGCTGTTATTGGTGTCAAGAACAACTAATTTCAGGGACAGAGATTATCAGAGCGGTTATCTACATTAATTATCGTACAATATTTGTCATCATCAGGGGAGGGGGGAGCCATGGGCTAGGGGGCTTTCGCAGAGGAAGCCAGCTCTGGAAGCTAAGCATCGCCTAGCACGGCTAGTAACTGGATGGGTGACCATTCAGCGAAGCCAGTTCTTACTTACTCCTCCCCCCGTGCTTCGGAGGGCACGCTAAGCCGTCGGTCCCAGATGCTACTACTACCACCTTGTAGCATTCGTAAAAAGCTGGCAGAAGCTCAAGAATGCATCTCCCAACCTGTCTGGTCAACGTGGGAGATTAGACTAAATAACTCCCCCCACAAGGGAGAGGCCTGTGTCCTGCAGTGGACCGAGACAGGCTGAATATTTGTCATCATATAAGATAGTAAAACCTCAGGAAGTTTTGTTCCATAACCTCAGGAAGTTTGATTCCATAAAATCCACTTTGTTGGGTC
The DNA here is from genome assembly GCA_023313115.1 of Rhysida immarginata. NCBI lineage: Eukaryota > Metazoa > Arthropoda > Chilopoda > Scolopendromorpha > Scolopendridae > Rhysida > Rhysida immarginata. The sequence continues at coordinate 543,310 of JAHWFO010092203.1, forward strand.
AAATTTTATTATTCTGAACACTTTTAAGTAGATGGTACCATCGATAGCAGATGAAAGTGTTCTACTTTTTGGAGGAACAGAATGAATGGCAATAGCTAACAGTTCAGCATGAGAACAAAGAAGATATTTCTTTTCAAAACATGGATAAAAGAGATGCAATTATCTTCAAAAATAACACCTAGTGACATATTCTTAAGAAGAAATGGCATTGAAAGTAAAACCGGAAATTTAAAACTTTTAATTCTCATTAGGAAGGTATCAACTATGAACGGCCATCCGATTCTCTGAACAATTAATCAGAAGTGGACCCACAAATAAAAAGGTTTTAAATAAGCTTTGAGATAGAAAATAATAGCCTTTCAGTGTAATTAAATAAATGAACAAGAGCTCAAATGAGGTGCCTAAAAGTCTGAACACTTCGAGATTATTTCACTTATCTTCAAAGGTGCACAAAATGAAACTACTGAAAATGCTCGCGAAAAAGAATATCTAAGTTTTCCCTCCCCTTTACACTTAAAGTGATTCCATGAAAGGATTAAAGCGTGCCAATTAACTTGGAGTTTATTATCTTAAGAAGCAGGAAGATTTTTTTTTTCTTATGAACAGAATTAATGTTTTAAAAAATACGAACTCTCGCCCAAATTTTAATCACTTAATTAAAAAAATAAATCTCTTAAAAAGAATTTTATAATCTCAGAGAATAATTACCGAATATTAAAATTGTTTTCAAGGATGATATAGGGTGAGATAAAAGAAAAATGTCTAAAGTTAACATTATGCATCGTCGCCTCTTCCTCAGCATCCATTTTTTCCTGACTTCAAGCAAACTCAATTAATTTTAGGAATCGTATGGGGTCTGTTCTTAAATTGGTGCTTGCCTATCTCGCCTTCTAATATCTGAACTTCTTCTCCTTTCAAATATTTAAAAAACGAGGGAAAAAGCTCCAAACTCTAAAAAGAAATCATCAAGATGGAAAATTAAGTCCGTTTTAGCATCGTAAGCTACTTTCAAAGGGTTAGTGCACTTTTGATTTACGAACGAAGTTTTTAAAGTAAGAGATCGGGTAAGTAACTGATTACATAAGCAAAAAATGAATGGATTTTCAGCAAAACCAATTTCCTCAAAGAAATTGAAATTAAATTAACCTCGAAAAAATAAATCTTCAAACGTTAAAATTTAAAGTCGTGCGTCTTCCAGCTATTCGCTTCTCTTTAAATATTACCTTTTAAATTCGAGGCGTCATTTCTCAGGCGAAAAATTCGTGCTGGCACCCATCCTACTAAGTAATCGCCAATAATGATTTACCTCTGTAACAGTTCATTATTATATTAACTTCAAGGAAACCTTTTAAATTTAGATTCAAACCGAAATTGCTTTCGATGTGGGCACATTAAAAAAAACAGATGTCAAGAGTGAATACAAATATCGGCAAAAAAGTGCTCGACACACCATTTATTTTATGGATTTTTTTCTGAAAATCCGATCCATCGTCAAGAATTTTAATGTTGCACGTAAAAACTAATATTCCGTGTTTAGTCGACTTATTTCCATTGAGATACACTATATGTTAAAACTTATTTTCAGAATGTTGCCTGTTTGGATTTTACTCAAACATATCTTCTCGAATCATGAGTTTTTGAGTCGAATTCAGAGACGAAAAATTTTTGAGTTGGGAAAACGAAAATATAGGTCCCCACACTTAGTGAGTGATCGGCCGGAAATAAGAAGGAATGGTTATGGGAGGACAGCCATTTTGGTCATGTTCCCGAATAGATAGGACATGTGTGCTTATTATAACTTTTATTTCCTCCTTGATGATCTATCCAAAATCAAAAAAAAAATCGAAAAAAAATGACAACAAAACGACCAACTAGCGGAAAAATGAAAAAGCGCACAAGCAATATCAACAACGAAATTTTATTGATCTGATGTAATAACAGTTTTTCGAAATCTCTAACGGTTTCGAATTTATTTGACTTTATATATGATCTTTTCTCTTCATAGTACTGCTTACTTATTTAAGAGGACAAAAATATCCGATTTTATATTATAAGATAACTTGATAGAAATTATCTAGATTACAAATACCTATTGTAATTTTATTTGGTATGAGTATTAATAATTGTTGTGGGTAATTATAACTATAATTATATTTTATAATATTGGGTAAACGAACTGTGGCCTACAGTTCACAGTTAATTAATGGGACCTATATCGATAACTATGAGATCTAGAGCTAGGTAGTTTCTATTAATTCAGAAGCCTGATTACTGCACCGACATATCAAAACTCTATCGATAAGCCTTACCATTTGCCGAAATATCGAAATTCAACATAATAAATTCTCGAAAATTCGAAATTTCAGGTCGAGCCAGTGATATTTTACTAGAGAGTCAGTATGCTATTGGTTGGCAGCTATCGGATCTTTTTAAGATTTGCATTTTCGAGATAGAGACAATGATGAAATTTCGGATTTCGGCCGATATCCCGAAAAAGTTTTCGAAAAACGAACACAAAAGAAATGATTTTAATAAATTCAGAGTGAAATTTGACATTCATATTAAATATTACATTCGATTATCTTAAGCTTCTTTCAGATAACGAAATTTCAAGTACAGGGTGATTATAATTAAAGTTACGATTTTAAAATTCGATAATTTGAAAACTACTCGTCAGAATGACCTAATATTTTAGCAGAACAATCGTGAGGCAATGGAATTTCGTTTGGCGGAGGAAAAAAAATAGTTCCAAAATCTGCCGATAGATGGCACTGGCAGGGTAATGTCAGGGGAAAAACCAAGGATTCGTGAAACACAGGAATGTTGTTGCCAAAAGGAAACAATAGAGTTCAGGAATTTACGAAAAATTTATTAGCGAAAAGACAAGAATACTGTTTACAGTGACAACAGTGATAATGCCAAAAAAACAGCTTCATGGAACAAACATCTTTCTGATGATTAAGGCAGAAGTTGTTCGACATGCCCTCCGCCTTGTTCCGCTACTAATTGGAAGCGCAAAATGGCATGCTCCACAACAGATCGGAGGGTATCTGCACTAATTTGCATATCTCCAGACAATGTGAACCCTGCCAGCGCCATCTATCGAAAGATTTTGGAACTATTTTTTTCCTTCGCCAAACAAAATTCCATTGCCTCACGATTGTTCTGCTAAAATATCAGGTCATTCTGACGAGTAGTTTTCAAATTATCGATTTTTGAAATCGTAACTTTAATTATAATCACCCTGTATTTATAGTAATATGGAACAATATTTGTAAAATGGTCATAGGAGGATTTTTTTTCACGCCATTACCTCCGATATTAATTAATAAATAGAGAAAAATAGTAAAGAAAATTCTACGGCCTGGACTCGAACCAGGGATCTCAGGGTATACGCCCCGACACTCTAACTACTAAGCTAACGCGCACATGGAAGCTTTCGCTTTCAAACATGCCCTATGAGCATAGGTTAAAGCTCGGCTCGTTGTTCGCAAGCCAGGACGTCCCTAGTTCGAGTCCAGGCCGTGGAATTTTCTTTACTATTTTTCTCTATTTATTAATATGGAACAGTCTATGTATTATTTTCATGCAGGGAACTTATTAACGGCACTCACATCGCTATAATTACGAAGTCTGCTTATATCGACAATTATGGAATTCGATGGAGCCTTCATTCGACCGCACTATTCCCCGAGAATGTCTTTATATCGTTCGCTTTTTATGGCCCGCTAAATATAAAGACCTGCCCCAAACGAACCATCAAGAACTTGTCCAAGAAAATTATCCTCTTATTGCCGCCTATTTAAGATTGCTTTTGCGTCTTATAATCATTAAGAATTCAACATGCCATGTTCTCTGTGATTGGTCGACTAACGACAGTAACGACAAAGTGTACAAATAACACAGGAAAATATTCAAGGAGTCCAGGTGTTCTTCCCATTACTAATGAAAAAAACTTTCTTTACCAATTAGGCTATATCCCGCGTTTTTGTTTTACATTCCATGTTATAATTTTTTCCCCAGTAAAATAATAAATTTAACTTGATTATTCAGTTTATAAAGACTAGCTACCGTTTTTAAGAATACCCCCCATAACATGGTCATATGATTATCTATTCTATGAATATGCATGTGCAATAAATAATGCGTTCTTATTTTTTAACATAATAAGCTTATATATGGACCTTATCAAATTAGTGGAAAGAACCACGAAACGAATGGTATAAAACGGAAAACATGTATTTCATAAAATATGTAAAATACATAGAGCAGGCGAAAAAATTTGATAGTGACAGAGGTCGCAGAATTCGTAGCATCCAACAGAAAGACCAGTAAAGCAAATCACAGACTGCAGTGCCAGTGTAGAAAGAAAAACATCTTAGAAATGCGTGATCAGATGAATTACGGTTCCTGTTGTAATATAGAAATAGAAGGGTAGGGATTTGGCAACAAGGGCCTGCTATGGCTGTATTATCATGGTCTGGGGAGAGTTTACGTCCCGTCATGCTTGTGCTGTCCCTCTACATTTTTTCTGAGCCAAGTCCATCCATTCATGATAATACAGTTGGATGGCAGTTAGCCTATCAATCGGACAATGCCACAGGATCTGCAGTCACAAAACTGGAAAACATGACAGCAAGTTTACATTACTACACCATATGACCTTTGAACTGAAGAAGACTTTCTTCAAAAGTTTCCGACACCTTCTCAAATCCATGCCACAATGTCTGGATGTAAAGGAAGGAGCTACACATTACTACAGGGTGTTCTTATTAAATTAATAAATCAGTAAAAATTTTAAGGACCAGATATATGTATTAATATTATCCCAATGTGATCTCATATATACTTTTTAAGCTAAAATTTGATTTGTCACCTTTATAAAGTTCTAATACCTAAATGATTAAAATTAAGTATTCGATGGTGACGACAGTCGAAACGTGACAGTACTTCCATTAAATGGGTAGTGCATTGCTGAATCTTGTGATTAATTTTATAATCTTAACAAAACTATCCCTACATTATGTAATGACAAGACTATTTAACGGATTCTTTGGGAATGACGTTAAACAGCAAGTGGCCAACTTCACCAAAGTAAGTCAAACCTAATCACTACTTAATTCAGTTTTATGTTAGTTCGACCAATCGCAAAACTTCATTTATTACTGATATGGTTCTTACTTCGTAATGGCCGATTTCTTGAGATCATCAAAGAAGAATGAGAATCTGCAATAGAATGCAGCAAGCATCGTCTCCCGCATAGTAATAGTTGGCCATTGCAGGGTTTTAATTACCTCTTCGTCCTTTTAATTCTTCCAAGAATTTTATTTTCCTGGTGGAAACAAAATCTTCCTGAAATAAACTTTTCGTGATCTTAAGCTCAAGTCCTGGTTGCTGTGGATGACTGGTTGGGCGACCACGACAAAGACTTTCTCTCGCCGAGATAAAGGCATTGAGCCGTTGTGGATTACGTGTGTAACGGTCCGGGAGATTACGTTGGGGAATAAAAAGGAGATTCGCTACGGATCATCCACAATTGATATGGGCTCTTTTTTATGTTCAAGGAAAAGAAACACCAAGTTTATGAGCAAATTCTCGTGGAATTCTTTTACTGTAATGTCTTTTATTGCAACGTTTTTAAAGACAACACAAAGCAAAGGAGAAGGAAAATATAAAAAAGGAAGTGTTCTTTTCAAGAAGTGCCGCGACCCTTATTATATGGGCAATTGCTATAATTACGTATATAGAAGGAATAAACGTCTCGAGAAATGCTTTTCTTTGATCGTAACAACATTTTATGACTTCTTTGGGTCAATGTTCTAGTGTTTGAATACGTTTTTAAGCCATAAAAACTTGTTACGCATTCTGACTCACTCATTCTTCTTACTTTCTCAATAAAAAAAATTAATTATTAGTTAATTTTTTTATTTTTTTAATTTACTATTACTATAAATATCATTCCAGTTTTATTGAATTTCTTAATGGACGTACTTTTAAAAAAGGAACCTATACCATATAACGAAAAAATTTTTTTATTATAATTATTAATTAATTATTGTAATCTTGTGATAATAATTTTTGTTAAAAACCATGGAAATAAACCAAAAATTTATGAAGCATAAGCAAATAAATAGAATCAACATTAATATTCGTTCTATTTGTGATTTTAAAACCGTTTTTTTCCGCATTGAACAGCTTAATAAAAATCCGTTAACACTCTCGGCACGGTCTCTTTTACGTTCAGTGGGAAGGCCGAATGACGACTGGAACCGCCCAGAATCATCACCACCGACTCACAAGAGCAGCTCAGTAAAAACGATAAGTGAGTTGGTGCAAGGGTCGTGCTTCATTAGGGAAAAGAAAAGAGGGAAAAGGATCTGCCCATTCTATGCTCGTTCTTACTCAAACGAAATAAATAAAAGAGGAATGTAATGGAGTTGTCTACATTAAGGCCTTTGATGAGTCTAGATGGCGACGAGAACGGAAACCCACCCGCGGAGAGTTAAGTCCCGACGACGGAAAGGAAACTTCCACGGTTGGATCCGCCGGTCTCTCTGTGTCTCTACTCTTGTTAATCGGCTGCACAAATGTCGTGGATAATGAACAGACAGTTCAGGGAGTCAAAAGGAGGTATAAAAAACAAATGTAAGTCAACGAAAGACGAAAGTGAAGCGTCGTGTAAGGAAATTTTTCTTTCTCCAAATGTGAGACTATAAATGTTTTAAGTGTTGTCTGGGCGCCTGTATCTCGACAACAGAAGTTGCACTTAAAAAAAAAACAGCCACGAATAAGTTAAAGTGAATTTCACGCACACATCTAGCTTAAAATAAAAGAGAGTGTCCGCTTTCTTCGTTTTATTTCATTCATTAGCAACTTTCGTTAGCAACATTCATAAATTCATCTAGAAAGCCTCGAATGGGGCCCTATTTTTTTTTTTTTAAACGAGAGAGCATTTTTCTATTTTTTTTTTTTACAAATCGCTTGGCAATATAAAAATTATTGTGCGAAATATCAATAAAATATTTTCTTATTGTTTGATAAAAATAACCTCCGTAGATGATTTGTTGAAAAATTTCGCAGAGAAAACCAAAATTTAATAATAAAAATCAACAAGATCGTTTTCTAACAGCATAATTTCCAACCTAATTTTTGAACGTAGGCAGTGAGCAGGCAGATCACCCATGTTAAGTGAATTCCAACATTCCAGTGGGTACTGTTCATTTCGTCCATCAGTATATTCGACACTCAAAGAAGCACGTTCTTCAGTAGTAGTAGTAGTAGTAGTAGTAGTAGTAGTAGTAGTAGCAGAGCATTAACAGAAAATTATAAAAATAATGAACGCTGTCGAATTAAAGACGATGACCATGTTTTTTCATGTTCCTTGGATATGAAGATTTATTCAACGTTATCCGCTTTATTCGGCACTTGTGTAATTTTCTGTTAATGTAAACAAACCTTTCTTGGTGATTTTCAAGTTTTGGTTTTCTGGTTTTATTTGCCTCTTTCTTGTGTGGAATATCAGCAAAAGTTTTGAATAATCCATGCCTACGTTGGAACTTTTCTTCTAGTTAGTGGATATGCCTGTATGAGTACTTCATAAAGAAACTATTAATTATTACATGGATGTTCTTTACTACCGATAAAATACTATGTAATTTGAACTGTATAAGTAAAAAATATAAATTTATAAATATAAAAATTATAAATTTGAATTATGCAACTTTTTTTAAAATTTTATTTGTAATTTATTTATTTAATTTTAATTTGTAATTAAACTATTAATTAATTTAATTTTTACATACTAATAAAACAAAATATGTATAAGATAAATATATATTTGGAATACGCAGTCATTTGTTTTATTGAGTATTTTAAATATTCTTTTTGAATCCCCTCAGTTTACAAGATTTTTATGATTTCCTTATAAATGTACAATAACGTTATAATTTTTCCTTAATTAACCAAGAAAATTAATTAAAAACTTTCTAGAATAAAAACTTTTTTATTGTTTAAAAATTTCAAACAAAAAATAACTGAATTTTTACATGAAATTACTTTATTGGATTTTTTTTTTTACAATTTTGGTTGTATTTTTTAGTGCTATAGTTTTACTGTTTATTTACTATAATTCTCCTCAATGTAGTTTAAACTTCTAAAAGTAGCTCCTTTAGTCGAAAAATTATTTACTTGGTTGCACATTATTCCAAAAAAATTTTAATCTTAGGAGTGCAATATATGAATTTAGAGTAATTCGATGAAAATTAGCGAACCGCTAAAGCCAGATTAAAGAGAGGAGAAGCAACTGAGCCTATTTTATCCAACCAATTTTTATCTTTAAAAGTTTAAACAAACTTGTCGTTGTAAGAATTAAGAAACGGCTTATAAAAGAAATGTAATTCTGCCAAATTTTAATTTAAGATATTAAATTAGAGTAGGCCCTTTGTTATAATTTATAGTGCAATTGCTCTAGTTATATTGTTAAGGAATTTATAGAATTGATAGAAAAGATCCAGAGTATTTGAAATATAAAAAAAGAAACCTGTTTCAGAGTTTGCATATTAAAAAAATCTCCGTTTTTGGTGTTCGTTTTCTCTTTAGTTTTTTTATTATAAATATAACACACGTTAGACTAGGGCCACCGTATGTGGTCATAACTTTTGTGTGTTTACACCTGACTGTCTATACATACAAAGATTGACCTAATTGTTTGTCAATGGTTAACAGATTGTGGAAATTTCTTTCTGGATGCAGAATTTTTGGTCCCAAGAAGAGTGCCGCAATGCAGAACCTTTGTCAACATGTTTACTACGAAACGAAGTCACGGACGACACTTGTTTTCCAAGGAAGAAAGAGACCTTAGAAGTGAATCAAAAATGGGTGGGGGGAAACTTTTCCGAAATATTTTTTATTGGTTTTAATCTAGATAAAATTTACTGTGTTATTTAAGCGAGATGTATTTAAATTGTGCTTTGAAAAGCACAGAGAGCGATTTAATTTAGTCCAATCAAATAATTTTTTTAAAACTTAATTTGTACTCATCCCTGAATGATACTTGAAAACTCTGTCCATTACGAATAGAAACCCACTAAATGGAATAATCAAAACTGGAAGAATGGAACTCTGGTAAGGATTGGATGAACTAATTGATGAATAGCGTGGATTTTTGGTTATGGAGAAAGTAGCCCAAAGAGTCATATCTATTCTCAGAATACTTTCAGTCCGTAAACCTCATATTAAGATTTCATTAAGATTCATGCACGGAGAAATGCCCAGAAAATAGTGCCCTATGTTTTTTTCTCGAAAAGCAATTATTTAAAATGTATAAAAATTACTAGCTACACAAACGAGGAAAATGTACAAAAAAGGAAAACCTCTAAGCAGAAAAAAAATCGAGGTATGAAACGCCGGATACGTATTTCGAAGGCTATGCTTTCGTTCTCAAAGATTAGAGGGCTTTCTTTCCTATACAGTTAATTCAACTTCACAGATCTTTCTTATATTTTTAAATGAATGTTTCATTTACACAAACTATCTCTCAACATAATCCCCATCAACTTGTACGGCCTTATGCCAGCGCGAAGCAACTGCATGCATGCCTTGCCTAATTCAACAATTTCCCTGTTACGTAGCTAAATCCTCACTGCACACGCCCTGTCATCTTTAAACCTTTAAACACTTTAAGTGAACCAAAGAAGATGAAAATTAGAGGGAGCCAGATAGAGGTCTAGGTAGAGCGATAGCATAATTCAATCTAATTTGGCGACTTCTCTTCCTCTTGTTTTCAGACGTGTGAGGGCGAACTGGAGCACTATTTCTGGTGGATTACTGAGTTACTCAGAGTAGCATCAATGCGATTCCATATCTGGACGTCTACATATCTTCCGATAATACAGCTACACTTGGCATCAATACACTTCCTCTATAATATTGCTAATAATGATGGCCATATTTGATCGTTTGTCATAGATGAATCGTTTCTGAATAAAGTGAAACTAATTATTTGATTACCTTGAAGTTTGGTTAACATACAAGCACTGCTTCATGGCATAACACTTTCCATTTCCACTAGTGTAATAAAATAAAATCCATTTTAGATTTCCTTATTGGACTTCGAAATCAACAGGTATCATCTAATAACACTAATTCAATTCCATCTAATACAAACTCCCCAAGTGTCGATCGATACCATTGGAAAATTCATTATCCGAGTTTCAGAAGAGATTTATTGAAACTTTTGTTACAATGTCAAGCGTTTCGTATAAGACGAATGATTGGGAACTGAAGGCCAATTGTTTATAAAACCGTCTCATTGCCTTAAAGATGTAATCAATCTCTTTCACACCCTATTCATTAGAGCATGTCATAACTTGAAAACTTAAACATAATTTCCATTAAAAGCTTTCTGATTGATATCTTGGTGTTCGAAAATTTAAGTTCAAAAGCGATCTTAATTTACTCTCTGAATGAATTCTTTGAAAGCATTAAAAATGCAATATGCATTCGTTTGCGAATGTTAAAAAGCTTGCAAGCTTATTTTAACAGTGAATTTGGATCATTATCTTTTATTTGGCTTTTATGTGCATTTATTTATATGCACAGTTTAAAGGGAATTTTTCTAATACAAAAAAGTTATGCAAATGCACTTAACTCGTATCAACATTTAATTTAGAGCATCGAGTAAGATACTAGCAAGTAGGCCTATAGACGAGTAAGCCTTGCATCAGCGAGCAATGATTTTTTGAGGTTTTTCATTTTGAATAATTTCGCTTTAAAGAGGCCGATCTGCTTCTAAAACTGAATGATTTATGCACTATTTATTTCAATTTTTTTTCTACTTGACTTTCCATTAACAAGCCTATAAGCTCAACGAACAGTCGTAGAATCAAGTGATGTGCGCCATTCCATTAAGAATTTGGCAAACTAGGGCTTTTTCATAAATAGTCTTCAATCAAACATTGTTTTTCTCAGAAGGTTATTTTAAAAATTATAGCTGTATCAACACCAGCTATACTGACATGGGGAATTATGAGGAACGCTATCTAATAACAGATTGGATCAAAAGTTGCCTCGCTCAATGCAATGTCGCACTCAAAACACGCTTCTGAAAACGTTGTGCGAGTATTTTCGACTAGGCAGTTGAGAGAACAGCCATCAATTCGCGTTTACTCGCTACATTTGCTTCGAACAGCTCTTGCAAGCTCATCCCACATTATGCTCTATCGGATTAAGATCTGGTGATTGTGGGACCAATTTAGCTTCTGGAATCACAATCATATTCCCTCAACCACTCTGCTATAAGGAAGCATGTCTATTGGGGAAGACTATGCACATGTAGGGATGATCTCGATAAGAAATGATATTGACGTAACGCTGAGCATTTAAAGATTATTCTAGGAGTATTAATGCTATAAAATGGGCCTTCGAAGAAACATATTCCGGAGCATAAAGCCACATCCATAGGCTTGAACAGTTGACACACGTATTTACAACCCATTGTATTATGCTGGTGATACAATATTCTGGTCATCCCGTCGGCATCCATCAATGGTAGGAATGATTCGTTGGATTAAGTTACCTTGCTCCAGTCATCTTCGGTCCAGTTTTGATAGTCTATTCTCGTGCACACTATTATCAGATTTTGCGGTTTACAAAATAGATCAGGGAAATTCCAATGTGTCGCCTGTTGTTAAATCCCATTCGTGACATTGCGCAGCGAGTAGTATCAGCAGAAAACTTTGTCTGGTTACCGCCATTCTATTGAGCGGTTATTTGTTGAATGCTTGCACGCGTGTCTTCTTTCATGACTCCCTTTTGTGATCACGACCAGGTATTTCACCTGCAGGAAGATCTCTCGCTGCTTCTTTTTTTGTTTTTCTGACCATTCTTTGAACACTCTTGATACAGTTCTGGAAAAGCTGGTAAATTTTGCCATAGTTGAAATACTCCCATAAGCCAGCCACTATCATCCCTCTTGAAGTAAAATTCTGTTTCAATACCATTTTATTCTTACGCAATGGCTACGTTCACGGCTACCGTGAAGCCATAACGGCTCACGACACTAAGGGGTGATGTCACACATTAAAGCCGGGAGTTGTTTCGCGGCACTTTTCGTGCTGCGGACGGCCGTAGCGGTGAACGAACACGTTGTGTAAATGTTTAACTGGAAAAATAGGTTCAATAGGAAGAAGTTTCAAGTCGTATCAAGAGTTGGAGAGTTTTATAAATAAACAGCAACCAAATATATTTGGAAATCGCATTCTGTTTGCTAAATTATATAAATAATAAATAACGGGGTAATAATTTTTCCAAGATTTATAGTATTTAACTTTCAATATTTGAATACACAAACTTAGAATACTCATCAAATTTCTTAGTGGGTGGACGGGGAGGGGGGGGGGGTAAATTCACAAGTAAGCACGGGGATGAAAATTAACACAGTATATTATTTTTTTTGTAAAGTTTATTATCATGACTGTTTCATCCCTTGTTTGCTTACCACTCACTAAGATTGAAGACCTATGTGTTCGTCTCCCCTACTCAAGTTTTTTCTTTCCGAAATTGACTTAAAAACTCATGATTCCAGAATATATGTTGAAATTAAAAAAAAAAAAAAATCCGTGACCAATTTTGTGCAACTATCTCCTCTGAAACCGCAAAAAGCAGAAGCAAATTAATGTTTGAGAGTACATGTACTTTTATATTATGCCTTGACGTATTTTTATGACAATTGCTTAACCTGTCTGGAGATATTAATTTTTTTTTCTAAAAATGAAGATATGGCTGTAGCGTCCATATCAGCGAACCTAACTCAATAAATTCGACATGGACGGTTCTCACATTAAGAATTTTTTTTTTTTTTTTTAAATAAATTGTTTGGTTTTGATGAGCCAGTTTTGAGTTATAAATATTAACTTTTCCTCCCCCCCCCCCCCCACTACAAAATACTTTTCCGTGTTTTTTCTTTCCAACTCCCGGCAACAACTGTGACGTCACTCATCATAAAAATGACGTCACTCCTTTCTGTCGTGAGCCGCTACCCCTTCACGGTAGCCGTGAAAGTAGCCACAGCCTTATTCTTAACATCAAGATATTTATTAATTGACCTCTTGAATAAGTCAGGTATTTATCAAGAAATACCCCTTCATTGATACCTTACATGTTGTTTTTAATAAATATTACTTTGTACTAAACGCGTAGTTTCATTCACTTAGAAGTATCCTGTACATTTAAATGTTGAATTTAATGAAGAGTTTTGAAAATGATGGCAAACAAGCAGCAGAGCAAGCGTACAGAATTTGTTCCCTTATTATTTCTAGCCCTTTGAGACTTTCGTGTTTGTCAATAAATTTGGATTTTGTCAAAGATTTTAGGATATGTCTAACGTTATGTAATAAAACCCCAAATTTAGAAAAAACAACAACCTGTATATACGGTATTGGTTTATAGCGAATAAAATGTTTTAAGGAACACAATCGATTACACTAAGATCTGAAAATAAAATGGGCCGTTAGCGTTTAATAAATAAAATAGTCAGGAGCTGTGCAATTTCTCACAGGTATTTTCATGAGAAATGATGACATGTCTGCTAATCGCCGCCAGGTCCTAGTTTGTTTGGAAAGTTTAAAAGTATTGGAAAAGAGAAGGTCGATAATGAGTGCTGTCAGGGACGGAAAAGCTCGCTAAATGAAATCCTAGGGGGCCACCAATGGGAACTTCAGTCGCGACAATCAAATTTCAAAGATAAGTATATCAGTTCTGGTCAACCACAAACTCACTGCACGAGGTGCCTTTCATCTTATTAGTGGAACACGGGTTCAGAGTTAAGTATATTCTATGTCTGTCGTTGACAGACTAACAAAAATGAAAAATTCTTAGGAACTCAACTCCTTCCGTTTGATGGGCTGCCTCTGGGGGAAAGATAATAGCTACAACAAACTTTCATGAAAGAAAACTTCAAACTAAAGCATAGTTTGGATTTAACAGTCAGCGGCGGAAAAACCATCAATATTTCTATTATTTGTTTAATGAAAGACATATGTTCCTAAATAACAATGGAAACTGATAATGAGCTGTGATTTAATGAGTAAAAAATAAGGCTTTCACGAACACATAACACTATCTGGATATATTAGACAATTATAGTTTCCTACAATTATTGTGGTAGGAATTGGATAAAAGGCTGTTTGTCTATCAGCAGAATAATACATCTCGCCACGAAGCCCAAGATTTTTTGAAGCGTCGTTGAAGACGTCGACGTATAAATAATGAATTGGCTGGTTTCAAGCCTCGATCTCAACGAACAGAATATCTCTGGGGCAAGTACGGGCACGCATAGTGCCATAATTTTGAGAAAATTCGCTCTGAAATACGAATTGATATTAGTAACAGAAGCAATTACTATCTTCTGATGCAACAGTCTTAATATCGTGAATCTTCGTTTCACAGACAGAATTACCATTGACCCAGATTCTGTTTACATACATGCAGTAAATCATCTAAACTTTGGTTGAATTCTCTGTGAATAAATAAATAGCTGTTATACAATAGCTATCGTGTCATGCAATTACCACTGTTGAGGTTACACTGATTTCTGACCCTGTGAGATTCAGAAAGTTCAACTGTAAGAGCCTTAAAATGAAGATGACAGAAGGAATTAAACCAATGGGTTTCCAGAAAAATGCGTCCACCCCTCCCAATATAATTTTAATCTCAATTATTGATAACACGATAAATATTGTTATCGTATTTTGTTGTTTTTAAGCTCTATTCTTCCTCTACAACTTTTGTTCGTAGGTTTTGAAATTTGATTTCATTCGTTTTAGCTATACGACGATAGAGTGCCAAATAGATAAAAATGTTCGAGAGATTTGTGCTTTATATGGAGAAAGCACTATTACGAAAACACTGCACAGAAATGGTTTTCAAGCTTCAAAGAGGGAAAATTCGACCTCACAGACTGTGGATTGGGATGGTGTAATCCTTGAGGTATCCTAAAATAATAACACGGTCACTATACAGCTTACCTTCAGCAGAAACATCGGCTCAAGGAGTCAATCTTCAACATTACAGTTCGCGCTCACGAAGTCATGTGACCAAAGTTGCTGTTCAAGAGCTTGATTGAGAAATTCTACTGCATCCACAGTATTTTCTCGATGGATGCCTTGAGATTATCACTTCTTTTCAGAACTTCTCCAACACTTTTCGAAGAGTTTCGTTCAACAACGACGTGGAGCTAACAAGGGGAGGACCAGGTCTGTTAAGCTTGGATTTAACTGAAATTTAAATATGTTGTTACGCACCCCTCTCACTGTTTTATGGCATAGTAACTCATGCTAATGGGCATTAGTTTACGAGATATAATCATTTAAAGTTAGTTATGTAAATTATTTATGTATATTTACAAATTCAGAGAGTATGACTTTCAAGAATCAACGTAGTCATGTGGGTAAGTTGATAAATACTAGTGATGTCAAGATCCGGATAATTCAAGATCCGGATATCCGGATCTTTTTTT
>JAHWFO010092203.1:559223-604255 GCA_023313115.1 Rhysida immarginata
ATCAGGAAATTGTGTATATGCAAACTTTTTCTGAAAGCAGTTTATAATTGCTTTTATTAAGTGATAGCCTAGTCCTCTTAAGTCCTAATTAGTCTCAATAGGCATCCAGCGAAAGGATCCGAAATCCGGATCCGATATCCGAGATCCGAAATCCGGATCCGAGATCCGAAATCCGGATCCGAGATCCGAGATCCGGATCCGATATCCGAGATCCGAGATCCGAAATCCGGATCCGGATCCGGATATTTCTAGATCCGAATCCGGATATTTTCAGATCCGGATCAGAGATCCGGATCCAACGGACATCACTAATAAATACCAATGCTATAGGTCCCGGGTTCAAATCCTTTTCCTTTCCCACTTCTATTTAATTTAATTTTTTTAAACATCCTTTTGAACAAATCATATATGAAACTAACTTTAATTATTAAAAACTAATTTTTATAATTTTTTGCATATTAAATTTCATTTGAGGAAGATAACAAATTAGTTTTTTTTTTATAAATAAAATTTTTTTTTTATGCAGGGTGGATACAAAAATGAGCCCCTCCCTTTTATTTTCGTAACCGAAGCAGATATGTCAATTTTGATGAATCCAATGAATAGGAAGTTATTGGTAGTCTATTCCATGGTGCACTTTTCATTATCCCAAATATGCAAATTAGGATGCATTCAAATCCTATCTTAAAAACCGTAATAGATCCAATTGAAGACTTGTTCAGCATGGAATTCCGAACAAAAAAAAAAAAATTTCCAAAATCCGATGAACGGATCACCAATAATCACGTGTTGAATTTATTAATTACCCTCCCTATGTACTTTACAAAGGCATTTGAATGTTCAACATGGAAATCAAGAAATTACCAAAAATTACAATAATGACATTCACGTTCATGAGGAAAAGCAAATAAAAAGCATGTGTCAGCATACACAAGACAGAACAATTCCAGGATGGCAAGCTACCCTGTTCCTGAAATTGTGATTGTTGGTGATCTGTTCATCGGATTTTGGAAAAAACTTTTTTGTTTTGTTCGGAATTCCATGCTGAACAAGTCTTCACTTGGAATTTTTTGTGTGTCTGTTATGGTTTTTAAGATAGGATTTGAATGTGTTCTAATTTACATATGTGGGATGATGAAAAGTGCACGATGGGATACGTCACCCACAACTTCCTATTCATTGGATTCATCAAAATTAAAATTGACATATCTGCTTCGGTTACGAAAATAAAAAAAAAAAAAGGGGGGCGGCTCATTTTTGTATCTAACCTGTATAATAATATAATAATAATAGCTTATTAAAACTAAATAATTTGTTACTTTCCTCAAATGAAATATAATATGCAAAATTTTATAAAAATGTTTTTAATAGTTAATATTAGTTTCATATATAATTTGTTCAAAAACACGTTTAAAAAATGAAATTAATTGAAATTGAGAAAGGAACAGAATTCGACCCCAGGACCTTTAGCATTGGAATCTATCACCTTACCCACATGACCATGTTGACTACTTGTATATCGTACTCTCTGAATCTGTAAATATACATGAATAACCTACATAACTAACTTTAAATGATTATATCTCGTAAACTAATACCCATTAGCATGAGTTGCTATATAATAATGGAAGGGATGCGTAACAACATATTTAAATTTCAGTTAAATCCAAGCTTAACAGACCTGGTCCTCCCCTTGTAAGATTCGGTTATTTCTACCGTCGAGGCATTAACAAGCTAGTGGGATTTTGGCAAAAATCGTGAACAATGAAGGAGAATAAAAATAAATGAAAAAAATACTTGATTAAACTATAATCTGAGAAACCAGTAGTCTGAAAAACCAATGATTACTGACTTCCTCGCCGTTTTCTCCATTGCAGTATCAAAGTAATCTTTCCATTTCTTTGAAAAGTACAGACAATTGATTTGGATTACTCAGTTCTTTAAAGTTGTACGCAATGACATTGATATTACATAACCTTCTATAAACTTCCTTTTTAAGTTCGTCACTGTTAACTGGATTAATCAAAAATAAACCTGACGAGTTGTTTTAAAAACGAACCCAATTAACACGTTTTCTAACGAGTTGTTTTTGTCTGCAGACAGATGTTAGTGGAAGAAAGATAACTGACCTAACCGCAGAAAATATCATTAAATTGTTTTAGAGTGCCTGCAGAAGACAGCTTTTTCGTTTCTAAACACAACACTGATTAATCTTGCTAACTAAAAGGAAATTATCAGAGAAAGTCCGCATTTTTTTGATAGACCATTTTAAGGAGTGCTGGTAACAAAGTAAAAGCTTTTCAGCAGTCGTAATTCATTAATAGAAGCATCTTGTTATCGATAAAGGTGAAATAAACGGGCGCTGCTGGTGGAAACTCTAATGAGTCCAATTTACCTTCTAGCTTTTTAGCGGAAAATCCCCAGCCGTCGTTAGAGACAGAGAACGGAGGAGGCGGTGGCGGCCGAGGAATGTGCGCCGGTGATTTAGCCGCCAACGGCCAAAGACTGTGGGAGCCAAAAGGAAATTTCCATCAGAAATGGGTTTGTTAAGCGACTGCTCTTTTTTATTTGCGAGAGAGGATTAAGAGTTTAAATGCGAAACAGGCGGAAATAAAAGAGAAAAGACAGACGAAGAGACCTCGGTAAATTTGTGGCAGTCATTAGCGTATAGTACAACATTCGCGCCAGTTACTCACCCAATATGCAATCTCGATACGAAGATCTTAAACAGTGTTACATATCAATTTCAACGTTAATCAGATATGGCACAAGTCAAAGTGTATATTAGAAAATCATTGGTCATTGCTTTTATGTTAAAAGTTGCCGCAAAGAATACAAAAAATATACTGAAAAAGAATAGATTCAAATTTTCAATGGCCTGAGAAACAAAATCGCTGATTTGAACTTAATAACCTGAGAGAATTTTGGCAAAAAGAACTAGAAAATTTAAATTATGCATAAATCAGGTACGGCGAGGGTTTGAAATTCCTACTTCTTAATAAGACTTGAAAGACAAGAGAAAGATAGCAAATAAGGTCTGATCAAAAAAGTATCCGAACTGGACAAAAGTATCAAAAAAAAGACTTCTTATTTTTTATTGCGACAATCCTTTATGGCGTGCGAACTGGGCTAAATGCGTCATATGACCTTGCGCGCTACGATCTTTCATCCTATATTCAGGCAAATTTCTCTCGTTGTGACAGGCAAATTGACGTCCGTCGCATTTTGTGTTTGGAGTGAAAATTGCGGAACGTGCTGATCAAAGGATCTGCATTAAATTTTGCCAGAAACATGGTGACAGGTAAACGGAGACAATTTAAAGATAAAGAGAGATTTCGCAATGAAGTTATGAGTGTTAGGTAGATTAAAAAAAACGGTTTATTTCAAAGATGAATACCATTAGAGATGGTGCAGATATTCCCCAAAAATTGAAGAAGTGCGCGAATAGGATGAAGAAGGATGAGTACCAATTAGAGAAATTTTGAGCGAAATAGGAATTCTGACTGACTATCTTCGCCTGCACCATTAGACGCAAACATTTTTTTAAAACTCCTCAAGGAAGAAAACTCCTCAATTCTGCGTGACATGCTGGAATGTGTCAGCGCTGAGCCTGATTTTATGAAAAAAAAACTATACCTGGAAAGGAGTCCTGGGTTACGACACGGAAATAAATGCACGGTCATCTCAATTGAGAAGGCCAGTCTCCACGGTCAAAGAAGGCACGCCAATGACGTATTCATACACGCCAGTGACCGTTTACTTCGATTATCCGGGAGTAGTATATCATGAGTACGCTCCACAAAGACAGATGAACAATAAATAACACTACATATCCGTTTTATAGCAATCTACAAGATGCTGTTAGGCGCAAGAGATCTCAACTCTGGCAACTGATTGTGGATCATGATAAGGTTTCAACTCCCGCACAACACCTCATCCAGAACTTTCTAGCAAAATACAGTATGCACAAGCTCAGCAGCCTCCCTACACCCCTACACATAGTCACTTTTGTGCATTTCTCAGATTCAAGACGCTACTCAATCAACTTTCAAGATGCAGAAAATATTAAGAGAAATGCAACGAAGCATCTCATGAACATTCCAAAAAAAAAAGACTTTGAAAAGATGTTCCCAACAATGACAACACCGCTGGGAGAAGTGTGTAAACTCAGAATGATCCTATTTTGAAGAAGATTGATGTTTGAACTAAATTTATGTGGCATATTTTTTCCTGGCCTAAGGTCGAATACCTTTTGATCAGACATCGTATATTAATATTATGTGTTTCTAAAAATTAAGACAAGAGACTCGAGAATGATAAAAAACCTTTCTCTTGAGTTTTAACAAGAACCTCCCTCCCCATCTAGGAAAGTAGCGGAAGCCTGCGCTCATCTATTTTTTTTACCTCTTTTATACGCACTATTTAACCGTCATTTATTTTAAGCAAAAAATAATTTTCTTAACGTAGTACTTGTGACATATCACATGTCATGTGTAAAAAATATGAAGGGAACAGACGGACCGACGGACATGGTAAAACTAGTAAGTAGCTCCTCCATTATTCCGCTACTTAATCTTCTCATAAGGGCTATTTTAAAAATGTCTTTTGGCAATTAATAATATAAATCAAGGCTTTTTATTTTTATTTAACAGAATCTTCACAATGGACACAATGAGCAACCGACGCATTTAATATGGCTGTTAGAAACCAAGTCTCCAATCAATTTCAGAAACCTCTAATAATTATAATATAACAAATTTATTATAATAAAAAGCACGAATTCAGCATGAGAAGTTATTTTGTTGTTTGTCAAACTCAGTGCCTTCCTTTGATTCGACCCCTGTTGTTATGGTTTGTAATCAGCAGTTTGGTTTCATCATGTTATTTGGTAGTGAATGCGGTCGTAGTCCTAACGAGGCTGTGGTCTCCGTATTAGGGGCCGTGCTGCCTGTGGTAGAGGCAGTGTACGAGGGAGAAACAGTCGTGCCAGCGCCCGAGAGCGGCTACACCTACGACCAGCAGTAACAAAGAGAAAGAAAATAACGGAATTATAATGATTCCGAATCGGAAAATGCCCTTAACCTGAACAGAGTACCTGAAAATATAGACGCTGACAGCATCTTCTGCGATGGTAGCACAACAAAACCATAGCCAGAGTGAAGAATGGGTGGGAAAAGTAGACTCATAGTGTTTGTGCAGGAGTAGGTGAATTATTATACAGTTATTTCTGCCGTTAAATAAAATAATACAAACGCGGAGTGTCCTTGCAAGAATTAAACTTTAATTATTTTGATTTGTTAATTTTTTGTTTTTGATAGCAGATGTAGTATTATTTAATTTAAAGATAATACGTTGAAACATAAGAGTATTATATTAAAATGCGAACGCACTTCAACACTATAATGATATAAATTAAAAAAATATTATGTTTATTTTGGTTCAAAGAAAGCTCGTCCTAAGTTTCATTATTAGATAATAGTAGATATTTTAAATTACTAATTTCAATGGTTTGAATATTGAATGTTGATTTAATTCTTTTTTATTCCGGGGAGGAGGGGAGGAAGTATAATACCTAGACTTGAACTCTTCTGATCTGTTTGGACTGACCACAAAAAGCATGATTATTCAAAAAGTTTGAGCATCTTATTTATTTCAAAATGGTACTTCATGATAACATAATACAAAAGCTTATAATTTTATTTATTATTAAAAACCAAAAAAAGGGGGGGGGAGGCACATTGCCGCCTTTTCCTCTACTGTTCTATATGAGTTACTGTCAAACACACAGCAGAATGGGAAACGAGTGACTTCGAATCAATCATCTCTGAAACTGCCTTTAAATTGGCTTTTAGCTTTCCGAGAGTTAGTAAAAACACATCGTATATGACAGATATGGGGAAGCCTTGGGCTAGGGAGCTTTCGTGGAGGAAGCTCTGTGAAGTTAAACTAGTCACTGGATGGGTGATCATTTAGTGAAGCGAGATCTTACCCCATCTCTTCGGAGGGCACGTTAAGCCGTCGGTCCCGGCTGCTACTATCATCTTGTAAGAGTCGTAAAAAGCTGACAGAAACTCAAAAATGCATCTCCCAACTCGTCTGGTCAGCGTGGGAGATTAGACCAAATACTCCCCCCCCCCCAATGGGGGGAGCCTACGTCCTCCAGTGGACTGAGACAGGCTTAATATTTATCCTTTTTATATGACAGATATTATCGTGTTGGGTATGAAAGGGCATACATGACTTAAACTGAGAAGTGCCGAAGATACTTTAAAAAATAATTAAGCAAGGAACGTATTTTCAAATCACGACAAGTCCCAATGTGACTTGCCACAAAGCATATATCTTCACTGAATAGTTCCAATAGCAATAAAACGATTTTTCAATATTACAATAGAGGATCTAATTCCTGGCCTATCGGTAGGCCTAAAAGTGTCTGAAGCCGTATCAGACGATATTAAATCCTTTCTGCTGCATTCCCTCAAAAAATCCATAAGAAGGTTATCGCAGCAAGTCAGAAGGTCATGAAAAAATTAAAATTACCGGGTCAAGGTTGTAACAGCAACTGAAAGATCCGCGAAACGAAGGCATTACACGACTGTTTTCTTCAACACATTTCTTATGGAAAGGATTTTTAGATTGAACCTTTTCTTTTAGTGATGAGGCAGCGTAGTCTCACCTCAATGGTTTTTGAATAGTTAGAATATCAAAAAAAAACTATTGTATGAAAAATATCTTCATGATCAAAATGTGTTTATAATGCGCAATTTCACAACACCGCACTACTGGATCTATATTTTCCCCACGGAGATCTTTAAGACAGAACACTACTGCAACATTTTCGAAGATTTTGTTGAGCAATAGGATGAAGTTGAATGTCAGGAAGGTTATTCTCAACTGACTGGCGCTCCACAAGGTCACTCTATGGAACAGATCCAATATGTGTTGAAGACAAGAGTTGTGATGACCTCGCTCTCTTGACTTAACCTTAATTTTCCGACAATTCTCTGTAGGGCTACTTCAAAGAGAGAATATGTCAATAACCCCTATATGTTGTAAGATTTAAAACATTCAAGATCAAATCCACTGGAGTTCAGCTGTGTAAAGAAGTGGAAGGAGAGCCTTGAAGAGGAGAATTTTGAAGATCTGCAAACTCATCGGTTAAGCTTAAGATCGAGAAAATTACACAAAAATTTCATTAATAATGTATATCTACATTCTGAATTATTCATATTCGTTCGGGACTTTATTATCACGCTAACTTGAAATGCACATTCCAATATTTATATTCACTGACAAATAACACCGAATAAAATAACCGTTAATGATATAATTTATACAATGTTTTTCTTACAGCATGGCAGCATAGAGCATGTATGTCGATACATTTACTTACTTTAAGCCAATAACTATGTGTTCATAAACTTCTAATCAGAACTCCATTGGGTTTCTGTCGATGCGAAAGCGCAGCTGTTAAAACTGTTCCTGTTCAATAGGACAGAGTTTAATTAAATCTTTCACAATGCCACGGCTCAAGGGCTCGCCTATTGTCAATTCCAAAACCCATTATTCATATTGATTGTCAAAAATATATCCATTGATTTGAATGATTGACACCTGTCAGCCTATGGGCATTCTTTTCTTTGGGAATATTTAAACTTGCTTTAATGCATTTTGCATCCAAATTACATCTAGTAGGTTTCAAACCCACTAAATTTAGTATAACGCTAGGGATAAATATCGATTATGGATATCTAATCAAATATAGATAATTTCTCTAGCTGTGAGATAACACAGAATGTGATTGCCAATTGCGACAATTTATAATTAAATTTACTAATAAAAGCTAAATTTATAGCTTTATCATATTATTATTGACTTTCTTATAGTGGTTGTTTATTATGATCGGATTGTTTTTTTTTTTCAAATGTAAAAACTTAATTGGAGAAGAGTTCTAAGCTAAAACTATCGAATTCAAAAATCAAGCCACCTTACTCTATATATGGAGAAATAATCAAACATTTTTTTACACTTGTATTACTTACGTACGATTATATCATTGAGAAAATTGAATAGATTCCTAATTTTGAAGCAGTTCTGTAGCATCATGATTCTACCAATGAATCTTTAAAGAGCTGAATTTGAGCTAAAATTACTTTCGAAACGTAAAGTGAACTATACAAGATTTGAATTTCCCTAATGTAATAGGTTGGCATGATGTTTCAAAGGCATAGCGGTCATTGAATCAGTCTTCCTTTTCCACTTCTCTTCTGTGGTACCTCTTCTGAAACTCAATTAAACGAGTGGACTGATAAAGCTGGCTAAAATCAAAGCAGGCCGCCTTCGCTGATATCCCAATAACATTACTGTTGCTTTAAAAATGTCTGCAGAAAATAGCTCAAATTAGTAATCACTGAATGAAGTGTCCCTAAAAGGAGATATTTCTACACTGAAAGCAGTCATGTATAATTCATAGAAATTAGCATGGAAATAATCGTTCGACTATGCGTTTTTCAGAGTACATGCGTTTTCGATTGTTTCAAAAGAAATGACAGAGAAGGACGTTCATTGAGTCGCATATTATTAGGCACACCAACTGTATCCCGTTAGCAGCTATCACTTTTCGAATTCGTTCGGGCAGTAAAACAAGTTTCAAAAACGGAAAAAGCCGAAAACGGTCTTCAAGTATTTTACTCCATCCTTCGAAGATGATAACCCCGACCAAATAGAAGGTTGGTGATTTCGAAGATTGGTAATGTCATCCTACAGAATCTCGATATGAAAATTGCGATGGCCATGGGAAAAAAATCAAATCCTTTGCCATGCTCATTGGAGACTAATGGAGATTATTGGAGACTTATGACATGAAACATTAATCTGTTAAATATGTCCTTGTCCTGGAAGGAGAACAGTAAGTATGAACGGGAGAACGTGATCAGCAACAAGGTTCAGATATACCGTGGCATACAACGTTTATTCTATGGGGAACAATAGACCTAAGGTTTGCCACGAAAAATCATTGTACTTGATCGATCTACCATCTGCTGTAAGGTTATGCAAGTGCATCGTTTCGTTTAACTGAAACCATCTCTATCAAATGTTGTTGCGGTCATCAACAGTAAAATTATGCGTCTACTGGAAGCGACTTTTTTCTGGTTTTGGCCGAAAGGAATGGTACTCGGCCAAAGAAGCCACCGGTTCATTTCCAATGTGCGTGGCAAGTTAGGCGTTCAAAAATATTCTTTGACATTCTCTCAATATGCGCGGCTGGTATTTTCTGTTTGATTACTCGTTTTTCGTAGATCCCTGTCATGTAGATCTGTTTTCGACCACGGGCCTTCTTCTAGCTACATATTTTTTGTGTTTCCTGCCACTTTTGATACACTGAGCAATCGTTGTTCAAGAAAACCCCCACCTATCATGCCTCTTTCAGATCCTTAACTTTGCACATCTTCAACAAACTGATGTAAACTATTCGGAACAAATGGACATCTTCAATATTCAAACGCACGGATCAGGCTTCTTTCGCATGGTCGCGTCATAGGATTAATCCAATTTCATGCTGTTCATTACGGTTTTAGATAAAAAGATTCTTTTGCAGCGCTTACTATGACAGAGGGACTAAATATTGCAAGAAAGAACTTTTCCATATCCTTTCTAGAAATCTTCAATTAGTTTGGACATTTTCACAATGATAGCTCATTTGAATGTTATTTATATCAGTTTTACCTGCCGTACATGGACATTATGGAAATGATTAATTCTTTCTTTCAACAAATCGGCGCACGACTACAATATCACCTGGACGTGCGAACTTACTAGGATTGTATATTCTCCTGATTTAATACCTTTTGATTTTTACCTATGGAAGGGACCCTAAAGGATGAGGTGCATTGCAGAAAATCGGCAGCCCTTTCGGGAAGAAATTGAAACGATAGGTGTAACAATCTCATTGGATACTTTGTCCAAGCAGCAGTTAACGATACAAATAAATAAGGCTCGTATTCAGAATGAATGCTAATGCTCTTGCTCTTGCTCTAACCACTGTTGAGTACAAATTCAATAATATGGAATTTATAATCAACAGTGGTTTAGAGCAAGAGCATCAGTGCTCATTCTCAATACGGGTCTAAGGCGATTAATTGCTTGAAAAACGCTTTTTAGCGTCATAAAAAGTAACAGCATATCTTGACTACTCCTGTGAAATGTTCACTGCTGAAAAAGAAATGGCATCGATGGGTTATTGTAACTTTGGGTTACTTAAATGACCCCGACGACCTCGTACAATACACGGACTGCGGAAGGCCTGTACGAAGGCATTGACGCCATCCTTTTGCGCTTTTCAGCGGGCCCTGTTGCAATGCAAGGCGATAGTCCGAAGAAAGGGCTAACAAATCTGATTACAACCGATGGTGGCAAAAGGGGATCAAGTAGAGCTGCTCACCCATCAGCAACATTCTGAACAGAAAAGAAAAGGCTAAGACAAGCGATGCTTAAGTTCCAATCCAACAGAATTATTATTAATAAGATTAAACTGATTACTAAACTGATTAATTCATAAGAATTGCGGATATCAATTTCAATTATGCCATCGAAGTGAAACACAAAGCACTGCAATAACGAAAATGAAATAGCGAAAGGGGAAAGATAAGAGTAACACAGATAGATCACATAAGACAAAGAAGGGGACAAATCGGCAAGCTAAGATCAGGAAGTTACCGAACACACACACAAAAAAAGAATGAAACAGGAAATGAAACGAAATAAGTTTTGAGCCGGAATTGTCTCCCGACGCAAAGGTTCAAAATGTTCTCGTGAAAACAATTCACGTTAATCTTGGCATATGCTACTACTCGGCAAATTTTCAAGGCGTCCTTTTGAGAGGTAACCTGTCATTAACATGTAGACTTTGGGCAAGTTCTTAACCACTCATGTCGGTCCTTTGCATCAGAAATGATACGAATCTTACAAAAATCGTTTAGATAAGCCCATGCCTCGTTATACGAACTCCCATTGTCATCAGGTAGGCAACTTTCATACAATGTCCGAATTTTGATTCGCCTTTCAGCGATATGCCATGCTTTGAGACCATGCACACAAAGAGTATTATGAAATTTCTGAACTTTAAGCCATGATGAGCGATTCGACTGACAGTTGCCATAGATATCCCCTACCTCTTGGGACATGACCTTTAGCATAGGTAGATTTTCTTGTGCAGCTATTGCCGAATCTGTCGGAATGTGGCAGATGGCGGCTTGAGGGTCTCTATTTTACTCGGTGAACTTATCAAGAATGTCATATTTTTATAATCTGCAATCATGCTGTTCATTACGGTTTTAGATAAAAAGATTCTTTAGCAGCGCTTACTATGACAGAGGGACTGAATATTGCAAGAAAAAACTTTTCCAAATCATTTCTAGAAATCTTCAATTGGTTTGGACATTTTCACAATGATAGCTCATGTGAATGTCGCTTTGCAAAACAGGCAGGCGAAAATAGGATTGATGTATTCCTTCTACGCAAGTCTACCGAGTTTAACTGAAATAGACTTTTGTAAAATTAATTCACCTATTTTTTTATTTATTATTTAATTTCAATTTTTATTTTTATAAATACAATGTAAACTCTGTTTTAGGTTTTGGTTTGTTTGGTATTAAAGTCCTTTCTAACTGCCATGGTCATTTCAGGACGGCGTAATAGAGGTCGCAAATTTTGCCTCGCAAGGGTTCTTTAACGTGCAGCAGGCAAACGACTACACAGGATCAACGGCTTTACTTCCCTTCCAAAGGAAGTGCGTGATTACTCGTCGTCCTCGTGCATCAGAGGCGATCACGCAACCACTGAGCCACCCGAGGCCGATAACTCTGTTTTAATCTCAATTATTATTTACCTCATACAACTATACTTAACAATACTAAAAACCTGAATTGTATCCTTCAAATAGCTACAATTGTTAATTCTTCGATTCAAATTTCAAATCTTTCTCAATCAGACGTATAGAGTTGATTCACGTTTAGGTGAGCCAAATTGGAATGCTTTGTACTGCTATTGAAACCCCATGTGCCACCATTTGTTGGATTCTATGTGTTGGTCTTGCGTCTTGGCTATGGCACGACATCGTAGTTTCCAGTGCAACAGTGCTCCCGAAGGCATAGAACGGATTGGTGTCCCATGCTTCATTGCATGTTTCCATAGATCATCTAATGTGAGAGATCGTCGATTTCCCAAGGCTCTTTTGAATAGATCAAAAGCACAGTAGTCCATAGGGCCAAAAGCGACGTACAGTTGTCTGTGATGCTCCGACGGAAGAGGCAATGCTGCGTTGAGTTTTGGGATTTACGGTTTTGATGCTAGCCTTGACTTTCCTCAACGAAAGTAGTGCTCTTTGTTGTAGGGTGATTCTTACGTGGTGGCGCTGAGTTTGGTTCTTCTCCCATTTGTTAATCGGACTTAATATGACGACAACAACACATAGAAGAAGATGCATTTCTTTTCTTGTTGATTAATGATTTAAAATTTCTTCTCACACAAAAATTGAAAAATTTCATGATGCGGAGAAATTACGATGCTTAGAGGCAAAAATTAGTAATTCGCCTGAATTCTCCATTATTCATCTCTCAACATTGATTTTCTCTTTGTTGATTTCATGAAATAAAAAGAGGCAAAATTTAACTAAAACAGTCCATGATACATACACCATGCTTTTCGATTGCAACTGCAATTTTCAGGTGACAAATACGAGGGGCGATTGATAAATAAGGTCTCCATGGCTGTAACTTTTTTATTTGTTAACCGATTTTCAAAATCCTTTTTGTATCTTATACTCACATTTGTCCTCTATGTAATGCACTATTCACTTTTCGACATAGTTTCCATTCCTTTCCAAGCATTGCGCCAACGCGTGACTAGTTGGGTGAACCCGTCGGAGAGGAATTCCGGAGTTGTTGTCGACACCAGGATTGAATGGCAGCGTTTACCTCTCCGTCAGAACCAACTCATGTCCCTTAAGGGAAGTGGTTCTTCTTTGGGAAGTGGTGAAAGTCGCAATGTGCAAAGTCTTTCATTTTTGAACTGCAATTTTTCATCTTTGAACTGTAGGCGCTGCAACGCCTCTGGTGTGTGGTGACTCGTGTGCGGGCGGACGTTATCGTACTCCAGAAGAGGGTCCAAAGCTGCCATTCAATCCTGGTGTCGACAACAACTCCGGAATTCCTCTCCGACGGGTTCACTCAACTAGTCACGCGTTGGCGCAATGCGTGGAAAGGGATGGGGATTATGTCGAAAAGTGAATAGTGCATTACATAGAGGACAAATGTGAGTATAAGATACAAAAAGAATTTTGAAAATCGGATAACAAATAAAAAAATTACAACTATGGAGACCTTATTTATCAATCGCCCCTCATAATATTCCATTTTGTTATATTGAAGAATCTTAATAACATGCAAAAAAAACCCCGTGATAACATTTTGAATGGACAAATTAATTTTGAATAGTCTTCGCCGAATAATTCCTCAATTAATTCATAATTAAGATGATACGTTGTGATAAATTCATACCGAATAAGATTTAAAATTTATTTTCATAATGATTTTAAATTTTTTGCATCGTAATTTCTCAGCTTCAAGAAGTTTTTCAATTGTTGTGTGAAAAGAAATTTTAAATCATTATTAAGTAAGAATTTATCACAATGTATCGTATTAATTTTTTCTCTATTTTTTATCAATCAACGCATTTCAAAAACTAATTATTAATAATAATTTTTAAGGACTCTAATTCAAAATATTAAACAATTCCATACCAAATACCAATAGCTATTGGAAAGTGTTCTTTTTTATAGAAGAAAATATACCTAAGTTACGTAAAAGTTAATGAAGCCTATGTTTGGTGAAAATATTTTTTCTCCTAGCCAAATGCATTTAGATACTGTATTTAGAAGCGCGGGGTGTATGATTGGAAAGAAAACAAAGATACAAATTATATTATTTAAAACAAATATAGAAACTATTTACATTTTTAAAAATAGAAATCACTTTCTTTTGATAAGTATTTACGTGGTGAAAGATTCCCAGTAACAGAACCTATATGAGTAGCACTATTGTAAACAAGTTATAATTGCTTATATTTTTTCAAAACAACGAAATTCAAAAGTATGGGGTGGCTACTGGGATTTGTTTTAATTTATGATGACGAGCCATCGAAGATGACAAGTTCAATGGCGAGTTGATGTCAGTCTATAATCGAACGTCGACGTCACTCGTTGAAATGATAAGCATCCCGGTTTGTCCGCTGCATTGACGAGCATCGATTGTCAACCTCTATTTGGCACGTGTTCAAGCAGAATGTTCAGAAAGGTGGCTCTCGTTCGATCGAAAGGTAGAGTTAAGGGTCCCGGAGCCCCCAAAACGATTCCCTGGTCGTCCGGTGAACCGTCTTCCAACAGCATTTAACGCTTCGCTTCCTCGTCTAATGACGAAATCTCCATCAAGGCTCACCTTAATCTCTCGCCTTCCAACAACCGAAATTCTTTTTCCCAGAGTGATCATTGCTAACTTCGTTTCCCTGATGAATGTCGGGATCGCCACGTGGAAATTAATTCGAGCACAGAAAGAGGCCGGTGGGCGGTCATTTTTGTTCTACGAAGAAACTCGTTATGGAACCCAAGTAAATGAAGTCTTCTTCATCAATCTTCTCGAAATACGATGGGCTCACCAAGTTCAAAATTTCTAAATTAAAGCATTTTTTCCGCGAGATTTTTTTAAAAGATGCATAACAAGAAAAATGCTAATCCAAGGAAGGCTTATTTGTAAGACCTTGCCTCCACCGTCCGAATTAAACATTTTTCTCTTTTTTTAAATTTCAAAATTGTTTGCAACACGGATGCACTATATCAAAAGTTCAGTCAGACAATAGCAAATTGAGAAACTTCAAAAGTTCATTAACAGTCATCAGCAAAGCCGTCAAGAACAATGTGCTTGTGCGAACAGATATCGATTCACAGATCGAACAATTTCACAACGTATCACTACTTCTATGTTCCATTTCAATGGTTAATTTTGAGAGAGGAAATTAATTTTAACGAAGGTGGAGGCCTATGTTTCACGTGCACTTGATCAACAGAACGGAATCGATGTTCAAAATAACCCACTCAACGACCCCTCGTTCGCCGTTGCTCTTCATCGATGAAGAAACTCAATGAACCGAGAGTGCGTCATCTACACCATCTGCCTGCGATTGCCAAATGCTAATCCATGGAATAAACTACCTGATGGGGTGGGGCTCTTCTTTATTCATTTTAAGATATTTATCATGACACGAGATGATGTTTACAGAAATCAGTTTTCGGGAATTAAACTTTCACTTTTAAAATACAAAAAACAAAAACTAGAATTTTTTTCTGGTATAATATTGCGAAATTCTCAATAGCTTGGCGTGCAGAAATAAAGACTCGCTAAAGCATAATATACTTTAATTCCAGCAATTCAATCTGCGTGAAGTTTTTAGTAAGTCTTTCTTACAGTGTTTTAATACGAAGAATATGAAAACCAGTAAAGATGTTACATTAAAAAAAAATCGACTAAAGTATATTTAAATGTCAATTGTTTCTAGAAACATTGTACCACTGACTGGAAATTTCCCCTTTACAAATTTCAGTTGCCTTACAAATAATTTAACAGATTCTGTAATTCGTTTGCTCGGAACACTGATGGCATAATAGAGAATCCTTTTGGACTTACGAACACACAATGTCATGATTTGTATTAAAGATCGACAAATTTTAAAATAATGAAAACTGTTTTTCTAAACAAATAACATTGAACGATCACTGTTAGGATAAAATATGTATTTATAAAATACAGCCTATAGTGTCAGTACTTGGTTGTTATTTATCAGTCATAAATAATATAATGAAACTTTAATTTTTCGCTCTGTCAGTCTCTGTGGAAATAATTGCATTATACTTATTTTATCTTGCTAAAAATATTGAGACATTTAACCGAAACTAGACCATCTTTTGCAGAAATCACAGCCTCTGTTCGTCTAGGAAGACATTCCTTACGTTTCTCTTGTAGGATACAGCTGGGATTTGTGCCACTGCTCATTTAAAGCAGCTGCCAATTTGACTTTATAACTCATCCCACAAGTATTCTGTTGGTTGGGATCGGGAATCTGTGAAGGTCATTCGAGTTCTTCCACTTGAACGAACATGATCAAGTTACAAATCTTATTTTTTATAACAAATGGATCCAATTGTCCCAGCATTGTAGAGAGAAATGGCCGGAATTTCCAGGCAAACTTCAGAATCCATAATATTTTTTCGAATGAATCAAAGGATCCAGACCACTCTACGTGAGAAACACCATCATAACACTACACAAAACAACTTCACAGTTGAATGGCTGAAAATACAAATAGACCAAGTCAACTTTCAAAAAACTGCGAATAAACACCAATTGTAGACCAACACCAAATTTTAAGACAAGAAAATTATATTTTCCAAACACAATAACATGCATCTCGTTGTATAAATCACAACTCCTCATTTTTTAAATAAAATAACAGCTTAAACTTTAAATTACTATGAATGTTAAAAATGTGACTTGGTCTACTTGTATTTTAGACTATTCATTGGCACAATAGAATCAGGCAAGCAGCATTGGTTAATCATTTTCCATACACATGTGGTATCATCAGACTGCAACACGGTTGTATTTCTCTACAGCGCTTTAACCTTCTTTGAGCATTTCAGAGTTTGCGGCAGTGAATTTTCCCTTCTTACGTTATACGTCTCATTACGTTCCAAACAAGCTGACTGCGGTATAATAAATTGGTCACATAATAAGGTCAAAGGTAAAATATCTTTGCAGATGAAGCTAAATTATTCGTCCACGGCTCTTCATTGCTCCACATTTATAAAACTAGACCTCGTTTGTCTTGGTGGCTTTTTAGCATACCAAAAAAGTTTAGAATTGTAATGAAAGATTGCGGTTCACTTAGCACAGATCGATTTTCAAATGGCGGCAAATCACCACTGGTCACCACTTGCAATCGATATCATAGCGGGGATTTTTTAATTGACAGCTTTATTTTTACAACTTACGTATACTTCGTTTAACTTATGACTTTTCTAGTATAAGTCCGCATTTTATAAGGGAACCTAGAAAAGGCATTGCCGCAAACTCTAGTTTGTTATTGTAATCTTAAGCTTACGGGAAGCAGCTCTCCCAAGGTAGACCACCTGTTTCAACTCCCACCGGGCAGTCCTGTTGCTAAGGGTGATTCCTGATGCAAGTCTAAATTCCATAGTGATTCGGATAGCAGAGCAAATCGATTATCCCAGAGAATCTTCTGCAGCACTCGAGATTTCTGTGAGTTTGAGATCTGCCATTGCGCCGTTTTACAGTTGTTGCACTTCTCATTTCTATTTTACAATGACACCACCTTCGATCACTTTCTATATTTTTAAACAAGGTGTTTATTTAAAGCAGTTTCTAGGATAAACACATCTCAATGGCTTCAACGGAATACGAACTCACGATCCCAAAGTCTCTAGAACTGGAGTACGAGTGCCTACGCCCCAGCTCTCTCCGCTACCGTGTCCCCTTGTGAAATATTTAGCATTTTAAATCATTGATTGAACGGTAAATTGATTGTTTGGGACAAAAGAGAAAGAATGTTTAATGAGGTCTGTTTAAAAAGTAATAAGAATGCATGCACAGCGTGCTATCTGGCAACTCAGGAGGCGTCTCTTTCTTGTGGTAGTTAGACTAACATTTGCTCGATCTTTAGTGTAATTTTTAACTTTCTATTGTCACTACAGTATTGATACGAAACGTTCGCGTGAAAAGTGTTTCTTTAGTGTGTCACGGAATTGGATGCTGCATGAATGGAAATGGAAATGGAAATAGATGAGAGACTGAGGAAAATAGTTCTTCGAGTAAGACCAAGCATTGCTGAAACATTGGATTCATCATCACGACAATGCACTTTGTCACCCAGCACTCTCTGCCATGCAGTTTCTGGTCCAAAAAGTCATTTCAGTGGTACCTCAGCCTTCCTACTCCTCTGATCTTGTGCCATGTGACCTTTTCTTCTTTCCCAAGTTGAAACGAGGAAACGTTACCTCAAAGGACGACATTTAGCCTCAAAGTGCTTACATCTCACGATTTCCAGCATGCTATGAGAAGTGGGAGCAACATCTCCGTCTCTGTGTTGCCTCTCAATGGAACAGTTTTGACGGTGATAAAGTTGATTTGTAAATAAGAATTAAATAAAGAGTTTTACTGGAACGGTCTCTTTACTTTTTAAACAGACCTCGTATGTAATAGCAGTATCAACAAAAGGGTCATTTTTTGTTGCTGTCGAGAAAATTTTCAAAATTAACAGAACTGAATAAAAAGTTTCTAATTAGTACTTAATGCCAACAATAATTACATAGCATAAAAATAACTTAAATACACGTTATCTATATTTAAAGAGGGGGATCTAAACTTCAGATTTTCCAGCGAATTGCATTGATTCACGAATTTTAGGGCCTAAAGAGCTATTACAGTTACAATATCGAACTATCAGGCGATCACGAAAACCTTAATGCGGTCCTATTCGACCTAAATTTACAAAATTCGTACCACATCTCAAATCACAATGTGTGAACGAGTTCGGTTGATGTATTGGAAAAACTTTGCAAAATTTAAATTTTTAATTACTTTTTACACTCTTCGGTATTATAAACGTCGATATGGATGCATTTGAAAACTCACAAAAGATACATATAGAAGGGTGTAATATGCATACGCAAAAATCATAAGCGTATGTAAGGAATCCCTTCTTTTGGATTTTTTATTTTTGGTGAAGTGTCCTAATTTAGAAATCACTAAGTTAAATATGTTCTTAAAGTACATTTTTATTTATATTTTGATTAATTTCACAAAGTAGGATTTCAAAGCAAACAATGAAACGAAAGCTTTAAGGTCCGCTTTAGATTTGCAGTTTTCTTGAGTTCTTATTTTTCTGAAGAGATTCCATCCCATCACGAAAGCAACACATCCGCAAAAGATTTCCATAAAAAATTTTTCCTACTGCAATCGACATATACATGGCACCGCCAGTCAAAAAGCCGTAATGAGCAGGATTAGTCGGGCGGACGTTACAATTGGCACTAACTTATGCTCCCGTCCGATGTCATTCCATTTGAAGCGAACGACCGAAAGTTGGATTCTAAGCTTCATCCTCCCCATTTCCATTACCATTTGAAAAGCAAACTGTCCGATTCCAGCAATGACTGACAATGAAGAATGATTGACGAACCCTTGTGTCGAAGAGAAAGGAACCATCCCACAAAAGTCCGAATTTCCCATTCCAATATCCATATATTGTATTTACAGCACTCGAGTTGCTTAAAAAATAAAAGCTTTTCAGATTTCTTTTTTATATACATAGAGCTGTTTATTGAAAACATGAAAAACCACTTTAAAGGGTCGCATAAAACTGAACAGTGCTTTTAAAAGTTTAGTAGCTAGAAAAGTTTTGTTTTTGTGATCTGAGATCATTAGTTTCATTTCTTTTGAATTCGATATAAATTAACAGGCAAAAAGCGTTCTTTACAACTTTAATATCATGGTCATTAACAAGAATGCCGTGGCTACGACAAAGCTCTGTGCTGAAGGAAAATCCACATCTGTTAAAACGAAATGAAGTATAACTCCCTCAAATTTGGCTTAGATTCTACCATAAAGTAAGCAGCATTGAATAAGAGAGCATATAACGATAGAAATAGCACTTTGTAAAAAGTTTCTTTCCGCTTAATAACGCTTTGAAGTAAAACGTCACGTTTTATTCAGTACATTTCCTTCCCTAGTAACGCGTATGATGAACTAAGCTAGTCCTCGGAATATCTTTAGGAACTTTCCCCATGTTTTTATAGCCCGAATTACGTACTGGCACTCTTATCACCTATGTAGTTGAAAATTTGCATTATGGGTTTTTACCTGCGTTTATGCAAATTCACAACTATCTTTTACCCTATCGGCGATGTTAAGAATTATAATATTTTTTTTGTTCTTCTTCCCATGTCGTTTTTAGTCCCCCTACCAAATTTGGTGCTATTCCGGTTGTGAGACTGAGCTACAGATGGTTCTTGAATGCTGACAGTTTAATTACAAACACCTTGTTTAGTATTTTAGATTTTGCATTAAACTATAAACCACTACAATCCAAAACTGTGTGCTCTTAAAGCAATTGTGTACCTCAGTTTTATATTAAAAATACATTTATACTGAAACCATTATTTTTTTACACTCTAGATATGTTTCTCATATATGTCTTTTAAGACTGCATTGTTGTAAGTACGGAGTTCTTATATTTTTGTTATTTTTAAATACGCAGTCATTCGGAAAGTAATATCCATTTTAGATTTAAAATTAACCGATAAAGATTTCTAAAACCACAAACAAATAAAATTTTTCTCCTACATACGAAGATTAGACCATTTTCTCTCGCATTCCTCCTGCGCCTTTAAACACTTACCATAACGTGCGGTAAGATTTGTATTGATTCCCTAGTCATACACCTCCCTAATGAAACTTAATCATAGCATCCTTCAACTATTCCTCATCTAACAAATATTTTTCTCCCAAAAAATCCTTCAAGTGTGTGACGTCGATCCTGCTTGGTAATTCATCGACAAAACGCTTCAAATCATCCGTACTGACAGTTGGGCGCCCGGTTTGTTCATCATCATGGATGCTCTCTCGCTACGCATTAAAGTTTCGACACCATGGAAACCCCGTTAATTCATCCATAACATGGCCTTAAAATTCCTTGATTTGATGATGAGCTTCATAAAGTCGTGCGATCAGAAATCGCAGATCTCATTTCAAATGTGATGGGATTTTCTTGTTCATTTCAAACACGCACAGAAACAACACAAACGCGATACAACTCAGGGAGTATGACAAACAAGTGATTGAATCTGGCTGACATAGAATTGGCTTGATTCATTCGACTATGCGAGTACGATAAGCAAACTGGTACTGCTTTCCAAACGACTGTCGTATCTTTATATATTGTTGCTGGATTTTAATTCTATTTTTTTATATTTTGTTGATATTTTCTATTTTTATAAAATTAGGTCCAAAGCGTTATACTTCAAATATTTAAATAGCTTGGACATATATGGAAATAGGAAAGAAAATAAAATATGGTTCGATTCCAGGTAGCGGATTTTTTTTTATTTCCATCTATTTTTCTTAATAATCAGTTGTAAAAAAGTCAATGATAAGATGCAAAATGCCCTCTGCAAGTGGCGTGCTCTTACTTAAACTTCCATTTCACTCCTGAATAAGCCTGAAGAAAGTGTTGTTCTATTATAATAATTCAAATTCGTAATACCGGATCGCATATAGAAAGTTGTGAATAATTCCCACTTGTTCTTCAGTTTATGCACATCGCTCCGAAACTTTGCTGATAGTTTGCTATTTAAATCTCACTAGTTCCTACGTTTTCCATTTTCTTGGCCAAAGTATCCGAGAATGAGAGAACGTAGGGTTTTCAAATCTCGAGTTGGCGAACATGGAATCGAATCTCGCCGTGGACACGAATGATACAGAATGTTTCTTCCGGAGGTGTGTCAAGAAAGTTGTCAAAGGGATGACCTACAAGTGGAAGTGTGTAAATAGATAAATATCATATAACTAGATCGCTTACCCGTAACATGACGGGTTATATTTACTAACGTGTGGAGGCCTTCATTGTGGAGGCCTTCTCTCTCGTTGGTTACGACTCTACGGAATTGGAACTTAACTAATTGTTGGAACTTCGGGATTCGGGTCTTTGTAACTTTCTTTGTTGGCTAAGAGAATTGCTATAGTAGAAGATTACAATCTATATATTTTGTTGCACATTTTCATCCTGCCCCATTTGGAAGTAAGAGCAATCTTTCCAAAGAAGCAGCCATTGCAAATTTTCAAGTGTCGAAAGAAATTCAGAGCATCA
The DNA here is from genome assembly GCA_023313115.1 of Rhysida immarginata. Classification (NCBI taxonomy): domain Eukaryota; kingdom Metazoa; phylum Arthropoda; class Chilopoda; order Scolopendromorpha; family Scolopendridae; genus Rhysida; species Rhysida immarginata. Next base: position 581,214 of record JAHWFO010092203.1, read on the forward strand.
CCCGGAAAATGTAAAATTGTTCCACTCATAAAAAAAAGTTAATATATTTTGGGCTTGATTTATTGACTTATTTAAATTATACCACGTTATTTATTGCAGTTGTAATACTATTATCCGTTACGACGATCAATCATTGCCATGGAAAATGCACAAAACGACAATGAACTGTTCCATATACATTTAAATTATCTGCTCTGCTTCTATCTTCAAGAGTGAATGTGAAAATACCTGCAGCACATTTTTCATTCATACGCTCTTCACTCCAACATCAATTTAAAAATTTGTAAATCTGGTATCTACAGTAATATCGTCACAAAAGTTTTTGTGATGAGCCCAATTTCCAATGAAAAGAGAGTTGAAAAATTCATTTTTTCTGAAATAACTGTAACGCCTTCTTCATCGATATTGATTGTTGTATTGGATGAAGAGAAAAGAAATAGAGTTTCAGAAGATAAATACTGTTTGGAAAAAAACCCCAGCTTCTATACAATTATATAATCACCACCATTATCTATCACACATTTTTCTCATTGTGAAAAGGAAATTTTAATGCCACTGGCTCAGATGCAAAGAAGTCTGAGAGCCCAGTTTTAAATCACCACATTTTGGAATCTCTTCCACAAAGAAAATCCTTCAGAGATCTGAACAAATGGTAAATATCAGGTAAATAAGATGGACGGGGCAGTACTTCCTATCAATAATCTGGTCTTTTAATGGGTCAGTTAGAGCTTTGTTGTCAGGTGAATGTGATATGGGACCCAAACTCCTGGTGTATAGAACTTCCCTACTGTTTAAAGTTCTCTTGAACAGTAGACCATGATGCATTAAGATGTCTGGAAAATTCTTCAATGGTTTGACGAAGATCTGCACCCAGCTCTATTGGCCTTCTATGCAAGAGGCGCATCAGAGAGGTCAAAATTGCTGGATTAGAATTTGTTGAACTAACGCTGGGACTTCCGAACATTTAATGCAATCGGATTAAAAACGCAGATATTTTTGCATTGTCCTCCTTCATACAGCTTGCATTGACTAACATGTCTCTCTTCGGGTTTTATGTCTCTCATTTTGGTTTTGCAAATACTGAATGAAAACACCTACAGTAGTTAACGGAGAATAGTTAACTTTCTAATACATACACATAATTTTCTTTGAAAGTATACATAAAACCTAAAATCCGCTCCAAAACCAAGCCAGGAAAAAACGATAGTTTCCGCATCTCCCCCCCCCCCCCCCCTCCTCCAAATATATAGAGAAAGGCTATAGCAAGTTTTTTTTAACAATTTTTATAATAAATTGATAATTTGCTCAAATCTAATAATTTACAAGTTTCATACAGTTTTGGGAAGAAGTCCTAAAAGAAATTTAAAATGTGATAAATCGGAACTAACCCAGGCTGTTAAGAGAAATTTCTCATGAATTATTTTATATATGCTATTGCTTTATAAGTGAAACTTTAAACAAAAATTTCAATGTTCGGATGTTACCCTGAGTTGTAAACGGCATAACAGAGCACGAGGGAACAATCTTCTAAATGAACTCAACCATTAAAAATAAAGAGGAAAATTTAACGAGTATTTTTAAGATATGTTATAAAAGAGCACAGTCCCATTATGTTTTGTTCTCATAAAAAATAATGGCCCAATTTAAATTAAGATTGCTGCCACGTTCCGTTTATTACTTATCATCTATAGCCACAGGGGACGAACACAGACTAAAAAAAAGGCTCAAGACAGAGGGCTTATAGTAGAGAGAAAGGTAAAATAAAAGACCGACGACACAGAGCCTTCTGATGAAGTTTATTTATGAAACGGATCTAAAGAGAATAAATGGTAGTAAAAGAGTTGACAAGGAAAGATATGAGCTGAAAGACGCAGATCATTTTCCTGATCATAATTTTCAATGGTACATTGCTTTTTTTTAAAAAAAAACAACAAAACAAACAAACTTTGAGCGACTCTTATACTTAACGAATCGCCTTTAGATTTTACGTCATTACTAACCACATCTCTCAGAATGTGGAATTAAAAAATTAACATTTTCAAATGGAAAAATATTTACAGGCCAACAAAGATGGATGAGCAAAAAATATACTGATGAAGGATTTGCTTATATGAGACGATAAGTAACCGAAAATATTTTCTTGGGTAAAATAGGAAGAAAGCTAGAATCAATGTATTAAGACTATTCAGTCTAACATCAGAACTATGATACATTCGAAAAAAAAAGTGCGAGATCTTCATCGACTCACTCTGAACTATGCAAGTTCCAAAATCAATAGTGAGTCCTTGATTGGTTGAATTGCAGAGAGCGACGCTTCGCGATCACCTGACAACATCGAGAGGACGGTCCTTTCAAACGGAAACGAGAGCCAGGCGCCTAGGGATATGAACTCATTCTCGTACAAACCGTTGGAGTGGGTTTACTCATCCAAACAAACACAAAATTGAAAGAAGAGAAAGAGATATAAACACTGCCTAAGACAATTCTATGAAACTCGTAATCATAATCGAATTGTATCAACACCCTAAAGCCACCCTTCTCTTGAATAAATAATTTTTTGAATCCTTAAATATAGTGATTCCAGTTTTAAGTAAAATTTAAAAAAAGAGTTAAGAGTTACCATAGCGTACGTAACCCGAAGAGGAGAAAACGACAAAACAACGTTAACAAAACATGACGGAGACATTTTAGATCACGAATAAAGGGTAAACTTTGATGCAGCTGAGAATCCTTTGTTTTCCATTGAATAATTCTCTTTACATGTACAAACTACTTTTTTTTGTCTAACTCTAGAGCCTCTGGAGCCGTTCACACTTTTATTGAAGTCTTTCCTCTATTTAATACAAAACGTTTGTGGATGGTCTCTACTTAAAACTAGTAAAACCAAACTTTATACCTTCCTACATACTTACAGATCCGAACACGAATTTGCCATAAATTAGCTGTACAGTATTCCATTAACTGATACATCGTGATATTTGTGTATGTGTGAATGATGAAAAAGAAAACAAGAATTCTCCAAAACCAGTGTTCATCCGTCAAAATAGATACAAAAAAGAAACTATTGACCATCTTATCCGAAAGCAATTAAAATCAAGAAAATGAAAACCACAACTACTCTTGAAAAAAAAAAGAAAAAAAATCTTCTTCCCTCTCGCCAATATTAGCCTTACCAATGGTATTACCGTAAAAGTGGACCAAATCAAAGAATATTACAAACTGTAAAGACAAAAATCACCTCCTAATGAAAGATCAGGTATATAATGTATAAACTAAAATTCGATTCATGTGAATTGTGTTACATATAACAGCGCAAGAGAAGAAAGAAGACTATAATTCAAGTATTCACTAATGTTAAAACTTTGAAACTGAGAAATCCAGATTCGTAAAATATATATTAAGTAAAAATCATAAAACCTCCACCAATAATGTTAAACTACTCCATAAATATAACAATCCGAAGTGATTGAATTTTCTAGAATACACTGAAATCTCAAAGAAACCAGCTTGCGTCTTTTAAAATACGCTAAATAACTTATTTACCAACTTTATTATACTGTCTCTTAATAATTATTGTTTAAATTTAATTTGAAACTACCATCTATTCCGTAACTCTTTGACCTATATTTGTTACTTCAAGTTCTTCCGTATTCTCTGTAGGCTCTCCTTCCAAAAGGCGATGGACAAAGAGAACTTCTTCGGTTATAAATTAATACATTCAATAAGTTCTTAAGAGATTGTTTTGTTCAAATCCAAACTCTTTTCTGCTATCCATGAAGCAATTTGTATCACCGAGATTTAGCAAATAGAGGGGATCAAGGTAATTCCATTCCTCTCACCAGACATTATTTTTATGACCAAAAGGATTTTCAGGTCCTTATACTGCAACTCCACTCAATAGCTCTCTAAGGATATTAGCAGCTTAGGCGATTTATCATTAAAGAATAAAGACCAACATTTGAGCTGATTGGTTATAAGCGAGCATTCATACAAACCAGTAGTAAAGAGAAGAAAAAAACCTTACATGCTCACGGGTTTTTTTTTGTTTTTTTACTGTAAACGTTTCATTCAGATTAAAGCTTTTCAAGAATTTAAAAACATCAATAAAAGAATGAAATAAATTAAATTAAGCAAAAGGGAATTCCAATGACTTATTTTTCTTTCATGGTTTCTCCACTACAGAAGTGTTTCCACAAATTTTTCACCTAATTCGCATATTGTGCGACTCCAATGCGTTTTCTGTGCAGCTTTCAAATCACGTTGTCAATGGGTCTCGTCTGCAGCCATTTGCCTCAAACTTTTAATTGTCAACTCGACGCTGACTCAAGAAGGAAATCAATTGATTAGGTAATCGTATTATTTAAGAACTGAAATTAGATTTAAAAGTGACGGTGTTGCCGTGGAAAAATAACATGAGGTGAAGGCGACATATGTTCATAGTTAAAGTATCCTCGAATGCATCGATCACTTAAAAAATAATTAATGAATAAAAGAAAATTAACATTAAGATGTAAAATATTTTATTTACTTTCAAGATGACAATTAAAAAATATTAATTAATTAAGCAGACAAAAGTTGAATTGCATACCTTGTATTCGTTATCTCACTTAAAAGCTATACGTAAACTATAATAAATTACTTAATGATAATCAAGCATTTTAATCTTTAATAAAAATAAGTTTAATGATAATTTGATAACTGAGATTCGAAATTTTAAGCTAGTCCAGTTCACCTGCTTAAAAATTGATAAGTGAAAGTTTCAAACGTATACTTATAAAAAGTGAACCATACAATTTCAATATAAGAAATGTCATTATAAGATGAGAATAAAACAAGAATAAATACTAAAGTAATCACTCATTATAGATATTTTTAATTAACAAAAAAGATCAATAATTTAGTTCAAAATCGCATTGGGATGGAAGTAAACGCTCTTCCTAATAGTGTGCCTTGCTTTTCTAGGTTTACTAGCTTTTTTCTACATGCAATAGTTTTTTTTTCTAATTACTAAGCCTATAAATCAACTATGAGTGCAGGATAAAAACCTAGGAAGAAAAAGTTCAATCATTCGTTTCTTAAAAAATGAATTTCTTATCGATATTAATTAACAATTGCCCTTGTTCAATACGAAATCCACACCAACAAATCATATAAAACATTATGCGTTATTAAGTGTCGTTGGGGCACTTACATAGACTTCTTCCCATTGGTTGACGTAGCGAACGAGTCGGCTGAGTCGCAGGAGTCGGACGAGGCTGAGGAGTTTGGCAAGGCGTAGAATTCGGAGGGCACGGCCCGCGTGCAGGAGCTGGAAGCTCTCGTTGAAGTCCTACCGGATAAAAATAGACGATTCTACAGTACAACGTATTTACATCCAGTACACATACACAGACACACTCACATACGCACACTAATATGCATACACATTCAAACAATAATAAGACAAAACGACAAAAAACAAAGACGAGAAATGGAGTTAACGCTTAGTTTACCATTAAGAAAAGTTAACCACTTTAGGAAAAAAAATCAAGCAATTTTTATCGGAATAGTTCATGAAAGTATTCTATTTTTATATCAATCTATTTTTTTATTTAAAATTCTCCGCTTTTGACAATTTAGCCGAATTGAAGTAGCTCAGTAATAAGTTATTTGAATCCAAACTGGAAGATCTGGCCATTGTAGAGTATTATCTAAAACTATTCCAATTTTCCATGGGGTAAGTGGTTTAAAGTAGTGAAATTTCGCCATTCACGGAAGAGATGATCTTAGAAAAACTTGTGATTGGGAGACATGTGTGATTTTCTTAGCAGCTTATTTTTGCGTAGTGCAGTGTGTTCATGTAAATACTGTAGTGAATTGAGTTATGAGTAATACAGTATTTAAGTACCATTGGCTAATACTGTATTAAGTGCCATTGGCTACCATTACTGATATTTTATTTATTCATTTTCATTTGCATATCGATTTTTGAGAAAGCATCCTAAAGTTTTCATACAGATATCTTTATTTTTGCTAACACTTATCATTTAAATTTTTTCTCAAGCAATAGTATCACCACTTGCGAAAGCAATGGTATGCGCCATTTTCGTTCGTCTGCCCTCGGTCACGGGTCGTAAGGAAGAAGAGGGCACCACTTGACGGAACTCGAAACGAATGGCGGGCTCTTCTCCTTTCGTACTAAGAATGGCGCACTCGACTTCAAAATGGGCTGCTCCAATCATTATATCGAAATCTTTCATGAATTTTAAAGTAATACGGAGAATTTAAGCCTGTTGTTTTTTTCTGAAGTGGTTAATATATTAACTTTAAGGACATCAATTATTTAAATGTTAAATATTTAAAAAAATATTTTGAAAAAAGAAATTTATTAAATTTTGCTGAGTGAAATAGAATAAAAATGTAAACATGCAGAAAAAATTGCAAAAAATGTAAAAGAATATTTGTAAAGAAAGAAAAGGAGAAAGAACCAAATGCTTCGAACAATTTTTATATTAATAGAAAACAAAAACGTTAACATAGCATATTGAATGTTTTGCAAATATATTAAAAACAAGAACACTGGTTTAGACCAAATTAGGCAACCCATTCTGTTTTTCGTGTGAACCTGTTCCGACATTCCTCTGATGCAACGCAATTTCATTCCTTTATTGTGGTTGCTTATCAGGTAGAAGGTTCTTTTAATGGTAGTGAAGGGTTTAATACAATTGGGCGTCATCAATTCTTCCATGATTCCTTTTGTCAGTGTCGTTTAATGAGATGGAGAAATGAGGATCGACCTTGAATGACCTTTTTGCGTGGCCGTTCTCCTCGTATCGATCGTGGGTTCGACTTCTTCTTAAGTCTTTCCCATTCACATTCAACCTTCACTTCTCCGGGGCTTCATTTTCGAGGGTTCCGTATTTATCTTTCTTAAAATAACACAAACGGATTTCTAATTATTGAATTCACAGAATGGATTGCCGAGCCTTATAGAGTAAAAACACGCAAAAGAGTGCAAAATTAAGGAGAATAGTTTTAAAATGATGGAAAGAGATAGAGAAGAGTGGGTGGGTTTTATTAAAAACTGAGGTGATACGAAATACGGTGGTTTAGGAAAAAATGAAATGGGGAGTTTTTGAGGAATACAACTCAACAAAAATTAAAACAGAAAATAAACAACAACAAAATCGATTGAGGCTTCTTTGGAACCAAAGGACTGAACGGTGGAGGCGAAGGGAACAAATATAACGCTGTTGGGGGAGGGGGATTAAAACGACAAAACCAAAAAAAAATTAAAAAAATATTTTTTTTCTTTTTAAAAACAAAGAGGAGAAGGAGGAGGACTGACCCTCGTGCGCCAGCAAGTCGAGTCCCCGACGGGGTTCAAAAAAGAACCAACCATAAAGAGGCTGCCTACGTTTTACATACCTGTTTGTTTTTGATTGCCTTGAAGCAAGTGATAAAGACGAGAAAGAGAAGTTAATACACTGCACAGTAGGGGAGAAAGGGGATTGGGGTGGGAGTAATTAGGTGTAGGGAGATTGGGTGGGTGGAGGATTGGCTTTGATATTATTATAGAGAGTATAAAAATTAAGAATTGGTATGTTTCCACGTACTGGGAGACAGCAAAGAATTCTGCAGGGGAATGGCGGGCGGAAAAGGCAAAGTCAGGGAGGAAAAAATTGCTGTCCATGCTTTCTCGATTTAATTCATACAACTATAAAGCATTAGAGTAAAAAATAGAACTATCGAGCACAAAGGCATTCTAATGTCATATAGAGGATTAGAAGAAATCTGGTAGGAGGGTAATGGAATGATAAGAAATTTTTAAAGAGAAAGGTTAAGGACTTTTCAAAGATTTTCTCTAAGAAGAAAGATATTTTTATTGACTTCTAAAAAACAAGAAAGGCAATCGAATCGCTGTTTGAATAATAAGCAATTTTGTTAATGCAATTTTTAATTGATATAGCACTTAATTGAGAAATTAAATTACCTGATGCAATGAGCACATAAATGCAAAGAAAAAAATTTCCAATTTTTTAAAATCAAAGAAAAATATTTTTAGCATTTTTATTTCACCGTTAAGCGTCTATTAACAAAATCAAATTCTCAATTGCTAAAATGTTACATACAAAATTAAAATTTAAGAATTAATAAAAATAAAATTATTTAGGCAGCTTATCTCCTACTACGTGGAAACAATAACTTATCATAGACCCAAAATTCAAGTGCTTTCATTCGAATAAAACTTCAAACACCCTTATTATTAATGAAAATTTCATTTTACGTTCATTCAAGGCAAAAAAATTATCATAGAATAATTGCATTTATTTACGGGGTTAAGACTTAAATAATCACAAGAAGCTTCACTAGATAAACGAAAATAGAAGAAAGAAAGGAAAAGGAATGGGTTTGAATTCGGGTGAGAAGGTTGGAAGGGAATTAATTAACTGATGGCATAAATGGTGATGAAGGATGAAATGATTGAAAGATGATTATTTAAAAAGGCTTGAATTCTCAGAATCAATGTAATCAGTTTAAAATTTTCTCTTTTTTTTTTTTTTTTGTTTTAATACTTCTCTGTTACTCACTTTGATTAATGGGTATATGATAATAAGAGGAGAAAAGAAAGAGTTAAAAACAACAGCAATGCAGGAATACATTTGGCGTCATATATTTGAATTCATCTCATTTCAAGATAATGAGATTCATGTACTGATCTCTTAAATTTAGGATTCATGTACTAATCTCTTAAATTTCACCAATAATCAAACAAATTGTGGAAATTGGGTCATTTATATGAATTCAAATGAGTTTCCAGTATCCTTACACAGCCGGCAGTGATATTAGTTGAAGTTTAGAATTAAAAAAGAAAGAACAGATATTATTATTAGTAAAAAAAAATACGTACTGAACTATAAAAAAGAGGTGAATATTTCAAAAAAGACAGTTAAAATAGAAAACAGTAAAACACTTAGCTAAGTTAACGAAGAACGAGCATTCCGCAAAACTAAACGACCATGACAAGTTCAGGAATGAAAAATAAAATCGCAAAAAGGCGACAAAAAAGAGGAAAGGAGACAAAGAGAGACACATGCAAAGATCAATTATTAACTATATTTATATAACTATAAGGGAATTAAACATGCTCAAAAAACAGTTTTACCCGAAGGGTTTAGGGGGGTGCATTCAAATACATATTACGATAGGGGCAATGGGGCGAATTATATATGTGATTGCAATGTTTCCTATAGATGTGATCTGCTAATAGTTTAACACGAGATTTTACGCTCCTTTTATTTTTTTTTTAAAAAGTGTTTTATTAAAAAATGTGGTTGTTCTTTTAATTGTTTATTTTAATAAAAGATATTTGCTTGAAGCTTATAAAAAGTGATTTGCAAAATTATTCAAAAAACAAAACATTCAAAAAGGCAACAAAATGGCTACTTTTCGTGATTGAATATTAAATGATTTCAAACGTGACAGTATTTTGCAAAGATGTTTTTAAAAGCGAGGAATAAGATTAAAAATAAACAAAGAATAAAAGACGAAAGTGAAGTTTAGGAAGCTTTCGATTTCCAAATGCAACCAAAGGCTGAATAGCAAAATATTAAATTAAAACGCAAAGAAGAGAAAAAATTTATTAAAAGAATTCTTTAAAAAAGAGAAAAAAAATAAGAGAGAAAGAGAATTAGAATTTAACTTAGTTGCCATGGATCGATGTGTTGCTCGGAGTTCTGCCGCTGAGGAAAAAGGCTCGAACCCCCGACCCCGATAGAAAAAAATATTAAAAATATTTAAGAGAAAGCAAAAGAACAAACTTGCATCGCTTTTTAAAAGAAAAGAGCGAGCTGGGTGTGCTTTTGAAATTGGCTCTGGTTCCCGTTTTACAGCCTCCTTCACTTGATTGGTCGATACCGAAAGATAAAAAAAGGGAGGGTCTCCCCGATAGCAGATGTACATACAATAGATATATATACATAAAAGTTTCATAGCAGAGTGCGAAAGAATTATCATAAAAAGGATTAAAAAGTGCTGGCCAAATGGCAAGTACACAATGTAAAAAAAATTCTTATTCGTGAGATGATATATTGTGTTCAATTGGAAGGAAATAAAAAGAGTTCTTGAAAAAATGGTATTTACTATAATTTTTGATTTGCTTTGGATTGAGAAATAAAAGAAAGGAATTACTTTGTTTTCTGTTTTACCAAACGGATTGTCAAGTGGTTTATTATACTTACACCACCACCGAACTGATCATCATCATTGGATGACTCATATTGTGCCTGTTGTTTTAATCTCTGTGGATTTTTAAACGAAAAAATTGCATCAATGTCACGCAAAAAAATTAAATATAACTGTAGCCAACCCATTCCTGACCACCAACGTCTCTGTCTAAATAGTTCTAAGCTGGAAAAAAAGAATGAACAGAGCAGGACGACAAATCCCTGCCTTGAATTGGTTACATGAAATGAAAATGAATGATGAAATGAACAGATGCAAACACAACAGGGAGACAACAAATTCAATTGGGGCACAAAGTGAGGGCTAGTCTAGTATATTTTACTATATGTCGACTCGTATAAAATTTTGCAAGTGGATTTAGAGAGAACGCCAGCGAATAACAGGGAAGCTCGATACCCCTAGAGTTCCCATTATTAGCCACTTTATTATTTAATCCAGAGAATGCAATCTTTCAATTCGTTGTCTTTCGAGCGGACCTTGTCGAAAAGAGTTTTAATAATCGGAAATACGAGGAAGAAAGGTCTAACAAACATGACGTTGTGTAAAATAGTTTCGCGACTTCTACTGAGTGGCGTCGCAATATTCTAAATTGAGCAGAAGTTGGAATTTCATGACCATCTGGTGATTTCCCTTATGGACAACATTATCATACACGATTTAATTCTTGCCATCCCCCAAACCGTTCGCTAGCCATCTGACGTTTTTATTTAAGATAAACATATCATAATTTGATTATTATGCATCACTAACTATATACAGCGGAACCTCACTTCAGCGGGTCTAACTGTCTTGTTAAATGAAATTGGCATTTTCGTGTCGCAAATGTTTATCGCAAGACAATTGTAACAAACAAACATTTATTGATTTACTTCATTGATTTTATTACTTATTATTTATCTTACACATGTATATACAATATCAGATATAAATAATGTTTATTTATTTAAGAAGTCTGTAATTTTAGATTGCTTAACATGGAAGTTGTTAAGCTTTCCTCAAGATGCACAATGCATTCTAGTGTTTTGTCATCATCCTGATACACAGCAAATGATTTAAGGTAAAATGCCCACTTCAGTGCTTCGGGAAAAAAAGTCAGGTTTAGAGAACGACTTTTCGCAACCGTCCAAATTTTGAAAAGGCTCGTCTTTTGGGTCTTCAGCTGGGGCTGTGGGATTCTTCAGCTCTTCAGCAATGCGAGCTTCCATCCTGGTTCAAAGTGATACCATAGTAGACAATCGGCGTCGATATTTTGGTATTCCTGAAGGGTAAGAGCCCCCAAATAGCCCTTAGGGCCCGTAGCCTTGGAGTCCATTGAATTATGTTTATGTTATCCTCTTCTGTCCGGTTAATTGAGATTAAAATGGCGTGTTGGGTCTGCTTCCTGTGTCCGTTATGCGGAAAAGCGAAGTGTCCTGTTAAATGAGTAAAAATTATTAACAAAGTACTAATCTTTTTTCGGGACTGAAAAAATTGTCCAATTTGAAGAGGTGTCCTCTTATTTGAGGTGTTCGATATGCGAGGTTCCACTGTACTTTTAAAAAAAAAAAAAAAAATTTCATGTTAAAATTTTTTTTTTTTTTAACAACAGATCCAATATATTTCTATAACAATTTAAACTTCTTAGTCATAGAAAATTGTAAGATTCGGCGATGTCAAATTGCTTCGACGAGAGGAGCTGGTTTTATCGGATTCAATAGGGAGTTAGTTTTTTTTCGTTACGAGAAACTTTTCGTACGAAAACGAAAAATTATACGAGCATGGATGTACAGACAACAACCATTCGTTGTTTAAATATATGTACACATGAGCGTATACATCTAAACAACGAATGGTTGTTCTATGTATAGCCATGCTCGTGCGTTACGAAAAGCACTTAACAGAAGTGACGTAAAAGTTTTCGTTTTCGTACGAAAGATTTCTCGTAACGAAAAAAAACTAACTCCCTATTATCAGAAGGAACGACAATTTGCAGCTGCGAAATTTCCTGATGACTCCCTTTTATCCAATTTGTCCATAAAGTCTTTGCTGTAGAAGAGGAGTGCATGTTTCCTTAAAACTAAGTATTACGGTGACGGTAGAATTTCTATAAGGCAAGCCAACCTAGTCCGTATGTTAAAAATGAGAAGTAGAAGAACTGCGGCAGATATTAAGCATATCCAACGATGGATCAGCTACGGGACCAACTTGCTTTACCGTAGCCGCCACGGTCTCCTGACTTCACCCCCATGTGGTTTCTTCCTTTGAGAATTTGTCAAAGGCCATATTTACATGGACCACTGCCGACAGATCTGCCTGAATTGCGACAACCGATGGTTGAAACCATTCAATCAATCGCAGCAGACATACTGACAGGAGTGCAGGAGAAAATGGACTACCGAATGGATGTGTTCTGTGTCACCAGAGGATTTCTCATTGATCACTTGTAATATAAATGATTAAATGTGGACATTTCTTCTTTATTCAATGTAACACTGTCTCTATCGTTATTCTTTTGTGTGAACTTTACAGAAAATGAGTATCATAATGTGTCTTTTCCAAAATCAGTTGTATACGCCGAAATGGAAGACGACAATGTAATGAAGACGATAATGTAACGAATCCTTCATGAAATTCAGGGCCATTGACAAGCGATCATACACCATCATGAAGAAAGGCTTGTTGTAAGAGCGTTAATGGACCAACAAATCATAACGACACTCTTTCAATCAGATGGATGACGAACATAAGTTTGGGGAAGAACTAGAAAGCTATCTCTATTATTATAGAGTGGGGTGCGAAATTCAGAGAAATGTCATTTGCATCAAGAAAATCCGTTTGGGCTTTGCAGTTATTAACATTAAAACCCAAACTGAACCCAACTGAACATTTAAGGAATTAACTGGAAACATTAAAGAATGAGCAAGCATTCACGAGCGTTATATTCCCTCAATGAATTTATCGTTGCATTAAAGAAGTATTAAAGATGCATTAAAAGGGATATCCACACCACTTGGATGCCAAGGTTTCCACACAAATCGGAGTCATTGTCAAATGTGGACCTACAAGTCTTTAATTTTGAAATAAAAGATCCGAATAAGCGTGGTATGGTAGTATATATATCCATTATTCCTTGAAATCTATGGGCGTCGTAGTTATAAATTCACTCTGCCAATCATCTATTTTTTGCGAGTCATGGTTAAATTCTACCATGTAGGTGTATTATAACCTAATTTAAAATTTATTTTTGTCTATTTAACAAAAATAATTCATTTTTATATATCACAATGTTTAGATATTATTCAGGTTTTTAAAAATCCATTTATAGCAAATTGAATGTACAAAATTGTGTATAAAATCTCGAATTGTAGATTTCACGAGATAATAAATCTAGCGAAAACTTATAATGCTTCTTTAATTTCCTCCCGCTTTCTTACTTTGCAATAAAGAGCCTTGCTTCATTTAATTTTTTCCCATTTGTTTAAAATATATTCGATTTTTCAAAACTGATTATTTTGTGCTCAGGCAAAAATTCTACCGCTCACAAAGCACAATAAAATATATTAAAAAATTATCATTGTTAAAGAAGAATTTAAATCAGTTGCTATTAGATGCTAGCGCTCACTTTGAGTCCTCCTTGAATCTTTGAATTTGGTTTAATTATTAGTTTAAAATATTTTAAATAAATATCTACGAGTAAGAAAATATTAATTGAAATACCAATTAATCTAATAAAGGTTATTACATTACTTACTACGGGAGAAAATGAATTAAGACTTAATATTATTTTGAATTAATTTCACTCCATATCGAATTCTTGTTTACGTAAAATGTGATCTAATAATAAGCGCAAATTGAAGTTGAATCTCTACACCCTTTAGAATTTTGGAATTGAAGGATACGAAATCGAAAATAAATTTTAAAATCTGCGCGTGATACATGAAAAAAAGGGGAATGCCATCTACTGATTTACGATTATTGAAAGCAGATAAATAAAAGAAAATGGTCTCGATATTTTCATGCAGCCAAAGCTTCTTTAAATATTCAGTCCCCTGCTTCGGTGGACATGTCATGGAAAACGATTATCGTGGATCATTTCATAGAAATCAGTTTCTCCACATAAATTGCAACATTTACTGCGACACCGCATGAATCATTTGTCAGGTCTTACTAACCAAACAATACAGATATAAGCTTTCACATACAGTATAGACGAAAGGATCACGCTCTGTTTGGAAGTTTGAAGAAGCCTTTCAAAAGAAATTAACGTTCACTTTCAAAAAAAATTCTTTCGACTTATATTCCAGGAAACTTCATTCACGTGTGAAAGACCCGAGCACATATTATGATGTATTAGATTTAAAAGTTCACGTGACTATCGAACGACTGTGGCTTTAGTAGGCAATTCTTGACTTAAATATTAATACTCGGATAATTTATAGTTTTTAGAGAGACTACTTGTAAATGCTAGCCATGAATATCTTGGCATTTCTTCTTTTTAGCATTAACATTTTGATTATCATTATTGCTTCACTTAATGCTCGTTTTGATTTTTTTTATTTTTTAAATTTAGAAGTAGATTCTATTTATTCATAGCAAAACATATCTCGAATACTCCCAATTTCTTTTGTTGATGAAAGTAATTTCAAGTACTCATGGCAAAACAGTTCTACACGTTCAACATTTCTTCTATGTCCGTATAATCGAACAACTAAATCTCTTTTCAAAACCAATACTTTATTTCAGTTTATAATTTAGTTTTCGAATAAGTTTTATTTCATTAAGCTATTAAATATTTTTAACGACTCCATCAGTGCAGATTAAATCAAAGAGTTTAATAGGGTTTCCAAAGAAATTTTGCAAAATTATGGTAAGGTAATTGACTTTTTCCATTTCTATTATCAAAATGAAGCGGGTAATTAAAATGACGAAAATTTATGAATGATTAATATTAAATTTTCGCGATATTCGACCTAATCATAAAATAATAGAATTAAAACGAATCACGTCTTTCTTCAAAAGAAGGGATTCGAAAGGAGTGAAATTAATAATTTACTTAAGTATTAGAAAGTTTTAAAAGAAAAGGAAAAAAAAATACCCATGCAATTAAAAATATTTTAAGAGCGTATCCCTATTTATTATTATTATTATTATTATTATTATTATTATTATTATACCATTTAATATGACCAGCATCTTAACCTTAAGCTATGTGTTCCAGTTCCATTTTCAAGTAGTATTTGACCAATAGGATTTTTTAAAGGCAAGCAATCCTGCCCTCATGTTACTTTTAGTAAAAAACTCTAGTTTCATTGATTTCTAAGATAAATTTAGCATGCATAAATTTACACATTCTTTATTGTTTTCATTTCTTTATAGCTTTGGCAATTTCTATAGAGCCAATGCATCTATTTTTAAAGCTAAAAGAGAAACAGACAACAGTAACTATAGACTCATAAATACGAGGAAGGTTTAAACTGCTACATTAACATATAAAATTCAAATATATATTTTTTAATTTTCCGTTTCATTTCTTATTCAAGAACGTACAAGTAATATAAGAGGGTTGAAGACCTAAAAATGTAATAGGAACATTTACAGGAACAAAGATCACGTTCTCTAAGTTCAACGTGCAACGAAGTTCATCTAAGTAACATCTACATGACAAAGCCCAGTGGAGAAAAAGTACCATACACAGGGTTTAAGAGAGAGAAAATAACCACGGGCTGTGATTCAAGTAGTAAGGTGAATAACAACCGGAGGGAAATTTAAAAATCACTAAACGAGAAGAGTTTCATAACCGTTAAAAAACGACAACCAAATAAAGTAGAGAAAAATGGAGAATAACAAATTAAAAAGAAAAATGAAAGAACAATAACGAATACAGACAATGTCTTAAATGAAGACTCACCTGATTAAAAATAAGGAAGATATAATCGAGGGGGATGGAACTGATGAGATCCAGGAAGAACCATGTCTTCAGGTAATGTTTCGCAATTAGTTTCGGATCGAGAATTACTTGTTCTGAGTTGTCCTGTTGCATGATACCTATTCCAAAGAGACAGAAGAAAAAATTATAACAGTAAAAATAAATTACAATAATTTCAAACAAAAAACAGATCAAAACCAACCTAAAAACTGTGAATAAACTTAACAATAAGGAGAAAGAAACCTCTATACCGAATTCGCGGAATACCCAATACAAAGTAACCGAAATGCGCATAAAGGACAAGGAATTGTTGTGGACAAAGGTTTCTTCCTCCTTATTAAAAACAAGATTACAAATACTATAACGTAAACAAATGGACTATCATGTTTTTATTGAAACTGGTATTTGAAGTTACTCAGGAAGTCATTTCATTTTTCCCATACATAAAATCATAAATACATAAATCGGATTTTTAACATTTGCTAAGCAAGGGGTAAAACTGCGTCGGCCGCCTCCTAGCCAAAGACGTAAGGTTAATCGTTCTTCCATGTCTAGTGTTGCTTCAGTCAGTTCTTTCTATCTCCCCACCGGAGTCGTCCTCTGCCACATTTGCTTTTTCCATTGATCGTAAAGGGCAAATTTATCAAGTATCATTCAGGAATATGATTAGGATATTAATTTAAAATGTTTGTTTATTCTAAATTAACATACTTCCCTTCGCTGTCGAAACATATATTTAATTAAATTATCAAACTTGGTTACTTGGACGAAGAGCGCTAGTCTTTATCTAAAGGGTAAACGGTTTATACAGCCGCAGTAGCAACAATTCTACTAAAAACTCAAATATAAAGCGATTTTAAAGTTGTCAAAGAAAATTTTTTTCATTAAAAAATATATTAACTTTTTCCTTAAATCTGTGTAATGTGTGACCGTTTTTAGCGCCGCGTTTTCCTTGAAGAGAAATTAACTGCTTCGGCTGAGAGTTTTGAGCTGTTTACCATACACGAAAATACTGCTAAGTTATAAAGAAACGAAAAATATTCAGACATCCGAATATTACAGTATATAGGCTATAATGAAAACCATTATTGCGATCACATTCTAGATAAGACTTAGTTACTTATATGTCTATGTAATACTAATGTATATATTTGATATATTCACTTCAAATGTACTAATATTTTTATTTTATACCACGATAATCCGATTTCAAAATTCCCGATTTCGCCCCTCTTGCTTTTTTTTTCTAGACTCAAAACTTTTTTAAAATATAATATGAGAAGGAAAAAAATGGGAGATAGGATGATGAATTGAAAACCCTTCAGCAGCTTCACAGAGAATATAAAAGTAATCTTGCTGAAATAAGAGAATCTGCTATTGCAAATTTTGTAGGATTTCATAGCATAAACCTGGATAAATTTGATAAAAGTCGTAAGTTTTGAAGTTACTCTCTCCTGCCTTTGGTCTTCTTGTAATCAATTAGAAAAGGTTTGCAACTACAGTTTGTACGACAATTGAAACACCTAGATCATTTCAATGTTCCCAATCAGCATTAAATTTAGGTAACTGATTTAAATTGCAGATATTAGCAATTATTACTGTACTGTAGTTATTCAGAAGAATAAAAATGTTTACCATAAAATATATTTTTATGGGATCTGCTTATTCAAATCCCAGTTTTATTATCTCGCTTAACATTTTCAGTCCTTACTGCTGATCAGAGACAGATGCAATCTTTCATTTACTGTGCATCACCTAGTCTCTAAATAGCGTAACGAGCTCGTAAATGCCGTTTTAAATAGGTAATAAAGATGAGAGTTGCTATCATAATTTAACTGTTTGGTGTGTTTGGGCTTCTATTATTGATGCAAAGGTTAATTAGGAAGTTAGAAGAGCGATTTTTATGAGAATCAATCATGAAATGATCGTAATTAAAATATTAATTTTGAAACTTACACTATCTGTCATGACTGTATCATTTAAAAAGTAACCAAAAAGTAAGAATTGAACCTGCGGAATAAAATTCTTTTTTCATTGCGTTTGCAAAAAGTCACGGCTTTCTTTCTACATAAGAAGATTGTTCAAGAGATTTTGCCTCCTGGTCCGTAACTTTTTTATTTTTTAACCGATTTTCAAATTTTTTTTGTATCTGATACTTACATTTGTCCTCTATGTAATGCACTATTCACTTTTTGACATAGTCCCCATCCCTTTCCACGCATTGCGCCAACGCGTGACTAGTCGGGTGAATCCGTCGGAGAGGAATTCCAGGGTTGTTGTCGACATCAGGATTGAATGGCATCTTTCACTCGTCGTCAGAACGCAACTCATGTCCCTTAAGGTGCTCTTTCTTCTTTGGGAAGTGGTGAAAGTCGCATGGTGCAAAATCTTTCGTTTTCGAACTGCAGTTTTTCATCTTTGAACTGTATGCATACAATGCCTGTTGTGTGCGGGCGAGTGTTATCGTGCTGCAGAAGAGGAATCAAAGCTGCCATTCAATCCTGGCGTACAGCCCTCATACACCTAACCTGCATTGAAATAATTGGAACTAGGGAGACCACTGGCAAAAAATCGCAGACAAGATGCAGAGTAATATTTTTAGACACAATTTATGAATGATTAACCACTTTTTATCATTAACAATGCTTTCTATTTGGATTTGAAAAAGAAAATCTTTCCATAATTTCCAAAAATATGAAGAACATTCGAGTTCATCCTTGAATCAGTACGAAATATAATTGGGTTCGTATTTTTCCTTTTTGCGTATCTTATTATCTAGATCAAATTTTATGTATGATATTGTGCGTATTATATAATTCAGACAATGAAATGTTAAATCTGCTACTGTATTTAAATGAAAAGTTAAAACAGAAAATTTACAACTACAGTTGCCACATTCTTTCATTTGTAACACAAGTTTCTAAGAAGTACAATTAACCATGCACAAATTTTTATGATACTCAAGATGGGCCCATTAGTTTTTATCATACACGATACCTCAGATGTTAAATTATTGATGAAAAAATAATTTTTCATCAATAATTCATCCTAAATCTTTTTCCCCTTAAAGCCTTACAATTTTATCGAAGCAGAGAAAATTATGAGCAATAAACTTATTCTTATTCAAATTGTGAGCATTCCCTTATTCCTCATCACAAGACACAGGACTCGTAATTTATATATGAGAGAGAGAATAGAAAGAAGGATTTTATCAATGGGACGAACCTAAAATAAATCAAACATCTTTTGCGAGGTTTCGTTTATCTTTCTGCTTCAAAACTTATTTTTCTTTCACAATCCTTTCACAATTAAACTATGCAGCTTTTCTTACTTTTTATCCATTAATAGGTTGGGCTATAAATTAAATTATAAATAAAACTGACATGAACCTAGAGTTCTCACACTATAAGGTGAAATGGAAGAGTTCACTTTATCGTGCTCAATAGGTAGGGATAGGTAGGGAAAATTTTTTTAAAATGTTCTAATTTTCTTAAATCCTGGCACTTTTTCTTAAATCTTGGTCGATTGGCAGAATGGAGGGAGATGAAGGTGGCCTGGAGCAGCCAGCAGTTTCCACAGTCGGGGAGGGGGGGAGGTGAACGTCAAAACTGTCATGTTTTTGATAAAATTACCCAATTGTCATTTGATGTCGAGCCGGCCCCTGCAATCGAGCGGGTAGGCTTCCCATTATACTGCCCTGTAGTTATCTGCAACACCCTGTACATCGAGCGGAACTTTTTAGAGTCTCGTGTCGGAGCAGTCTATTCAAGAAATGGGGGTGACAGCTTTTCAATTAAATTTTAGTTAAATAATTAATTGTTGTTTAAATTACTTGTCGATTAAATTTGTTTCATCATTTGTTCCTTTAAATTTGTCATTGTTTATTAATAAAAATTGCTTCAGCTATCTTTCGTGGAAAGCTAACAAAAAAGCTAAAAAGTTTTCGCGGCTCCAAAAAGTTCTGCTTGACTGTATTACCAACATACGGCGATTTAGGCGACGCCTCAGTGTTGTTGGATAACCGGTGAGAAATGCGTTACTGTCACAGTCATTGGTGGAAATATAGAAGTGTAATCAATGATGTCCGAAATCTAGTAAATCCATCGTAGTATAATGGCTATATGAAAAAAAAATTCCATATGCTTGCAGAAATAACTCTCAATACATGGGGCATTTCTTTCCCTTTCTCCCCTCTTTTCAAAGTTTGAAGCCATATCCTGAGACTCAGCCCTTTTTCTCCCTTCCTCTTCGCATCGCACGGGGCGAGGATCCTCCTTATCTATTCAGCCATTGGCAGGCTATAGCTGGTCATAAAGAAAGATATGCGTGGGCGAACCCTTTATTTCTCTCCACTTCCCACTTGTTATCCAATTGGCGGCGTAAGTGTCCTCACAAAGAGCGACGGCTCTGGGGCGACGCATTTCACGCGGAAGGTGGCTACCAGTCGGTCTCGGTTCGTTTGCTCCCGTCAATAAGGTGTCGAGAGACAGTTGTAACTGTCGAACGACACATTGACACTTACGAGCAAACCGCGCTACAAAAAAGCCAAAGAAAAAGAAACGTAGCAAAGTTTCAGTAAAATTCCTATTTCTTTCTAAAATAGACAATGGTTAACTTTTTCAACATACTTCAACTTTGTTTTTAAAGCTTTATGTCGCAATTAAAAAATTGGATTTTACTTATCTTTTTAACTATTTCATTAAATCTGTTTTCAAAAATAATTTTATCCAGACGAGTTAAGAAAAAATAACATGTGGATGAAGCGTTTTGAAATTATGGTGAATTTTTTTTATTCAAAATTATGTATTGAATATGCTGTAGTCTTTAGATGGTTTAGGAAATATTTTCAAGTGTTAAGCAAGATGGACCTTGCATTTCTGCTAATGTTGTCACAGATGTCAACATCAATACAGTTGTGTGATTGTCCGTGAAGATCAGCGGATAGCATTACGTCAAGTTTGTGAGACGGCGAGAAAATTTCATATGACAGTGACTTCAGAATCATCCAGGATCACATGACCCGAGTTTGTGCTCGATGTGGCTATATTGATTACTGAACAAAAGGCTTTTCCAATGAAAAGGTGTCATGAAGTGCTACATCTCCTTGCTCACAGATCTTTTCTGAAATCACTGCCGGATCTCGTCACTACGGGGACCGTTTGGAACTTTTTCACGGGGCCCCCAGTGGCCTGTGTACATTTTTTTTACATTATGCCGGTTATTCATAAGTCCGTGAAATATTTCAAAATTCATAACAAGTAAACTAAGCAACGGATCAGTGTAAATCTTACGGCAATAGAGAAGCAAATTCTCAAAGTTTCTAAAAAAAAATATATCCCTCGCACATAGTTGCCGTAATTTGCTGTTAGGAGGTAGTAATAGCAAATATAGCGTTCAGGATAGAACGCAAAGGAAAAGAAGATGCTGCGTTAATGGTATGATACGCTGATACGGTTGCGAAGATCCAGTTGATTACCGGAGAATGGAGGCACAAAGACAGTGTCTTCGACGAACCCCCACAAGAAAAATTCTCACGGAGTTAAATCCGGGAATCGGGGTGGCCATACCAATCCGCAAACCACGACAATTATTTAAAAAAAAAAACTTGAAGAATTTACCTCTCTATTGCCGTAAGATGTACTATGATCCGTTGCTTAGTTTACTTGTTATATATTTTTGAAATGTTTCACGGACTTATATGAATAACCCTGTATATACGGAAAATGTAGAATAATAAGTATATGGTGTGATCCTTTCTTATGCAAAATGTACAAAACTCAAATTTTTAGGGACTAAACGTCACGCGAAGTTTGCTAAAAAGTGGCAGAAAACGTCAACCAAGGCCAACCAGAAAGACAGGCCCTTAGAGCTGAAAAGCCACCTGGTCTAGAAACAATCCAAAATTCATTATTTCCAACAAAGGAAAAAACACTGATTGTTAAAATCAAAGATGGAAACAATGAAGGTTACATTGTTGCTAGATCTATCTAGATCAGGTAACTTTTCACTGCCAGGACAACATCACTTATACCCTGTCTCAGCTTCAGTTGAGAGTGACTTCACGAAACGACGTCGTTTACCGGGCATAGTCAACACCACCTAGACGGAAGATCTGCGCACAGAAACTGCATACATTGTTACATCATCATCAAACGGCCAAATTTAGGGCTTATTATTGGTAGAAATACGATTAACAATAGCCGCTTTAGCGTGATGTAACAATGTATGAGGTTTCTGTGCGCAGGCCTTCTGTCTAGGTGGTGTTGGCATAGTGCACAACATCGTATCCTTCCGCCGTTAGACTTGTACTACGCTAGACCGTCCTATAATCACGTGGCTTCTCGAAGTAGATTAGTCGAATGGTATCTGTCCGATATCTTTTTTTAAAGTTAATGTTTAAAATATTTTAATCCTCTTCCTGCAAACTCTATCATCTTCGTTTCTGACACATCTCTTTCACGTTAGTTCTTCACGTAAGAAAAAGACGCCGCCATTTTCATTTTACAATCAAATATCAAATAATCTCGACTACAGATCAACTTCATTTTAATTAGTTTTTTTTTTGTTTTTTTTTAATTTCGTCAAATGGCTTTACTATCCGCCGATTTTTTATTATATCGAGAAGAAAAATATGAAATATGATTGCAGAAAGAATTTTGAACTTTTTATATAGAAAATTATTCGAACTATTTCTTCATGCGGATGAACTATAACAGTTTCACTCTTGACGTCACTCTCAACTAAAGCTGAGACAGGGTATAGACATAAGGCCTGATAACGGAAAAGCCATACATTGTTACGTCATCATTAGTCGACCATTGCTAATCCTATTTCTGACAATAATAAGCCCTAAATTTGGTCGACTAATGATGATGTAACAATGTATGACGTTTCCGTTATCAGGCCTTTTGTC